>JAHWFO010074475.1:426350-496875 GCA_023313115.1 Rhysida immarginata | reverse complement strand
TTATTATTATTATTATTATTATTATTATTATTATTATTATTATTATTATTATTATCTTATTACTAAGATCGTGTCTCAGCATGCAAGAATTCTGATGTATGCTGACGACGTGAAATTATTCCATGCTGTTGAAGGGTGGAATGATTATATGGGACTTCAGCTTGCTTTGTCTCAAGTCTATAAATGGGCCAGTGATAATGGTTTGGTTTTAAATGCTCAAAAATCGTTTGTAGTGTCTTTTAGCCATGCCACTGCGCCTTTCATACATGATTACTGTGCTAATAACAGTTTGATTAGTAGGACGCATTATATAAGAGATCTGGGCGTTATCCTGTGCGACAATTTTTCCTTTGGTATGCACATGAATTCAATACCTTGATTTCCCGTCGTCTAGGATTGATTAAGAGATCTGTGCACTTCTTTTCATACGCTAGGACTTTTTACATTTTATTTAAGGCGTTTATAATTCCAAAAATTACATATTGTGCATGGATCTGGTTTGGAGGCAATTTTCAAATTCTCAGCAGAATTCAACGCAAGTGTTCCAGTCTGAATTCCTTTTTAGCTAGATTTTTAACTAATTTTAATCTGTCTTTTTATAATTTGGTTGAGTTTAACATAAAGCATATTGTTAGTATATCTTTATTCAATGTTTTGCTTAGCGTATTTTTCCACAGGATTACTGTGTTGTCTTTATTTCCAGACTTCAATTTTCATTCTATTAGAAGGACTCGTAGGGGATTTGTCATCAACCCCGCTATCAAATGGAAATGGCATATTTCTAAGCTCAACCCTGTTAATAAATTAATCCAAAATTACGTTGATCATTTTAACGACATAGATTTATCCTCTGCTGATAGTCTGCACATGCATTTATTTTCTTAGTGTTTTATTCTTTTTTGTTGGTAGTTGTCTTGTCTTTTTATTTATTTATTTTTCTATTTATTTATTTATTTATTTATTTATTTATTTTCCTCTTTGTTTGTTTTTGTTTTGTTTCTTATTCGGTTGTCCTTTTATTTTTTTTTTCTTTTATTAGACTCGGTTGCTTTTTGCACCTTTTTTTATCTCGTTTATTACTTTATTTTATGTGTATTTTTCATTAACCTCGTTTTGGGCTTTTGCCTGTTGGGGGGCAACTAGGGGCTTTACCCTCCGGTCTATCCAGTAGGTTATTTCCCCCGTTGTTGCTACAATTATTATTATTATTATTATTATTATTATTATTATTATTATTATTATTATTATTAATGTGAAAGTACTGGAAGCTGTAGCATCATTGATAACATGAGTAATAGAACTGATATTTTTCAGGAATGTTAGCTCCCTTCTTGCATGAACGTCGTAAGGATCTCGGTGTGATTTTTAATTCAAAATTGAATTTCTCCGATCATCTTGGCTCTTTCTTAGTGGAAACCAGCAGGCGTGTGGGTATTATCAAGCGTCTTGCTGGTTTCTTTAGGAGACAAAACATGTTTCTTATGTTATGTAAATCTTTTGTTTTATCTAAGATTATGTACACCCCATGGATTTGGTTTTCGGGCAGTACTCAGCTTTTTGACCATCTGCAAGTGAAGCTGCTGAGTTTTTATCGTTTTCTTCATTGTACTGAAAAAAATCACAGACTCCGCCTCCCTGGCCTCGTTATTTAATTTGCAATTCATTTTTAATAAAATATTACTTAAAATTTTGCTAAAGATAATTAACGGGAGTATTTTTTCTCCCCAAACTCTCGATCTTATTGGCTTTCAGGTTCTGAATTCCAATAGATCTCGTCAACCTTTGGTTTTTTTGGGGAAAATAAGGACGAATGTTATGAACTTTGATCCTGCCAACAAACTAGTAGATATTGTCAATAAGTCCTTCCCCCATTTAGATATATTTTTTGATAAACACTGTTCCTTTTTTGGAACTAGTTAGTTCTTTGTCTGCGTGAGTGTGTGTATGTTTGATGTTTTTCTGTTTTGGTGTTCAAGTGCATGTGTTTTTGGTGGTTTTTTTTTCTTGGTGGCAACTTCAGGTTCGGCCTCCCAGTTTTCTGGTGGGCTTATTAATCCCTGTTGTTACTTATTGAATAATTATTATTACTATTATTATTATTATTACTATCATTATTATTATTGTTGTTATTATTATTATTACTAATTTCTTGTCTGACTCGGCCTGCGTTTGGCTTTGTTTTTTTTTTTATTTATTTATTTATTTTATTATTACTATCATTATTATAATCATTCCTATCTTCTTTTCTGTATTAGTCTATTTTATATGTATCATTAACCTCGTTTTGGGCTTCGGCCTGTTGGGGGGCAACATAGGGCTTCATCTTCCGGTTTATCCAGTCGATTGTATCCCTGCTGTTGCTACATTATTATTATTATTATTATTATTATTATTAAAAGGCACAAGCTTTTTAAAATTTCAGGGTTAGCCAGTGATTTTGAGGCATTTGGGGAAGCTAGGCATCTATTTAAGTCGCAATTGGCTGCGGATCGTCAATCTTATTTTAAACAGTTGGGAGAGAGGACTTGTTCTAATCCGCATGCTTTTTGGGAAATTGCTAGGAAGTGCCTGAATGTGAATAAATCTAAGTCCGCTCAATTAGATGATACTGAGTTACTAAATCTTGCTGAAACCTTTGGAGCCACGATGGATAATGCTGATGCACGTATAGAGGATGGTGTCAATCTTGCTGAATGTTGGCAACGTATTAATTCTACTTTTCAGTTTCAGATGTTGTCTGCTCAACAAATTCTAGATCGTTGCAAAAGGCTTTCGGCATCTAAAGTTTGCATCTTTAAGGGATGTTTTTCAGGAATGTTAGCTCCCTTCTTACATCTGTTTAACACTTCCTTGACTTTAGGGCGTTTTCCGACTGAATGGAAGATGGTGCTCATACAGCCTATTTCGAAGAAGGTTGACCCATCTGCTCAACAGGCCTATAGGCCCATTACTATTATCTCTTTTCCATCTAAGTTATTGCAGTCGTTCGGATATGGTTTGGAGGTAATCTCCAAATTTTGCATAAAATCCAATGCAAATGGCATAGCTTTCATAATTTTTTAATTAATCATCTAAAATCCTTTAATCTTTCTGCTTATAAGCTGGTTGAATTTAATATAAATTGCATAGCCAGTATTTGCTTGTTTAATATCTACTTAGTGTTTGGCATAGCAGAATTGCTGTGCCAGCTCTATTACCTGATTTTAATTTTCAATCCCTTAGGATGACCCGCAGGGGTTATGTAATTGATTCTATTTTTAAATGGAGATCACATATTGTGCATATTAACCTGGTGAATAAATTAATTCAGAATTGTTTTAATCGTTTTAAGGACATAAACTTGGCTGCTGCCGATAGTTTTCTTAGGTTTTTTTTTTATTGTGATTTTATTATTATTATTAATTTTTTTAATATTTTCTTTGCATTGTTTCTTTTCTTTCTTTTTTTTTTAAATGTTGTTCAGTAATTCTATTTGGCTACTTGCCTGTTGATATTTTAATTTTATTATATTATTCTGTTGATATTTTAATTTTATCATATATATTTTTCATTATTCGTAGATTGTGATTGTTGGTCTTATATTCATAGATTGTGGTTGTCTAGTCTTTAATTCATAGCTTCTTGTTTGGTTTTTACTGTTTTTAATATCTAATAATGACATGATCGTTTGTCTTATATTCATAGATTGCAATTGTCTAGTCATTAATTTATAGATTCTTGTTTTGTTTTAATGTTTAGTTTCTCTGATTGACTAGGCTTTTTTAGCCAATTTTTTTTTTTAATATGTTTCATTCATCAACCCTGTTTTTCCCTCAGGTTTATCTGAAGGGAGTCTTCCCTGTTGTTGTTACATTATTTTATTTTATTTTATTTTTTTGAAATGCAATTTTAATATACAGGCCTATTGACAATTAGAATTACATTCTCATTTAAGATTAATACAATTAAAGGGATATTTTGTTCACTCCATCAATGATTAACTTTTTATGATTTCATAGACGTTCATCATAGAACATCATTATGACTAATATAATAGAGTTACATGGCAAATGCTGAAGTTCAAACTGATGTAGAGAATAATCTCAAACAGACAGTGAAGTTTCTCTTCATAAACTTTGTTATGCCTTGTTGTTTAATTGTTTCAAAATTAAATCTCCGTTATTGGAAACAATAAGATATTACAGGCTTAATGAAATCAATTAGCTAAGGTTAAACAATGAATGATTATGGATTTTACAAGGTTTCCTACATTTATGTATAAGATTTATTTGTTTTAAATTAGTTTTTCTATCAAATACTTGTTTGAAATTTAGCCTATTTAGGGGGCAAGGTATGAGAAAATTAGCTTATTCTGTGAATGTTACTAATATCAGGGCTTTGAGGAATTTATCTGTTGCATTTTTTATCAATATTTTTATTATAAATGGGACTCGCACGCACTTTGTGTGGTAATTAGTTTTCGAGATGTTATCGACGTAAATGAAAGGAGCATTGATATAACTGCTGATCTTCAAATGCATTCGTATTTTTTTTTTTTTTTGTATTACTTATTCATCGATTGACTTCATTCGTATGTCGATGGTTAAATTCAATTCATATTGTTACAAAACTCGCACATGCAGACTATTTCGTGTGACAAACTCATGTGTTTTCCTTTATTTATAGTTTGATATTAACATGTTAAATGTGTCATAAAAATTGTGAGTTGTCAAAGAATTATTACAAAACATAGCCATATACAATATTGGGCTTACCATAGCAGCATATGAGGGCCAGTCGTTTTAATTATCACTTAGTAAAAATGAAACTGCGACCATGAAACTTGGTGATGGTGTTAGTTTTTCTCTACATATTCACCCTTCAATATGACACATTTTTCCAACAATGGATGCCTTGGCAGAGACCTTGGTAGTAGAAGTATTCAATTTGGCTGTTCAGGGACGTTCCACCTCGAAAATCACCTTGTCGTCACTCTGGATATGCCTGCCACGCAATGGTTTCTTCATCCAAGGAAAGAGGAAGAAGTCAAAATAAACTAAATGTTATGAGCAGATATTGCAAGACATTATCCAACAATTCCAAAATTCATCAATACTGGTAAATACAATTACATCATACTGGATCTTATTTACCATCATCACCTTCAAAGCAATCCATTTGGATGCTATTGATCCTAGTGCTTCTGTCACAAATGGAATGTATCCTAGAATTCTTTTTGGTTAGCGTATTTAGCACCACTTCTGTTGAATCAGCTTGAATTGCTTATGCTGTGTCAAATCCTCAACCCTTCAATTTGATTTTTATCTTGGAGAAGCAAATGAAGCTGCATAGAACTAAGTCAGGCAATTGTGGTAGATGAGGTACTACTACATGTCCTCGTTCAGTCTCTTAGGATCTTGGATAAACCTCTCAATATACAAGAAAAAAATGGAACAGAATGGATATTGCAATTTGCTTAATGAACTTCTTAAGCCTGGGTGAAGATAGGTTCTTCCATTGATGATTGACAGACAGTATGGTTCATCTTTAAGCTGTTGCACAAAGGATACATTAAGCAATACATATGAATGTTTCATTGCATTCTACTTGTTTGCACATGAAGTTTAAATTTTGGGAAGTTTTGGATAGCATCTCATATTTGAGAGATTAGGTCTATTGTCCTATCCATCCACATAAACAGCTCTGCTATTTAAAATAAATAGGCCAAAAATGTGCATGCAAAATCAATAAAAATAATGAAAACAATTTTCCACATACAGAAGTTTTAATGCAACACCTGTGGAAAGTGTTTACATTATTTTTATTGAGCTCTGCTACTATTCAGTCATTTTTAGCAAAGGTAAAGATGCACTCGTTTAGATTAGAGATTTCCAACAGGGACAATATGGATTATGGGTTTCCCATAATAGTCAATAAAAGTTTGTCATTGGTTAAATGCAGATTGGAATTGATGAACAGATATTTTCTTTATTTTAAGTCTGAATTATATAGAGGTCTTACAGTACTACATATTGATGATAATGACTGACCAGTTTTGGCATTTATTCCTGTTTTCAACTGTGTACATAAGAGATGATGTGAATATTTTAGAATTATATGAATATTGAGTGATGTATAACAATGAACTTATATTTTAGTCATATAATTTGGAAACTAACTAAATAATATAAATGTTATTACAAATTTAAATAAATGGTTTAACAGATGCATATATGAAGTTGGTTAGATGTCAAATGGGTTAGTTGAATGTTAATTGTCTATTTAAGATAAAGTCTTTGGATGCAGAGTTGAAACTGATTCGTATATTTCGACACCGTTTCTTAATATTGATATTATTATTATTTTTTTTAATAGAATAGCTGCATTGTTATAGGATTTCAAGTGTTTGTTCAGTTGTTCCCATATGGTGGTTCATTTCATTTAAGTGTGCAGCAAAATTTGATTTTTGTGGTCATTCTTGTTGTAGGATATGTTACGTTCTTTGAATTGGATTGAGAAGGTTTGACTGAATATCTTAATGTAATACTTTTGAAGTTTTTAAGTACAGGGTGATTCAGTCAATTTCTGACCATTTCAGTACTATGATTTATTGACCCATTAATGTTTACAAACTTAGCATTTCAGTATGATATTTTAGGCAGTTCAGAGTTTTTATTCCCGTGGAAAAGTCTTGGATGATATGCTCAATGTGGCCATCACGAACGTTCTGAACTGCTCGCAGCCGAATGGTGAAGTTGTTTATAACTCTATCCAGGATTTCTGCATCCACAAGGGTGCAGCAGTCGACGATGCTTTGTCGCAGCTGGTCTAGGGTTCTTGGTGTTGTAGTGAACACACTATCTTTAAGGAACCCCCAGAGATAAAAATCACATGGGTTAAGGTCAGGACTCGTAGGGGGCCAAAGAAAGCCACCCCCGAATGGATCTGGAAACTTGAAATGACACAACTTCTAGTGTCTGTTAACTCCTGATAAACATGGATCTTATACGGGAGCAGGTGTAAATCCTTTCTCAAAATTCGCCACGTCGTGGTATACGACAGCCCTTCTTCAATGGATAGGCGGCGAACAGATTTTTTGGTAGGGGAATCGACCAACCTTGTGCGACATTTTCGACAACTTCGGCCATTCGGACACGAGCTTCGCTCCCGCCTTTCTTCTTGCCTTTAACACATCCAGTGGCACGAAATTGCTTGACAAAATCCATAATTGCTTGCTGCCTGGTGCGTCTCGACACTTATACTCCTTCCGGAACTTTCTTTGCGCGGTTACAGGTGATTTTGTCTCGAAATACCATTCGACAACCTTGCATTTCTGCTCTGTTGATAAAGCGGGTGCCATTTTTCAACAACACGATTTTCATGCAGCGCCGTTGCAACAATACAAACTCCAACTATTTAGAAATTCGATATGGCACTCATATTCTTTCAATTGTTTATCCCTAATGCACGTCATTCGAGTGAAATGGTCAGAAATAGACTGAATCACCCTGTAGTAGAAGAATGGAGCACTTATTAGTTTTTTCACATTTTTTGACTTAGAAGGTTGAAGCTCGGAATGTGACTTACCATAGACATTTCCTACCTTGCTATTTAGTTGTTTGGTTTTGATTGGCCCGCTAGGATGAGGACCAAGTGATCTATATGGTATTTAAGCATATAAAAGAGTATAAATTCAATATGCAGATCCCTCTAGGCAAGATCTATATTACTATGAAAATTGGATCAAATTGTCCCATTGGGGTTGGAGTTGTGAGGTGGCAGTCACCTGGTTTAGAATTATGACAACACATGGCATAGATATATCATTCGATCACAAATGGTGGGAAAGGAATGAAAGGTAGAGCTCTTTTATATTTTTTAAATATTATATTTGAAAAAATCAACTTTTTGATTTAAATAAATGAGGGTTAAAAAATAGAGAAAGGGGTAAAAATAGATGAACTCAGGGATGAACTTTCCTATACTGTCCTTGGAGGGGGGAGGGGAATAATTTCTTGTTTCCATTTGAGATATGAGATGCCGGAGGAATTATATGGCTGTTATATAAATTTGTATACCTCATGAGCAGTGCTATTTTTTTATCCATCTATGTAGCTACAATTTTCAGAGGGTTGATAAAAAAGAAACATATTTTGTAAGGAGTCAATTTATTAAAAGGTGGGCTACTTGGATTTTGATCATTAATGATATCTCTGATGCATTTGAGTTACTTCAACTTAATTTAATGAATTTATTTACCATTTTATTTAATTAAATTAAAAAATGATAGTAGGAGAATGAACCAATTATCTTTTTCATCTCTAAGGCACAACAAGGTATCTTAATTCAGTAAAGGTTTTGCAAAATCAAACCAAACCTTTATAGATGAAATGAACACTGTAAACAGAGAGCTACTTGCAATAGATATAATCAAACCTTCTTTAACAAAATCACAAAGAGAACTTTCCAAAATCCACAAACACATCACCAACATCCCACAAATATAAACGTGAACAAAATTCACATACTCTGGACCCCAGTTTTATCCTTTCCCAAAAAACTTCCAAGCACAAAACATCCACATTGGATATACCAACAACAGTATCTCAAAATACTTTTTAAATGAAAAACAACCAACATTAAAAAATTAAAAAGTGTATATAAACTCCAATGTTCCACTTTTTAATGCTCTATATTGAAATGAAGGCAAGAACATTCGAAACTAGATACAAAGAATACATCAATTATATCAAATATCTAGACTTCAAATCAAAATTTCCAGAACATAATAAACACAATTTTGGAAAATTAGAAAAAACACTATATCCCAAAATCATCATAAAAAATTCGAACAAAATAAAAATCTTCGAAACCCTGTACATACACAAAGCAACAGATAAAACCCATTTATTAAATAACCAAGTCCAATCAGAGCGACAAAACAGATTTAAATTTCTAAATTCAATCTGGCAATAGTAACGCCATATACAGCAATATAAAAACCAACAACAATGACCAACAATAATACACTCACTTTATTGGAAAATTTAAAAAATATATTCAGTATAAAGAATCCCAAACTGTAAGTATGACAATATTATCTGTAATCCCATTATTTTCTTTGTATTAATATAACATACCGCAATCTATAAATTATGTATACAGTCGAACCCACATATAATGAACTCTGGTTATAACAAAAAAAGCAGTTATAACGAAGCTCATTGAAATCCCCAACAACAGATTCATTGAAGCTGTACGAAATCTGATATAACAATCTATATATATAAATATTCAGGTTCAGGGTGTATCTGTAAATGTTCTAAAAACTTATCCAATTGAGCTCATATTCGCACCATATGTTCATTAGGTTCAGAGTAAGGTTTACAAGGGGGGGGGGGCCAAAAAAATAATATACCTATGTATGAAATAGACTTGGTTTATGTTTGTTTGTTTAGTCACAAGATGGCACCAGGGAAACAGACCGAGCAACGCTGGGCATATCACCTAATACGTATATAAAGAATCATTTTATGGGCTATTTTGTTTGGATATAAATTTTGAAAAATAAATATTTTTCGTGTCTAACTTTGGCATTAGGTTAGTTCACTCAGTAGAAGTAGAGGACCATTTGTTGTGGGAAAACTGCTATCGCCTATACTAGCTTATACCAACGACTGAATTTATTTATTTATTTATTTATTTATTTATTTATTTATTTATTTATTTATTCATGAATTTATTCATGAATTCTACATGAATGTGCCTGCTACTCTTGAGTGCAGCATCTTTCAAAACGATGGCGAAAAGAAAATGTTTATATCAACGAAATAAATGAGATTTTTCATTAGTTTAAATCTCTGCCCAGAATTAAGATCATAAATGACAACTTACATCTTTGCTCAAAGGCAAACCCTGGGAGTATGCTAAAGATGTCTACGCTTGCTTTTTGTACCTCGAAAAAGCATATGATAAGAGTTCCTCGGGAGAGCTCTGGCAAGTGTTGCAAGAGCACGAGTGGATGGGTAATTACTGGTTGCTATCATGTCTCTGTACGAAAGCTCTGAGATGTGTGTCCGGATAAATGGCATTAAGTCAAGATCGTTCACCATGGGTCTTGGAAGTCAGAGTCCAAGAGTGCTTACTGTCGCCTCTCTTGTCCATTATCTTTATGGACTGGATAGACAGGAGCAGCTGAGGCGATGAGCGAGAGCGACTGCTTGGTGGAGATGTTGCTCTTTGCTGACGACTTTGCCCGCCTTGGGTCTTCTCGCACCAACCTTCAACATGCCCTAGATATTGGTTTGCACCCAAATGTGAATAGGCTGGGATGAAAATCAGTGTGGCTAAGACTGAGGTTCTGGTCCTTTCAAGATAGCCTGCTCAGTGCGCTCTCCATGTTAGGGGAGCCTCATTGAGGCAGGTGGAGAAGTTCAAATATCTTGGGATTGCATTTGCGAGTAATGGGCGGCAGGATAAATAATTGGATGCTTGGATTGATGTAGCAAGCTGTGCCAGATGTGAACTGTTCCGATCCGTGGTCACAAAACATGAGCTGGGAAACATGATCATGAGTCTTGAGTAATGATCGAAAGAGTGCGATCGCGGGTACAGGTGGCCGAAATGAGATTTCTGAGAGGTGTGGTAGGCGTTACCCTACCAGATAGAGTGTTTAGCAGCACAATAAGGGAGTCTTTAACTGTTAAGCCACTACTTCTCCACATTGAGAGATCTCAGTTGGGCTGGTATATAGCCACATGATACGGATACAAACGTCTTCCTAGGCAGTTGTTATTTTCCAAGCTGGTGGGTAAGAGACCAAGGGTTCAGCCTAGAACCAGGTGCTAAACTACATGGAGAATTTGGGTTCGAGTCGCTTGGGAGGACATGCGCCTGATGGCGGAAGATTGTGATTGCTGGAGATCCTCCATAGGACTGCTGCCTCCGTGACCCTAATGGATAAGCAGGTTTGAAAAGTAAATAAGTAAGAAAGTAGAAGCTGGGAAGAGAAAAAAGCTGGGTTGTACTGTTTTTGTTACTGTTGAAGCACACAATTGAGTGGGTTTTTTCCTGTTGATATAAAGAAATTCACATTAAATAAAAAATTTGTAGACATTTAAAAAATCATTGTAAGTGGGTTCGACTGTATATATAGACCATAAGAAAAGCAACACGATAGATGGCTAGAGAACCGAAACCGGTATGCGGAGTCCATAATACGATGAATGTTATTTAAAAAAAAACATCCATTAAACTAATATAATAAACAACATCACCCTATTTCTCTATAGAAACCATACCATTGAAAGTGTTTGAAATGTAATTTGTCATTGCTTTCAAATCTTAACCAATTATGAAAATTTGTCAAACAATCAATTTGTCATTGCTGTCAGTAAATTGGTAAACATTGCTTGATGTTATATCCGTATTGAATTTCTGCACAGTTTAATGCCTTTATGTATCATTGACATTACCAAGAAGTGTTATATTTCCATTCGTTCTGATTGTGTAATTATTAATCTTGATACTAATATAAATCTTATCCTTATGTTATTTCCATCTGTCTGTCTTATATTGATTTTCAGCTAGCTGATTTCATTGATTTAAAGTTTTCACCTTAGATTGTAATTATTAATTCTTATGATAATATTGAATTAAACTGTTTCATTTTCATGTAGCACAAATTTTAATATTGATAATTTGTAATATTTATTTTGTTCTTTTTCAATAGGCTCCGGCCCCAGAAATAGTTAAATCAGGTGATAACATATCTGCTCCCATGCCAAGACGGCTATTTCATCGGGGATTTACGTCAATTCAGTGCTTCCTAACTTTACTCTTTATATTTATAAGTGTTTCGTTTTCAACACTTCTTTTGGGACGCCTTCCATGGACTCAGCATATTCACTCAACTTCATACGTAGATGGTCTAGCTTTAAAATTTGGACTTCAACATCGACTATATGCAATTGTCTTTGATGCAGGAAGCACTGGCTCACGTCTTCTTGTTTTCACATTTCATCGAATAAGAGCTGGTAAATTGTATTTTTTATTGCTGTTGATATTCTATTAATATAGCTCAATATATAAATTATTTATATCACTTACGTCATTATTCAATTATTTTCTTTTAATAGCTTATGTAAACTTCTTTTAGTTTTATGGGCATTGAAAATGCATGCAAGTTAGAAAACTTCATTACATATTTAGGTCGTTCAATATTTTGATTGGCACTCCCCCTATAACTCCTGCAAAATAGCAGTTTCAAATGTGTGTCGATGTATGCGTGAAGATAGGCTATAGTACAGTCTACTGCCACCAAATGGTATTGCTGCTTCCCATAGGTAGAAAATAGCAGCAGCCATTGTTCTGGCTTGCGAGACAACGTGGACATCGATAAAGACAACATGGAAGCAGACAAACATGGGCAACGGTGGAGAGTGTGGTTTCTCTGGAGGGAAGGAGTGACTGTTTCAGACATCCACAAGAAGTTAAGAGCCATATGTGGGGAGTCAGTACCAAGTTTATCAGGGGGAACACTCCACATAATTATCCATGAGAATTTGAAGATGAAGAAGGTGTGTGCACAATGGGTACCCATTCCTTCACCATTGCACAGAAACAGAAGCATGTGGAGATATGCCAACAGTTGTTGCAACAGTACAGTGCAGACCCAGTGGACTAATTTGAGCATCAGGTCACTGTTGACGAACTTCATCCAATCGTCCACTAGTGGTGCCGGGATATACCCAAAGAATGGTTTGCTACACATATATGGAAGCTGCCAGAACGATGGCAAAATTGCATATACACTGGCAGAGAATATCTCTAATATCTGTATTCTTTTGTTCAGTAAATGGTTCCTTTGAACACAAAAACCATTGTATTGCCAATCATTTTTGAATGCTCCAAGAACTTAACATGCAGTGAGTGGACAAATCATTAATAATAGACTATCTCCCTAATACCATGTGGGTTGGCATTAATACCATGTATTATAAGCCAATACATCGACTCTACTAAATATTGATGGAGATAGTGCCAAGTAGTCTAAGGGTGTGTCTAAAAAGTCGGACCAGTCGAAGCCCATCGCAAACAGCCTGTCCATAAAGTAACGACCGGTCGCACTCATCGGCTCTTTTGAAGGTATTCCAAAGAACCTTTGGCTGGTTCCTGGTTCAAATCCACGCTGTGGAATTTTCGTTCCGATTTTTCATCAATATTTATTTCTCATCTCGTAATAAAATAGGGCCCGAGTAAATTTTTCTCTCTGTCCCGATTGGAGGTTAATCCATCATTGTACATGTGCACATATTCTTACTACAGGCTGTAAACCAATGGGACGCACTTTATGATCGTAAAACAGTGTTTCCCAACCTGGAGGGTCACAGAACTTATTTTTATTTCCATTTATTTTTATAGGATATTTCGAGGTTTTTTTATTTTGCCATCTACCACTCTGTTAATAAAATGCCTGTTTTTATTCAGATGTGAGGTGGAGGGGGCAGGTCCCAGGTTACTTAAATTTAAAAAAAAGGGGTTACGATTCAAAAAAGGTCTGGAATCATCATAGAACATATATTTTATTGTGTAAGCTATTAATAAGACTAAGATAAGATAATGTATTCTAGATTATAAGCCACACTAGCGAAAATTTAAGAAAAATCGTGAAAACGAATATATATGTCGTATCCACTGTTTAAGTCACACTATATGGCACGATATATAAAAATCTCCTAGACCATTCTATAATTTAATTTCCATAATTCCTAAATAAACATGATTAATAATGAATGATAAACTCTTTGCAATCTTTTAGCTGCAACATTTCATGTTTTCTTAGTAGCAATTCAAAATGGCCATTGCGATGTTGACCAGCATAGTAATTTGGAAACTCTTTTTCTGCATGAATTTCATAATTAATAAGTTCAAAAAATAAGGTAAATTACTTAATCATTAACTAGTGCAGACACAGTAATAAATGCAGAACACATGAACTCAACCAAGGGATTTTTTTGTGCACTTTTTAAAGATATTGAGACAAAAACGTTCACCTTTTCATTTAAATTTCATATATGTTGCATTTACCTGACTATAAGATGTGACACTTTTTTTGAGGTAAATTTTTGATAAACGTAATTTTTTTTTAATGAATATGGAAGCAAAAATAATTATTTAAACATTAAAAAACTTTAATTGAAATGTTTTTTGATTTCCAAAAGATATAAAAAAACGGTACCGCATTGATCTATACTTAAGCTTGAAAACTTGCTGCAATACGTGAATGGTAATGATATTTTTCCAATCTCTCGAACGCTATCGTAAAACTTCATGTGATCTTGTCATGACCGAAAATGCCTTTACAGCCGAGGTGGAGGATTTTAGCAGTAACTTGCAAAAGTCTGCTTATTTGTATAATTTGCGATTTTAAAATGACCCCCTTTTTTGACCTGTAATTTGGAAAAAAACCCAAAAAAACTCGTCTTATAGTCGAGTAAATACGGTAAGTCACATTTGCTGGATTAGTCGCAGGATCCTGAAGAAGCCAAACTTTTAGGGAAAAAGTACAACTTATAATCTGGAAACTATGGTAATCTAATTAAAGAAAACAATTTTAATGTCCCGTGTATGACTATTTCGTAAGTTGACATGGTTAAAGTACTGCAGTGTGCATTGATTTTGGAGATCGTGTGCTAAGGACGAGATTAATCAAAATTTCGATTTTGTAAGCCTCTGGCTTTGTTTGCAGCCAGAGACTATAGTTGCAAAAATCTCAGATTGTCCGATTTGTGATAAAACAGGCTTGCGAGGGTTCTTAAAAATATTTTCTAAGGCCGTATCTGATGTTTTCTACATTACACTATAAGGATCTCATATCACGATGTTATAATCTTTAAAAAAAAAATTCTCATGAATTTAAGAGACGACGTATTTAAAATTATAGAATCTATCCCTAAAACTTCACTTTTGTTGAAATCATTTTGCCTAATTGATTTTCATCTTCATGTAACTAAAACATCTGATATATAACAATAAAGTTAGTGCTTGCCTAAATATAAAGATTTTTTTTAGTATGAAATGATAATTTTAAAAAAAAATTGCTGAGTTATTGCATTTTCACATAAGATTTCTTGGTAAGGCTGACATTATTGGTTTGATAAACTATAATAAATAGAGAAAAAACCCATGGAATTTTCTTTACTATTTTTCTATATTTATTAATTAATATCGGAGGTAATGGCGTGAAAAAATCCTCCTCAGACCATTTTCCAATTATTATTATAATAAGTCTATTTTGTACTCTTATTTCCTTTCAAGAAGGAATGAATGTGGTTTTTTTAAGACATGCTAGTTCCTTATATTAAAGGCTTCTTATTAGCTAATTGGAGAATCTCAACAAATTCTTTACTCAATTTCCTGTAGGCTTTCACCTTGCTAATTAAATTTTTCCTCTGCCTTCACCTAATGAAATTGACCTTGCCTGTTTAATTCAGATTTTGACTGCATAAAAATAATTCTCTAAATATTCTAAAGATCATAATGTTGTGTTTAAATAAATGAATTCTAGCTCTATATAGGGTTATAATACATAGTGCATGGATAGTCGTTTTCATCAAATAATACTGTATTTTATTAGGGTGAATAAAGTATTGAGACTGAATTTAAAATAGAACACTTGCTTTGTTTTCTGTGCAGAAGAGATTTTTTAAATATAACATATAACCGCATAAAACATTGCTTACAATACAATACAATACAATACAATATAATACAAGAGTGTTCTCTCCTTTGACTGGTCCAGACTTAATCAAATACTAGACGGATCCCATCAAAATTTGACGGTAAACAACTCATCTCGATCTCTTTAATTAAAAATCTATTTGCCTGTATTGTTGTTAATTGTTTATGTAATTGTTGTTAATTTGATCATCAATGCTAGCAAAGTTGTTGATTGTGACGTCATTGTGGAGAGAATTGTTTGACTTGCCAGCATAAGCAATTTTGAATTGTAAATTACCGCTAATTAATAGTAATTATGGACACAAAAACTAACTTTGACTAATCTACAGACAAAAATCTTTTATTTAAAACCAAAATGAAGTTTAGAATCACGATCTGTCGAAAGAATCACCCTTGGAACTTAAATATATAGATTCTTGGTAATTATTTACATAAGTGGTTTGCCCTTGCCTTCCTATGTTTGCAGTTAACCTGTGTCAGCAGTAGCCAGTGGTTTAATGTGCTCTCTGAAGCACCGGGGAAAAGGAAATCCTCTGGTGGTCACCCATTCCAGTGATTCCAGTTGTCGTTCCACTGATTCATTGCTTAGATTTTATTATTATTCAGCGATTTTCTTACTGTAATTAGTAAATTAAATACTTTTGTTGTTAATTATTATCCACTATAAATAATCCAATTTGTTTTTATTTATGCAATTTCAGATGGCAGTTTGAAATTAGATTCAGAACTGTTTGAAGAAATCAAACCAGGGCTTTCATTTTATGCTTCCAATCCGGCTAAGGTATTTTTTTTTTCCTGTAATATCTTATATTGGGGGACTTTTTGAAAATGCAAATTGTCATTAATTCAGTGAGAATAAAATTGGAAAAGAAAGTTAATTTTTATCTGGAATAACCAGTAAGTCAAAAAAGATAGTTACATATAGTATTCGTAATTTTCATTAAGAGGCTTCTGCTTTTACTTTATTATCCGCATTTCATCCATCAAGTTAGAAAGTTAAAACTTTTCAAATCTGTCTCCAATATATTAAAATTAGGTCACACATGTAGCTGAAATAAGTTCAGAAATTTAGAACTTCAGACTAATACGACATCATAACATCTTTTGACATCCTTGTTGATATTTAATTGCAATGGGAGATATTTAACATCATTTAGAATAAAACATGACATTCTTATACCTTATTAAAACCATAATTTTATGTGCTGTTTGTGTAATTAAATATATTTGCAGGATTGGATGAGGGACTTTATCCATCCCTGATATTAGGTTATGCTATATGCAGACAAAATTATAATAAGCTAATCAGTTATTACAAGCAACCTTACATTTGTGCATTAATTGATTAGCTCATTTACATAGTTTGTATGTAACATTAATTTAATATGTTGATTTTTTTAATAATTGGAAAAATATATTGATTTTTATTTATATACAATAAAAAATAGCATAAAAAAGTACAACTTATTTTCAAATACACATGGTTATTAAGCTTATTCTAACTGTTCTCTGGTGAATGCAAAATGTCTTTCAAAAACCGAAAATAATACAAGGTGAACGCAAATGATTGAAGCATTTTCTTGATTCTATTGTAAGTGAATTATTTAACATTTCAACACGAAACTTTATAAGTACATAGAGCAATTCGCCAAGTTGTGTTTTTTTTTTTTTTTGTTTTTTTTTTCTTTTTTAATACCCAGCAAAAGCCACTAGATGGCTACAGTTGCAAAATTGATGTATCGGTCGTGTCAGAAATGATGATCAAGAAAGCTGCCATGGCCTCCACGCTCCCCTTTTTATGAGTGTACTTGAAGAACTTGGTGTTTTGAGGCCATTACTGCCTGATCTTCCAGAATTGCGGGATTGTAGCACCAATCTTTTTCTCAAATTGACAGGGACATGCTTTATCGAGTATGGGATCAACTCGATTACAGATTTTATACCTGTATTACCAGTAACGAGGCACATATCAAATGACTCTAACATGATTAAAAAAAAAAAACTTGGCGACTTGCTCTACGTACTTGTAAAGTGTTGTGATGATATGTTAAATAATACATCTACACTCATGAAACCGCTTTCAATCATTTGTGTTCACCCTATATAATAATCTGTGAATTTAAAATTATTATTGAACAAGAACATGGATGTACGTACTTATTAAATTTTATTTACAGAAATATTGTAACTCTTTGTACATTTCTTTGAGGTTAAATCATATTTTTTGAATGAACAATTAAATAATTTTAGATAATGCATACATATAAGCCCGCGGCCATACAACTTTGAAAGCACCAGTACTCGTCTGATCACCGAAATTAAGCTATGGTTCTTTTGTCAGTATAGGGACTAGTTCATAGTTGGATGGGTGATTGCCTGGGAACCCAGGTGCTGTGGGTTTCCATTTTTTGCTAGCTTCGTGACCAAGAGCACTGGGGCACAGTCTTGGTGTTCTCGAGGTCCTCAGCTCGCAAGTTTAAATCTCGCTGCAGCATAGATGTTCATGTTTGGCTTTTACTAATTATGTGGAAAGCAATGGAAAACCACTGCATTAATAATGCTTTGATCACTAATAATGTTATCTACTGGTGAAAAAACAATTTAACCTAATACATAGGATTTTCCCCTTTCTGCATGGTTTTATTGGGTTTGTTTTGTATTCTGTGCAGAATAAAATGATGTAAATAAATAAATAACATAGATGTAGTATTTGTACTATTTCTAATCCATAGGTAGTGGAACATATTTAGTATTAAATAAGATAATAATACTTTTTGAATTCCTTTAGGCAGCTGAATCTCTACGCCCTTTATTAGAAAAGGCGAAAAATCAGATCCCAAAGGAGGATTGGAGTCACACTCCGCTTGTTTTAAAAGCCACTGCTGGTTTGCGTTTACTTCCAGATGATCAGGCAGACTCTATTCTCAAAGAGGTAAGAAGAATAGAAAAAAAAAAATCATGTTTTAAAATTCAGTAACATGTTTGATTGTTTACTAACCAAGTAAACTAAAAAGTGATTTGTTGTAACTTCTTTAGATGGAATAATATTATAAATGTTATTGTCAGATCACGATTCTTCCCCGACTGCTGCGGCCATCATAACAGCAGTCGTCCATCCAGGTCCATCCAGGGACCCAACTTGTCAGTCTCTGGCCATACAGGCCCCTGGATGGACGTACTGGATTCCATTATAATAAAAAAAAAAAAAAAAAAAAGTTGATGTAGAGCTTAGATTTTACAATTTTGTAATAATTATTACCACTTTATAATACATAAATGCTTAAAAGACAGAATGATCATGAGGCTCCTTACTTGTGTAGAATCCTTGTACAGAAAGGATAGTCTAGTCATTTTCTATATTTGTTGAATCCAAAATGTGACCAGTGGAAGAGCTTCTAGATAATGAACAAAGAACTTGTGAAATAAAGGAACACTTATCGATTTATATTAGTCCATTAACGTACAATTTATCATTATATTCAAGAAATTATAGTTTATCAAATGTAACCAGTGCAATTTCCAGCAATTTCCAATCATGAAATTTTCATTAACCAGACAGAACCTTGTTCATAGTGTGTTGGTCCTTTTCTTGCATGAAAACAGCCTGGACACACAATGGCATTGACTTCCTCACTCAGTTTCATCCTACAGAGATTCACTAGGTTTATAAATTTCAGATTTTGTGGGCCTTGAACTGAGATGAGCGTTTCTCAACCCTTGATATCTTTATGAAACTGGCTTGTAAAGAGTGAAAACTGAAAGGAGGTTTAAATAATAATGGAAACCCAGCAAGAAACAGTTAAATGTTAAGCGTGATAGTTAATCAACAGGAAAACTTAATGTGTTCCATGAAAAGACTCCAAACCATTACAGCACCATAATCTTCTTGAACAGTATTGATCTGGCAGAATAGAGCTATGGCCAGCCTCCCATTTCCTCACTCTAATGTCAGGCCAATACAATTGAAAACAACATCTGACTACATGACTTAGTGCCATTGAGCAAGTATTGGGTTTTAATATTTTTGGCACCAGGTAAGGCAGTAGAGCATCATGTCCTATATTCAAGGTTATGGAGAGTGAATCGAACTTGTAGATAATTGAGTAAGATATATTGACATTGAAAATGGATACAAGCCCATATCCAGAAGGGGGTGGGGGTGGGGTTGAGGTCAAACTAAAGATATATAGTTGTGATTATTATAGCGAGGAGGACTCCAAATAAATGTTTTGCCTTTTTTATATACATGCAATGTCGTAAATGGCAAGAACATTTTTAGTTACCTTATAAATGGGGCTGGAGTTGGGATGGGCAAAACATGGACACACTTATGTCATTGCAGGCATAAGGAAAAGAAAATTGATGATGATTATGTAAAAAAAAACAGTGTACAAGTATACAACTGTGTATAAACGTTTAGGATATAGAAGACATTATTTTTAATATATATTGGCAATAATCTGAGTCCTTGATACCTAAAAAATTGTCACACATCATCCGAAATTATTTATTTTGTAGCTGCCATTTAGCCATTTTCGTATTTTTTTTGTAGCTCTTAGTGTCACCAACTCAAAAACTTTTTCCCTCTAAAACCGAGCAAAATAATTCACAGAATTCAATTGTACATGTACTAATGAAATTAAATTTGCTAAATTTTTTGCATAATTTTAATTTAAAATTTATCAGAATATCTATTAAGTTGGCAACGATAATGGCAACTTAACTGTTATGCCAAGCATGATAGTTAATCAAGAGGAAAAAGTTGTTTACGAAATCACATTTATGGCTTATAAAATTACCCATACAGTGACTCCAAAAAATATCAATAAATCATGTTCACATTAAAATTATCTGAGTAATTTTAAGCTTCAAAGTAGAAGTACCGGTAATTCAAAAATAGCCCCAGATGAGAATGACGATTAGAGTAGATTATGTTGTAAACATGATTTCCTTTTTTTTTTTTCGTCACTTCTAAATAAAAATTGCCATTTCGATTTTTTAGGCCATTAGCGAAAGAGGCGATCAGCAGCGCAACCCCTCCATCATACATACACTAACTGTCTGAAATTTCCTTATAAATATTGTCTCTCGTTAATGTATTTCCAGAAAAAGGAGAAATTAGAAAACTCGATACTGATGGTTACAACGTTTTTAGTAACCAAATATTATTTGTTTGTAAAATTACAAAAGGTGCTCAAACTGTTGATCAATGTCTGCCTCAATTGAATTTCTGACGCAACCAAATATTCCCACAGTCTCTCTTACATGGTCACTGGCCATAATTCGTGCTACCAATTTCTCTTCCGAATCCATAGTACACCACATTTTTCAAATGTCCCTAGAAGAAGAAATCTAAATGTTTGGTGCTCTAGGTGCCAAGCAATTAGCCATTTCATGATTTTTTTATATATGAAGAATTCGTTTGTGATCCCCAGTTTAATGGCAAAATATAGTCAAAATAAGATCCTCTATCATTCCTAAAAGTTTGTACACAAGAGTTCATGTATGATAGGAAAATAAACTTATCCACTAATCCAATGAATAATAACATTAGAATACCAACTCTTTTTAATGACCTTTAATATCATCTGAAACTTGAATAATATTACGATGAATTCAAGGTAAATATTTAAAATAAACTTTCCTAACTGTCAATTGATAAGATTAAAATACATATACTGTTGAACCTCGCTACCTCAAAAGTTTTTATTTCCTACATTTTCACTATTAACTTAATATAATTTTCCCTCGTTATCTCGAAACATTTTCTCGGAAAACCTCGCTATGTCAAATTTTGACTTCATGTGCTAGAAATGCAAAGTATTTAAATATATTAAACTTATGCTTTTTTATTCGTATAGAGAAATTTTTCGTATGAATACAAAAAAAATTTGACGTTACTTCCATTAAAATTAGGCAATTCTCTTGCATTATAAAAAATATTCAAGAAAAAAAATTTTTGATCTCATTGGCAAGTCTCAGTTATGTACAGGATGATTGAACATGCACAGTTTATGCGTTTCTGGTGCTAGTGGCTGCACTTTTACGTGGTGTAACTTCATACACGTGCCATTTTATCTCCGTATTCTGATATCACCATTAATAACCTAAAAATCTTGATTTAAAAGTACATGTACGGTAACCCTCATATCTCTTTTTTTCAAATTTATTTCTGTTCCTGTGAAATTTGAGATATCGAGGTTCGACTGTATAAACTATTTTGAAAAATATTTAATTAAAAATTTATTAAAATAAATTCTCTTTTGGCCTCTCAGCTTGTTGTTGTATAATGTTTTTATAATATAATCTAGCCAGATTGTTCTTTTAAAAAAATAAAATTAAAAAAAAAATTCACTCTTGTTGCTTCAGTGATCTATTTTTTACCTGCCACTCAAATGACAAGTGAAAAATTTGTTTTCTTTTAACTAATATTGAAATTATACTGTCATATCTGCTGAGTCATAAACCAAAATGAGAATTCTCACAAGGGCAAAAAGTATAAATGTAATAAAAATTTATTCCATTTATATTTTTTTTATTTTAATGCAAACTTATATAAGATTTATTTATGTAAGCATGTGGCAAAATTTCAGAAATATATTTTGGCTGCAAATCTGTTGCCTTTGTTTGTTTTTTTTTTTTATGCATGAATGTTTTAATTATATAAATATGTATCTTGGATTAAAAATAGAAATATTAATTTATAATGATTACTATATTTAGTAGTAGGCAGAAATTTTAAATCACTAAATGTACTATATTAATGATAAAAGCAAATACTCGTTTGAAATAAAAAGGTCAAAACAGTTTATAAAATGAAATAAAAATAAATTAGGCATACAGAATATTAAAGAGTTAATAAAGGAAATACTTAACCTTGTATATAATTTTTTATATTCCTTGATAAATGGTCCACTTTAGGGAAAGTTGTGATTAAATGCATCAAAAAATAGCTTTTGAATGGCATATTTTATAAAATATATTTATAAAATAACTACTTTGCATGTGAACATAGTAAATTCCTTATGATAATTTTAATGACTTAAAATTACATATGTGGGCATGATTCTCAAGAATCAAGGCAGAAATTATTATTTCAGAAAACCTGCATTATTGATTAGAGGCAAAAATCCCAGTTGGTCAACCCTTCATTTCAACCAGCATTTTATTTTTTAAATAAAATTAACAGTAAAATATTATTGCATTGTATACTAGCCACATGGATGGGAAATATGGGATAAAGACTCCAGAGAAAGTATGCCAAGATCAAGTATTTGAGGATGTATGAGTTTGAAACTTTAGGTAAACAGCGAGACTGTATTGAGAAAATGATACAATTGATGAGCAAGACATTGTGATATTTGTCATCATTTGGTTCAGGGTGATTTAGTGCCAAATCTAATTTCTTAAGTGCTACCTCTCCGAACGATTGTGATATGTTGTTGTTGTCGTTATTACAGAAATAAAATAGCAGCCGCTTTTTAAAGGCACTGTCCATTATTTAGCAATATACCGTACTTTCAATTCATTCATTAAATGAAACACAACTCTATTTAAAAACAGTCCAGAATAAAGGATTTAGTATCTCAAACGACATTTCATTAAAAGAATTTATGGAATATGACTGTTTTCACATTTTCCACATATAAGATTTCTGCAATCCTTCTCCATCTCGAAGAGAAGTGTCTTGTCAGATTCCGAATTCTGACTTAGTTTTAGAATTCCATTTTATTCTTCCTCTGTATTTTTGTAAAAGTATTCAATTTAATGTTGAAACCCCATAAAGACTTTTTAATGTTCTTGTTTAATGTATTTTCTGAAATAGTGCCATTTGGTAATATTTTTCCAAATTCCTGAACAAGATTAGGATAATAATGTCAAAGAAATTTCCTGTATCATCTCAATAACCCTTCTTACTTAACCTCCTTGGCATTAACTAAGGTGACCAGACATCCCTTTTTTTTTTTTTTTTTTTTGGAAGGCAAACCAGGACGCTTATTTGTTCTGATTTCGATTATTCCATCCCAACTGTTGCGATTTATATAAAAATTCCTCCAAGATGTAACGGGGGGAGGGGGGACATACCTTCTCTTACATTCTCCTTTCACGGAGACCAACTCTTTCAGCCTCTCTCAGCATCCATCTTGTCTCTCCTCAAAGATCAAGTTCACACGAACGAGCCCAAAGTGGTCTGTCTGATATATGTTTTTGCTTAAATATCTCATTTGTTTTCACGATTACAATATTGTTATAAAAAGTAAAGAAAATTTTCAAAATATTTATTTTAGCGTTTTAAAACAGCCTTATTTTGAAAATAAATGTTTATTTTATATTATTATTTTAATACACAGAAAAAAAATTTTTGCTGCCCCCTCTCCTGCACCAGTGCTCCGTCCCGATTTTCTTTGAAAAATGATCACCTTATTATTAACCCCAAATTGTGACTTCAGCTCAAAATGGGATGCCTGTGTATTTGCTTTATGATGCTGCTTATTAACTACAAACGGGACATCATCCACTGTAAATAGCAAGTGTGCTAGGCCCATTTCTTATATTGTTTTTTTCAAATTTTTTTTTGGTGGGGGGTAAAGGAATTATTTGATTACCCTATATAAGTATCACACATAACAGTAAATGCTACATCATATTATACAACATTTCAGATTTTCTCCATTTTGAGGTCAATACTGTTTATTACATTCCTGATCTTATATTAAAGCATTTGAAGAAAAATGCTTTTTTTAACTTTATTTCTTTTTAAAGATCCTTGTTTAGAACAAAATGAGGAAATATTAATATTGAATTTGCAAAGTTTCATTTGTATATATCTACATTCAGTGAACTGCTTTTAGTAGGCCTAGCTTTTAGATATACCATATTTTCATGAATATACCCTGCACTTTTGTATAACCCTCACCATGTATACCCCTGAAAATTCGAATTTTATGTAAAAAAATTTTGGAAATCCCGCACCCCTTGTATTCCTTGCAGGATATACAATAAATGTGATATTAGTATATACCAGGGTGCACATGAAAAAAGTGTATAACACGCAGGGTATATCTGCGAAAATACGGTATTTCATAGCAATGTAAAGGAATGCCTACAGTAAATTTTAAATTTCAACAAAATGAAAATGATGTTGCCCATTTTTAGAATTTAGGAAATTGCCCACAAATTTTATAGGAAATTATAAAATAGCAAAATAAATTTATAAAACTTTTCTCTTTTCTTTATTTGATATCATGTAGGTAGTAAAGCTTTTTAAAAGTCAACCTTTTAAATTATTAGACAATTCTGTGTCTATAATGGAAGGGCGTGATGAAGGTATATTTTATGTACAACATAAAAAAAGATTAAAAATTAAATAAATATTGTTATTAGACATAATAGTAATAAACAAACTGCATACTGCTTTCAGGTCTTTTCTCTTGGTTTACAGTTAATTTTTTATTAGGTAAGTAGCGATATGGTTAAATCTATTATTACTTTCATGGTTCACAAGCGGTTTTATTATTATATATTGAAGGAGGGAGAGAAAAAACGGTATACTTCTATAAGGTTTGCCGTTATTGTACTCCAAAAGGACTGTGAGTAAGAGGAATTATAATTTTATTGTTTAGTAAACAGAAGCATATTCAGTTATATAACATTATCAGAGACCATTCTTTGTCTGTTTAAAATCCCTGTTACTCATTGTCTTTATGGAGAAAAAAAAAACAAACTAAAAATAAAAAATCCAAATTTCACCTGTTGCATTTCATTTTGCTGCATTTTGAAAAATTAAACATCTAATCTACTAATCATAAGTAAGAGACTTGTTAACTTATGAAGCTTTAATGTTATGATTATATTGGTTTATCTGTTAAATAGCATGCTTTATGACTCCATTTATTAAATTGCTTGCTTGGGATTATGCATGTTTGCAAACTTAGCTTAAATGTTCTGCTTTTTAGGGATCTGCAAAGTAACTTAACTTAAATGTCCAATCTTCATTCACTCTTTAATTTTTAATATGAGAAAAAGGTGAGAAAAAGAAAAGGAGAAGTTCTTATTTCTTCTATTTCTGTTTGTAGATACTCTTGGAAGCGACAACACTGTTGCATGCTTAGATCTTGGAGGTGGCTCCACACAAGTAACTTTTATCAATCGTCATGACTCATCTCTGAAGTTAACTCCAGAAAACCACATTCACCATGTTACTATTTTTAATCATCCAGTAAACCTTTATAGCCATAGGTAAGGCTTTCCTTTATTTTAGAATGAAATTAAAAGATCCATGAAATGAAACTTTAAAGAACAGTATAATTATTTCATAAAAATTTTCTTACATCACATAACATGTCAAGCCAAAATGGGTGGGAAGTCATTTTCAATAGTTTATTTCTCAAAAAAAAAAAAAAAAAATGAGCACAAAGTTCAACTTAAATATATCCCACTTTACAGAATGCCAATGGAAATACACTGCGTCACCAGTTATTAGGAACACCCTCCTAAAATGTGTTGCGCCACCCCTAACAGCTATAATAGCACGAATTTGCTGTGGCATGGATTCGATTAGCTGCTGGAAGGGTTGTTCTGTGATGTTTGTCCATGTGGATGCAACAGCTGTTCCCAGTTGATGCCTCGAATAACCCGTTCTAGCTCCTCCCAAAGATATTCGATTGGGTTCAAATCTGAGGATTGTGGTGGCCAGAGGAATAAGTTGAATTCATTATTGTGCTCCTGGAACCATTCTATGATAATTACAAGCCTTGTGACACAGAGCATTGTCCTTGTTGGAAGTATCCTTCCGATGGGGGAAACACAGCAGCCATGAAGGGATGAACGTTGTTGGCAACAAGCCAGGAAAAGATTCCCCAGCCCTCCACCAGCCTGAACGGTGGAAACCAGACAGGAGGGTCCATCGCTTCATACTGTTATCTTCAAATTCTGCGTCAGCCATCTGCATGGTGCTATAGGAAACGGGGTTCATCCGACCAGCAGACCTTTTTCCAGTTGTCGACAGTCCAGTGTTGGTGATCATGGGCAAATTGGAGACATTTTTTGCGTTTTGGGCAGAGATCAAAGGTACCCGGACTGGTCGTCAGCTGTTGTACATTATTCTGTGTTCTACTGTTGTACTCCAAGGTTAGTTGATGAGTCGTGACATTTCTGTTTGCACGAACAAGCATTCCCATCCTACGCTCACCCTTTGGATCGACGAGTCGCTTGAGACCACAGTCTTGTCTCTGGCTGGTTGTTTTTTGATTATTTAACCAGTTCTGGTAAACCCTTGAAATGGTTGTTTGGGAAAAGCCTAGAAGACATGGGGTTTCGGAAAAACTCGATCCATCTTGCCAGGCACCAACTATCATCCCACGCTCGAAGTCGCTCAGATCCTTTGTTTTCCCCATGGCAACGATCAAACGAGTTGGCAGTTGACAGGTGTGTTCTCGATTTATATTGGTACCGATTATCAAGTGAACAACTGATACATAGTAATGGCTATGCCAGTAGATTTGCATAGTCATGGGTGTTCCTAATAAACTAGTCACTCAGTGTTTATTATTAGCCATTAAATTAGCCAGTGCTCAATATTCCGAAGGATACTATTGAAAAATCATAATTACTGATAATCAGTATTCATTATCTCTAAATATAACAGCCATACAGATGAGATTTAAATGTGTACATATGAGATTTAAATGTGTACATGGCTCTGTAGTCACCAATTTTCAAAAATTTTCAGAATTAGACCAATCTTTATGGAGATATAAACTTTTCACATTGTTTTGGTAATGATAGCTTGCTCATTCACGTTTGGTTAATAATTTAAATTGTCTATATTCAGAGCTATTTACTAAGATATCAATGTACACAAACCCTTTATGTTTGATATGTAGAGGTCTTGGACTACAGGAAGATACTTTCGAAATAAAAGACATATTCCAAAAGTTGCTGTGAAATAAGGCTCAAGTGGGTTGAATTTACAACATAACAAATATATACAAAACTAACATACCAGAAAGTTCGGTGAGTCACCCCTTACTGTGATAATGTCCGACTTGCGGCGACATGCACAAGGCATTCTTCTGTATCTCAGATAACATATGCAAAACGTGCCTTCACCATTGTTGACAGGCAGCTGTTCAAGCAGCAGTTCTGGAATCTGTTTAGAGTGTAGTGCATTTATCACTGATAATGGAGTAGAGTCAATATGAAATTCTGTTTTAAATTGGGTAAAGCTGCAAAGGAAACACAAGAAATGTTAAAGATCGTGTACGGTGAAGACGCTGTGATTCAAAAATGTGTGTATGAGTGGTTTATGTGTTTCCACAAAGACAAGAAACCCTCGAAAACAATTCCAGAACTTTACCATCCTCCGTATTCTGCAGTCCTGTCACCGCCGAACTTCTTCACGTTTCCTCGTTTTAAATTAACAATGAAAAGACGCACATTTCTTGACGTTCGGTTATTTAAATGGCTGTGATGAGGAAACTTCAAGCAATATCAAAAGAGTATTTTTCCATGCTATGTAACAGTTCTATGAATGATGTCAAAAGTGTATTGTGGCCATGGGGGCTTACTTTGAAGGACACTAATGTATCAGCTATGAAATACCTGTCCCCGTTTGTTTATCCGAGTCATTCACTGAACTTTCCAGCTTCACCTTGTAGTATAAAGCTATCATACTTCTCGAATAAGATCTTAGCCGTTATCACGTATTAATTTTATTTGTGAATGATATCTCGTATTTTTCACATTGACCAGAAAAAAAAGCATTGAACTTAAAATATTTCTATAAAGTAGGCATATTTTAAACATAGGGAATATCACATTTAAATTTAATACAGTATATTAAATATATTTTATAGCTATTTAGGTTTAGGCCTGATGTCAGCTCGTTTAGCCATATTGCAAGCAGGAAATAAAACCAGTCCTGATCAACTTGAGTTATATTCACCTTGTATACATACCATAATAAAAAAGAAGTGGCTTTATGCTAATAAAGAATATGAAATCAGGTTCGTGCTGTCAATAAGCAGTTTATAAAGTTACTTACCATTTTTTTATAAAATTTCAGTCTTTGAAGATAGAACGAGGAAAATAATTATATCATGCTTCTATTTTATTTATTATTAGAGGTTTAGACGTGCCTGTGGTATCCATTGCAAAAGCTGTCAAAAAAAAAGTGCCTATGCGTTTTGAAGCTTGCCTTAAAATTGCTAATAGTATTGTTACAGAAAATGTTTTTTCTCCAGAAGAATTGCAGAAACAAAATATTTATGCAATTTCATATTATTATGATCGTGCAATGGAAACTGGATTAATCGGTAAAGTGTTTGAGATGAAACAGAATGTTTCTTTTTTTGTTTGATTTGTTTTTTTAATCATTCATAAGTATATAATAGAAGTTTTTTATGCATGCACCTAGATCCATTTGAAGGAGGAAAGATTAAGTTAAGCAATTATTTTGAAGCTGCAAGATCAGGTTGGAAAAGCTTTCAATGTTAATCTGTATAAACTGTTTTCATTAACACTCTAATGATATTGTTTTAATATTAACAGCTTGTACCAATCCAAATACTGAGCAACCCTTTTCGTGTTTGGATTTGACATACATCAGTGCTTTACTAAGTCAAGGACTTGGACTTAAAAATTCAAATTCAATAGTGGTAAGGATAGACATAGTACAGTCAACCAAGGGAAATAATCCACACGAGTTTAATACTTAATATTACATTTCATGCTAATGTGTTGTCTAAATAGGTTTTTTAATTATAATTATTTAAATTTAATAATCTTAATAATGTTAACTCTGAATGTAATATTAAATTATTAAAAATAAATTAATATTGAAACGATAAAACTTAGAGTAAAATTCAAGTGTGGATTATTTCCCTTTGACGACTGTACATAAACATTTCAGGACTAATGTAAATAAAAAATGGATTTTGTTATTTAAGATTCTGTATGTGGATTGGTTCATTCGTAGAGTTGTTTGAAAAGCTCCTTTTGAGATTGTTTTGGCCTATCAACACGTACAGCCCCGAGCCAACACCATCTAGACAAAGAAGGCCCCTCAATGAAATGCCATACGATGTTACTTCACCTAGAGGAATCGGTTGTTAATCTTATTTATATCAATAATAAGCCCTAAATTTGGACTACTCTACGTGATATAACAATGTTAGGGAACAAAAGAAAGTCATCCAAGGCCAGGCTTCACTGCCGTTTACTTTTTTAGCCAAAAACATAATCGTATTATTGTCATGGAGTGGAAACCACTTTCCAGATTGGCACAATTTCAAATTTTTTTTTTTTTTTTTAAATCTTTCTAAGAACTCTGCTGCATGTATCCCTTACATCCCCATCATTGACCTTTGTGGAAGGGTGCTCCGATCCTCATCCTCTAACTCGTAACTATCTTTAATGTGTGCATACCACTCAAACATTTTGCTAAACTGAGACAATCATCATTGTATATAGTTTGAATCATAGAAAAAGTTTCAGTTGTACCACATTGAAAAAAATATTTGATGGTTTCACCACATTTGGAAATTGTAGCAACAACAAAACACTAAAAAAAATAAAAGGAAAAAAATTCCACGACCTGGATTCAGGCCACAAATGTCTATGTCTACCTTGTCGCCACTAACAACTGGACAGATCAAGAATTCCTCCATTCTAAATCAGTAAGCTGGTCACAACTTACAATAAAGTAATAATTGAATACTAGAACCATGCTTTAATTTCTGATAGTTTAATTCAAAGAGAAGATACAAACTGAAGAAACTCTTCAAACATGGAAAATGGAAGGAAAAATTTTATGACCTGGATTTGAACTAGGAACTATGCCTTTCGCTGGCACCACTCTTATCAACTGAGCTACCGCACATGAACCTCAAAGCTGCTACAAATCAACTCAATCAACAGAGCAGGCCCCGACTCACAAATCAGAAACCTCTCCTTACCCTTAAAGCAAAGTTTCTTCAGTTAAATTATCTTCTTATAGAGTTGAATTTCATTAAGTTGGTTTAATGGTAAGGAGGATTTTCGATTTGCGAATCAGGGACCTGCTCTAATTTCAACATTCACTGAATATGTATTGAGAAAGGTATTGGAGTGGGTGAAGTTGCGACAGATCAAGGAGAAAGAACGACGTGGCCGCAGATAGCCATGTTATTTGTTCTACAGCTCCAGAATTTTCTGAATGCACTGTAGTCAATTCATTTAAATCTAATGGGGCAAAGAACACTATATTTAATGAACTTAAGAAATCTTGCATTACTATGAGAATACTTAAAAGTAGTCAGTTCTCAATGTACATAAATACTATGAAGCTTCCTGTGATTGTAATATTTAATGTTGAAACATGTCAGCAATTTTAATTTGTTTCGAGTTAAGTTTCACAAAGGACAGTTTACTGGCAATTCATTTGCAAAGTTGCATTTGTTATTTTCAATGAATTTGCTGGCTCTCTAGGCATCTTCGGCAGGACTCTGATCTGAGAGAACTGTCACATGGTTTTTTGACTGCTTTTTTAAATTAAACATTGCCAAATGCTCCTTTATCTATTAAAAAAGTTTGTTAATTTTACTTTACATCAAAAGAGCATGTATGACAATCGATCACAATAAGGCCAGGGGGAAAGAGTATAGTGGGCGCCACCATGATAAAGTTTCCCTGATAAGCTCTTGTAGCTTCGCAACTCAATGGATGCTGCAGTGTTCATTCTGAGCAACCAGAAATCCGATTTGTTGCGTGCCAAACAAGTTTTCTTCTCGGGTGTAAGTAGCAAAGCACTCCCCAAATGCTGTTCTGTCAGATTTGAACACTTTGTCTTTTTCTGAAAACACTAGCATTACTAACCTAAAGTCTCTCCGCAGTAAAAAACGAAAGCAATAATCCAATAAACGGGAAAATATAGCACTTTATTTAGGTTAGAAATGGTGCACCATCCTGCTAGAAGAATACATGCTCTATCTCAGACTGACTTCTGTAGACCATACGGGAATGGTAGTCTTGTTCTAAGACAAATAAAAACAAATAGGAAATGCAGGAAATCCCTAAAAGATTTGTACCATATTTAATAAACCATTAAAGAATGACAGCCAAGTACAAAAGACCAAATTAGCCGCAGTCAATTTCCACTTCAGAGAGGCTTTACGGACACCCTGTACTATGTATTTTATTTTTTAATAGTTTGTTAGATATACTTAAACAATATCTATCAAAATCTAAATTTACTTTCTTTTTTTCTTTTCCAGCTGAAGAAAAAACTAGATGGTCATGAAATAAGTTGGGCATTAGGTGCAGCTTTTCACGTTTTAGCAAATGAAAATATTAAGAGCTGAAAATTATTAATTCTATTTTTATAATAAAAAGCTTGTTTTTTAAAATAAAATTTTTATTTTCTTTGTTTGAAGACAGAATTCAAAATTTTCCCGCCAGGGGAAGAATTTTTACAAATTTTTTTTTTTTCACCAATTTATTTTTATAAAAGAATTTAAAAATATTCATTGATGATTCCTTAAAAAGGAAAATCAAATTACATTGGTTTCTATAACTACAATAATAATGGCAATGGAATGAATGAATGAATAATCAAGTCAGAACTCGTTTCACCAACGGAAAAAATAAACTGCAATTATTTGATCAAGAGAGGACTGGAAAATCATCACGATCATCATTTAATGATTTTAAAAAAATGCAGTATTTTTCTGTAATGAAACGAGGATAAATCTTAAAACAAAACAAAAGATAAATCTTATTCAAAAAATAACTTTCTTTGAACAACGCTTTTCCTATTCACATTTACAATGTCATAACTGATTACACCACAAAAATGGCTCTGATGCAAGACTTACAGAAATAATCTGAGGTGCTTACTAAATAAAAATAGCATTTAAAGATAGATGGTGAGGAAGGAAAAGAGAGAAAGAGGGGGGGGGGGGGCATTATTTTTGACTACCCTGCTGATTGTATCCGCCACTGTAGCCACTCTGTTGGTAGTTGTATGGATAATATTGGTTATAGTATTGTTGTTGCTGCTGCTGCTGTTGTTGTTGCTGTTGTGGTTGATGGTGTTGCTGTTGCTGACCCTGTTGATTCCACTGGTTCCATTGCTGCTGATTATAATACTGTTGATTGTAATATGACTGGGCAGAAGAAGTAGTTGATGGCTGTGACTGCTGCTGGCTCTGCTGGGAGTAAGTCGATGTTTGTTGCTGTGGTTGACTGTAACTTTGCTGACTATATGAACTGTAGCCTTGCGACCCATAATTGCCTAATAAATTAAAAAAAAAAATTTAAAAAAATCCAATTAATAATAAAAATCGATGTCAAGCAAAATTAAGGGTGACGTGGCAATGTTACAAAAGATAGATTTCTTTCTAGCAAAGAGCATAAATAATTAATTTCCTAATGATTAACTCGAGAATGGTCTATGAGAATTTATTCCACACCAAACCATGGATGTTTAAATTATTGATAAAAATAAGGAAAGAAAATTCCACAGCCTGGACTTGAACCAGGAATCTTCAGATAATCGCACTGACCCCCTTAACCAAATGGGTCACGGTGGACATGGACGCATTACACTATCTGCATTTTCATCAACTATTAATGTTTTTCTTTCATTTTTCTAATTCTCTCAAGTCATTATCAACCTAGTTATCTCATCAAATATTTTCTTCCATGTAAGGATCTGTCTAAAAGCAGACTAGAACCAAACAAATAATGTGATATGATTGCTTATGACCAGAGGGACTTGCATAGGGATTCTAAAACATGGTAATGGAATCCTCTGCTCATGTGAAATGAATCCATTACCATGCTTGATAACTTATTGTACTATACAGTATAAATTGTTCCATACTGTATAGTACAATTTTTGTCATGACGGACTAAAAGATTTAATCAGTTTTTGCGAATTACATATTCATGTACACCCTGACCTCAGCCAATGATATAAAACTTCACCATATACTATGTTTACATCTCCTGCAAAGGTGGACAAAAGAAATTCCAGTATATAAAAAATAAAATCTGGCATGAAGCCAAAGATTCCTAAGGAGACGTTCTTTGAAAATAATCAGTAGAACTGATTGGTTGTAGCAATGTGATGCCCAAGTTGTAAAGTTATACACTGAACGACCAATTTATTAGAGACACCCCGCTAATAGCGTGTTGCACCTCCTTTAGTGGTGAGAACTGCCTGAATAAGTGCTGGCATGATTCAACAAGGTGTTGAAACCATTGCGGAGGAATAGCAGCCCAGGCTGACATCACAGCGTCCCATAATTGGTGCAGGTTGGATGGTAATGTGGGAAGGAGTTAGGCGGTTCTCTCCACTTCATCCCATAAATGCTCGATCGGGTTGAGATCGAGCGACCGCGCTGGCCACTGAAGCAAGTGGAAGCCCGTGTCATGTTCCTCGTACCAGTCCAAGACCATTTGAGCACGGTGACAGGGAGCATTGTCCTGCTGAAACTGTCCGTCACCACCAGGGATAGTCATCATGAACAGCTGCACCTGATCAGCAACGATGTTCAGTGTCGCATTCAGGGATGTGTCTAGGGATATCAGAAGACCCAGTGTGTCCCAAGAGAAGACACCCCAGACCAGCACTCCTCCACCTGCCTGTCTGCTGACAGGATGGATCCACGGCCTCGTGCTGTCTATGCCAGATGCACAGTCTGCCGTCCGCATGATGAAGTAGGAACCGCGATTCTTCGGACCAGGCGACAGTCTTCCACTCATCCAGTGTCGATGCCTGTGCCCCCATAGCAGGCATGCTTTCCTATTTTGCGGTGACAGCGACGTTACCCGTACTGGCCGCCTATTGTTAAACCCAGCTCGGTGCAAGGTGCACCACACAGTGAGCTCCGAAATAGGCTGGGATGCTCCCTCATTGAACTGCACTGCAATTTATTGGGACGTTCCCGTCATGCTGCTGTGGATGATTCGTGCCAGTTGCCGTTGGCCTCGTTCATCCACGGTCCTGTTTCATCCAGAGTTGTGTTTGTTGGAGGTTGTATTTTGGCATAACTGCCAGTCACGGAATACCCTTGACACTGTTGCATGGGAAAACCCGAGGAGGTTTGCAAAATGCTCAACTGCGCCCGTCGAGCTCCAACGATCATGCCTCGTTCAAAGTCTGTCAAATCCTTGGATTTACCCACATTCAGTCCACTTCTGTTCTGACTGCAACTTGTGATCCAATGCATCCCTTTTATACACCGCTTCGGCCTGTTCCATTGTTTGTGTGTCACTGGGAGGCCAATCCATTTTCTAAGAAATTGGTCGTTCAATGCATGTTCCATACTTTCAGAAAAATAAATTGTGATTTATTACTTTTTGAATGCTCTTTGTAGTATTTTTGTGCAAATTTGATATCAAACTTGCTGCATTTGTTTTGTCGTTCACCTTCCAAGCTGTTTTCCGAACCGGGTTTTCAACAGCATTATAAGAAAACTTCAAGTCAGAAAAGCGACTAGTTATAAAGAAAACATTCCAAGGAGGAGCTTTAGCTGTGAAGTAGAAATTAATGTACGAGTATTTCTCCTGTGAAAGAAAATTTATTTCGATGCATTAAATTCAAGCAATACCCACTTCCAATGGTTATGTACAAAATACTAATGCCATCATGTGCTCCCAAATTAATGCAATTTCTCGGTGCTCAAAGTAAATTCATGCCAATATCTAGAGATTACCATAAAGGAGAAATAAGAGCACACAAAACCGTTACTTTCTCCTTATGCCACCCCTTGCAACAACAGTTCCTCTAATAGAAAATTATATTCCTGAAAATGCCCTGCACTTCCAATGGCCCTACTCTACGCTTTCTGTCTAATCCCTTCTGATTCTTCTCCTTTCACGTTTCAATATATCTTCCTCTTCCCTTTCTTAAATTTGCTTGTTAACCAGTAATTAAAATTCAATACTGCTGATACCAATACCACAAAAATACTCAATACAGTATCAGGTAACAGGCCAAATCTATCCTGCTTATGACCTATCTTATCAAAGTCAAGGAATCCTGCAGGTAAACTCTTACTTGGAGACTGCTGTTTTCCCCAATGTTGCTGTGATTGCTGCTGAGGATGCGACTGCTGTTGATGGTGCTGGGACTGCTGGCCGTATCCTCCTTGCTGTTGATTGTAGCCTCCTTGCTGCTGTTGCCCATAACTGTACGTCTGATAATTATAATTACTATTGTTGTTGTTATTATTATTATTATAGCCAGAACTTCCATATCCACTTTGGCCATAGCCTTGATTCTGTCCAGAAGATTTCTAGAGGAAAAAAAAATATATTTTTTAAAAATTTTTCATTAAAAAAAAAAAATCTAAAAAAAGAGCTTTAAAAGAAGACAAACGTACATGTTCCGATTTAGCAGACTGGGATTGATAAGAACGATCTCTGGAATTATAACCCGAATAACTTGAACGATTGGAGTGCTGTGGAGGTGGTCCTCTTCCGCCTGACATAGGAGGCCCTCCTCGATTAGGAGGCCCACCTCTGTTCATTCCAGAACGACTCGGACCCATTGAACCTTGGGGGGGGGAAAAAACATGGCATAAACCTCGCCAGAAAAATCTACTCAGGAGTTTGCATGTAACTGATTAAAGCTCAGGAACGGATATATCATTCAAGACATTAAATCAGTCGGGGAAAGAAAATTTATCATCATTGCTATGCCTTTAATAAAATGTTCATACAAATGAAATTTAAACTCACCTCCTCGACCACCTCTGCTGTAACCGCCACCGCCACCACCACCACTTCCACCTCTGCTGTAACCGCCACCACCGCCGCTACCTCCTCCTCCGCTACTATGATCTTGATGCCTGTTATCACGATAACTAGGATAACTGTTGTTCATTCCTCGGCCACCTGGATTAAACCCTCCTCTACTTGGAGCCCCAAAACGGCGATCATCGTTGCGACCTATTTAAGTCAGAAAAAATTATTGAAATTTAAAGACCTGTTTAAACATCTGCAAAATTACTGTAAAATGAAAAAAAGAATAAAAAATCCACCTCTATCTCTATTATCTCGGCTTTGCATTGGGGGTCCGCCACCGAATCTTCCACCTCCTCTCTGAGGAATATTGCGTTCATTTGGCTTAAAACGTTTTTCAGGTGGGGGCAATGCAGCACGCCCTTCTCTGCGATAATCATCCACCAAGGGTCTAGCTTCAGCTTCAGGCAATTCGACGTACTCAACGCTATCAAATACAGGGCCTACCTCTGGCAATATGAAATTAGCTAAAATGATCAAGGAAACAAAATGTATCAGTTTTCTACAGAGTAGGAAAAAAAAAAAAATCCCACTACTTCTATGAAAACAAACAACCCCAATAACATTTAATTTTTTTTTTTTTGCCGATTTTTTAAAGCTTCAAAAAAATTTCTATTTATCTGCTTTAAAAAAATAATTTTTTGGCTTTGCAGATATTGCACTACCAAACATAAAAGCACTACATGTATTAGGATTATTGCACCATACAATCCTACCTTTCATTTCTAAGACAGCACTTTCCGGAACATCTTTGCCTTCCTCTCTCTCACGCTTGTTAATTCTACGTCTGAACTCTTCATCTGTTGGCACGAGCACAACAGCTCTGCGCTTGAAACCTTCAAAAGGCCGCATTTTGCGTCTCTGGGCCGTTGCATACACATTGGTCTAGTGGATATGGATAAAGAATATAGCATGATAAGGAAACGAGTTTTTAACATCACAAAATTATCACCTATTCTGTAATAAATTATCATCAAGTCCTTTTAAAAAGCATGAAGACAGCCTGCAAGAGATGAATCTTCACAAATGTCTTCTTGCACACTGCATCCTGAACTAAATTATTTTAGGCTAATTCAGAGCATAATGGTGTTTCTTCTATACCCCAAGAATGTTCATAAAATAATAAACCCATCTCCCCTTCCCAAACAAAGCAAAATTTAAGAAAATGACAATGTTGCTCACAAAACAACTCATTTTGCCCAAATAATTAACCATGTACAAAAATTATGAATTTCTAAATGTGCATAAAAATGAAAAATTAATTAAAAATAAGACGTTCTTTAATCAATATAATCAATAAATCAATAGGTGACAGCAGTTTCGTTTTCCTCTATGAAAAAGGTTTGATAATGGTGAAAAGCCAAAACTGATGTTGACCTTTATACAAGGGTCACTCCAAAAGTATTGTGCAATATATAGATAGATATATTTTTTAATTTATTTTTTATTCTACAACCTTACAAATTATGGAGATCATGTAATTATTCTTTATTCTCACTCCAAAGGAACTCGATCACAACATGCTACTTCTGAAAAATGTCCAGTACAGCTGCCATCTTGAAGGAGTGCTATCATGGCACCACTCACGGGAATGACAAACCACATTTGAATATAAGCGGGAAACATGTATCTATGACCTCCATAAAATGCAAAGGTATTTAAAAAAATAAAATAGAATAAAAAAATATTAAAAAAAAACAAAAAAAACCTCACAACTGTGCATTACTTTTGGAGTGATCCTTGTATATTAATTAAAGTATCACTTAAAAGTTCATCTTTTTAATTTATTATCTAGTGATAGAAGTTCATTTTACCAAATATCAATAGGTCCTTACATCAAGATACAGATTCTCATAACACAAAAACTGAATAGGACTGAACTTATACAGGGTGCTTTTGAAAAGGATGTCGTGAGAAACTCAGTGATGTTCTGCACCTTAAAATAAACACAAGTTTCCTCATACGTTTTGTCGAAATTGCATTCCTTAGAGTAAACAGCTCGTGAAGTTTGGTTAAACTCTGCCCATAACGTAAATAAAAGCGCATGAAAAAGTAAACACCACCACATGTTCCATTAATAGGTTTCTGTGAACTACCTGTTCACTAACATGTTGGCCTTAAACTCAATCACTCTCATCACGGCATCCTTTTCAAAAGCACCCTATATAAAATTATATCTCTGAGAAGGTTTGACTGAATATCTTAATGTAGTACTTTTGAAGTTTTTAAGTACAGGGTGATTCAGTCAATTTCTGACCATTTCAGTACTATGATTTATTGACCCATTAATGTGTACAAACTTAGCATTTCGGTATGATAATTTAGGCAATTCAGAGTTTTTATTCCCGTGGAAATTGATGATATGCTCAATGTGGCCACCAAGAACGTTTTGAACTGCTCGCAGCCGAATGGTGAAGTTGTTCATAACTATCCAGGATTTCTGCATCCACAAGGGTGCAGCAGTCGACGATGCTTTGTCGCAGCTGGTCTAGGGTTCTTGGTGCTGTAGTGAACTCACTGTCTTTAAGGAATCCCCAGAGATAAATATTACATGGGTTTAGGTCAGGACTCGTAGGGGGCCAAAGAAAGCCACCCCCGAATCAATCTGGAAACCTGTTTGAAATGACACGATTTCCGAATTTCTGATTGAGAAAGTCTAACACTTCATTAGTGGTGTGAGGCCTAGCCCCATCCTGTTGAAACCATTGATGTTGAAGCTGTATATGCGTCCTTCGCAGCTCGGGAATGAAGAAGATTTCCAACATGTTAAGGTAAGCCTGTGACATTACGGTGCCCTCAAAAAAGAACGGACCAATGATGCCTCTTTTGGAAATACTGCACCAAGCCATAACCTTTCGTGGATGAAGAGGTGGCTTATGGATCTCATGAGGGTGCTGGGAACCTCAAAAACGAACGTTGTGTTTATTAACGTCACCTGACAGATGGAAGAAGGCCTCATCTGACACCCACAGGTTGTCCACAATGTCCTGATTGGCTTCCATTTCTGCTCCAAACTCCATCGCAAATTGTTGTCGCTTCTGTCTTCCAGTGTCCGTTAACTCCTGATAAACATGGATCTTATACGGGAACAGGTGTAAATCCTTTCTCAAAATTTGCCACGTCGTGGTATACGACAGCCCTTCTTCGATGGATAGGCGGCGAACAGATTTTTTGGTAGGGGAATCGACCAACCTTATGCGAACATTTTTGACAACTTCGGCAGTTCGAATAAGAGCTTCACTCCCGCCTTTTTTCTTGCCTTTAACACATCCAGTGGCACGAAATTGCTTGACAAAATCCATGATTGCTTGCCTGCCTGGTGTGTCTCGACACTTATACTCCTTCCGGAACTTTCTTTGCATGGTTACAGGTGATTTTGTCTCGAAATACCATTCGACAACCTTGCATTTCTGCTCTGTTGATAAAGCGGGCACCATTTTTCAACAACATGATTTTCATGCAGCACCGTTGCAACAATACAAACTCCAACTATTTAAAAATTCGATATGGCGCTCATATTCTTTCAATTGTTTATCCCTAATGCACGTCATTCGAGTGAAATGGTCAGAAATTGACTGAACTACCCTGTAGTTAATGTGTCATAGAAGAGAAAGGAAAAAAAAAAATAAAAAATAAAAAAAAAAAAGCCTAGCTCATTGTTTTACAAAATGTGGATTTCTCTCAACATCAGATGAAAACTCAAGATCAAATCAAAATGAAAAATTTGAAGAATTTGCTCATTGTGATGCAAATGCCATCACCTCAGCAATTCCATTGATTTTTTTTTTTTTTTTTAAAGGATTATCTTTATTCAATGTTTTCTCACTTACTACATTTTTTTGGCAGTCAGACTGTCCTGCATAAAAATTAAACTGGTCTTCTAACATATGCATTTAAGAAATTTTTGAAATTTTAATTGTTAAATGTACCTGATCAAGAATAACGTTTCTCTTCACTTTAGAAGACATTTCCAAAAGCTTATTTAAGCATTTAGTGGATTTTTCTATAAGTACATCCCAACGGCCTGCATAGTTGCGTTTTCTTGGCAAACCCATGACCTAAAAAAATGTTTTGACATTCAATACATTTCAAAATTACCAATTAAATATTCAAAAAACAATAACACATAACCACAATTTATTTATAAAAAATATAATAAAAAAACAATTATAATAAGTTCTTTTTTTTTTTTCCTATATATCCATAAATAAAGGTTCTGGCTAGCATCCAATAAACAAAAATTTTTATCACTTCAAAAGAATCAGCTACAAGCCAGTCAACAACAATTGTGGTGTAACACCATAAAAAACTGAACATGTGAAGTTCTGATACTTATGAAACTTAAATACAAAAACAACAAAAAAATTCCCAAGTATATTTTGAATATGGCCTTTGAAATGTTTACATCTCTATGCCAACAAATTTCATGTGGAAAATTGAATTTTGAATTACAATTCACTCAGTTTTGACAACAATAAATTGCTTTTTAAAGATTTACCAAAAACTCAAATGTCATTCTTATCAAGTTACACCATTTAATCATCATAATAACGCATTAACTTATAATACACAAAACAGTTTTTTTATTAAGTCATTTGTAATTCAAATTTGTATTATTTGAATTACTCTAAAGATATGCATTTTGTATATTTCATTTTCTTTGATTTTGACATCACTCTTACATTATAATATTTTAACAGCTTAAGAGCAAAGAATTTAAAATTTAATTTTATAAATACTTTTAGCTTCTCCAGTATTCAATGTTCTTTAACGGTTTTTCTCTCAGGTTATTTATTAGCACACAATACCTTAATTCCAATTTAACGGATGTATTTTCTACCTTAAGTCTTTTTCATTGCAGATCCACACAATTATATTTACAAACAAAACGAGTGAAGTTTTATGAAATATATTCTATTAAACGTGCTTTGTGCACCTAATGAATAAACTACGTCCCAATGATTTCATACATAACATACCAAGAGATATCAAACCCTGTATCTTAATTTTAATCATTTTGGTTTTCATCTTTTCAGATTACTAGACTCTAAATTTTTTAACCAATTACCAAACATACACTTTAAAAATAACTTATAAAATAAAATCGGTACATTAACTATGGCCATCAATCAACACACAAACTTATTTCAGAATTATTCAAGTAAAAATGTCAGTCTTCAAAGAATGGTATTTAACAGTATACAGTAAATGGTTTATTTCATGTCAGAAAACCCCCTTCCCAAGTTTTTGACCCTCTCTCAAGTTTTCACATTGTAATTTCAGTTATCCTGCTTTATTATGATAATCCATAAAACTTATGACGAATTATGTAAAGAAAATTCTTGCTTCAAACCCTGAATATTAAGTTAAAATCACCAGAAAAAAATCCTTTAACTGAAAACAATAAAAAAATTACTCAAAAAAAAAAAAAAAAAAAAAAAATTATTTGTATATTAGCTGCATTCCAGCATATTAAAAAAATCGGCAGTTAGAATTTCTATGTTGCTAGGATGAAAATATGTACACAAAAAGTTCAAAACCCACCCTTTTCATCATATATGTAACATTAATCTGCCCACTTTCCAAAAGTTTTCCCACTTTAAACTTTTCATAAATGTAAGTATCACTAACTGTTAATGAACACTAAAAATTTGCGCTATATATTTTTTTTATTCATTTTGAACTAAAACAAAAATGCAAATCCACACACAGCATTCAAAAATTTTGAATGAAAAATTATGAAAAATTTTCTGTGTAGAGCAATTTTCTTCGGGTTGAATCCATAACGTTTCAAGATGCAAAAAAATTTAACTAACTTTCTAATGAAAATTTTCTCCAAAGGTCAGAACAAGAGCAACAGTCACAATTAAAATAGTTTTATTTTTTAAGCAAGATGTCTTTAAATCTTTAAATTTTTATTTTCTGCAGCAAATTCATCATGCAAAATAAAGTTTAAGTTTCGAAATTCCATAACTGATTAAAAACTGACACCAAATAAAGATCGCTGCTACAATAATTCAAATATTGGAGATAATCTATAAGAAGTCACAATTTAACTTTTTTGTGATAATAAGCCCTATCAACAATAATTTTTTTTTTTGGTGTATGTGTGATAAAAACAGGTCTGTATCCAAAATAGGAACAAATAGTCATCTCAACTTCCAAGTACTCATTAAACATGTAATCACTGCTTCCATTATTGTGATAGGGCTCATAGCATTTACTATTAATGCAATACAATTTCAATTTTTGTATACAGCTCTTGTATATTTTGTATTTGCATATCAAAACAATTTTTTTCAAATGAAAATTCTAAAAAGTTATTTCTCTATTAACATGTCAAATCTTATTTTTTTTTTATCCTTCATTAAAAAGTTCCTGATGTAACAAAATTTCTAGTAAGCAGAGAAGGGTTCAGTGTTAGTTTTAAATCTGCAAATATGCAACACTGAATTATATAAAAGGATGAAGAATATTTAGCTCTCCACTCAAAAATATGCAAAATCCTCAGTAAAAATAAATAATTAATAATAATAAAAAAAGTTTTGCATTATCCCTCTGGAAAACTTGACAATCACAGGGCTGATGTTCTCTGAAATCTAGTAATAAACTGCAATAGGAATGAGTTTGTCACTATCTGCATGTGAATGATATTTACAAAACACGTAAGATTCAAAGTAAATCTAGGACATCTAAACATCTATTTAAAGCACAGTTATGTCCAAGGTTTGATCACAGCGTATCCCAACCTTGTTGATTTGTTAAAGAGTAAATAAAGAACGTTTATAAATGCTGAAAGCCAAACCCCAGATGTTAAAATTATTGATGAAAATAGGAAAGAAAATTCCACAGCTTGGATTCGAACCAGGAACTTTCAGCTATTTTGCTGATGCACCAACCAATTGCACCACCATGGACATCGAAGCATTGCGCTATCTACATGTCCTTAGGGCTCGTTAGAGCAGTACCCAGTTGACAGGCTGCGATTATCTTTCCTAATGGCATAGTATTCATTAAAGAGTAAATAAAGAATGGTCTGAGAATTTTTACACACCACATCTCAAAATGTGTAAATTATTGATGAATAACAAAAATAAACCTGATAGAGCCCTATTCAAAATAATTTATTATGGCAGAGCCCTTAGGCCTACCATAAGTAAATTGTTAGCATTTTCAGCAACTCAGATCTGACTGGCTCTGAAAAAAAGTGCCGACTGCTCGAGAAGTCAGAAAATCAAGATGGTATAACATACCTTCATGATCGTAGCCTCTCTTCAAGTCATGCGATCGTTTCACCATGAAAACGTGACTTTTTTCTCCCCTACTACTTTCCCCCCCCCCCCCCAATATGTAAAAAATTATTTCATTTTCTTCGCTCCTCGAGAATCGCAACAGCAGCTGATATCAACCTATTATCATTAATGCGTCTTAATGGGCTCAGGCAATGAGGATCTTATTACTAATCTCCAGGTTTATTTACAAGCAAACCATGTTAGTTCGGTTATACCAGTTCACGTGGTTTAGGTTGGTCAATGAACGATCTAATTATCTATTCTGTAGTTTGATGGTACTGCAATCTCAAAGTCAGTCCGTCAGTTTTTGCATTCGGCACTTCAACCCAGATCAGCCCAGATGCAAGTCAGTAAATAGTCATATGACCTAGTCATATCAGAGTTGCCAAAAATGCCTTATATTTTGTAGTAGTAATATTATGGATCATGCAGCTTCTGAGAAGTGCATGCATTGCCTTTAGGGCTCTGCAGAACATACAATTGGGAACCACTGTGCTAAACCATTTCATTTTGGAAAAATCTAACAAATCCAACTGCATTAAGCTTGATGATAATTTTCAAGTATCAATTTATAAGTTTTTGAAAGCTATTTCAAAAATTCATTTCGGTAATTTTGTCTTCATTAAAAGTTTTCTTTTTATAAAAAACTACCATTTAATAATTTTGGGTGTCCTAATTTGGCCACGCTGTATTTCTACAAATTTCTACAGATACCTCGGTCTCCCAATGCTGAAATTTAAATAGTGAATGAAATGAAATAGAAGTAACCATCAAATAGTAATAATCTTCAGGAAATACCATGAATTTAGGAACATCTTCCGTCACACGGAAAGTCTTTTACTATGGTTCACTTTTATTAAGCATTTGTTATGGAAAATGTGCTTAAAGATGGCTGCAATTTTTATATCAAATATAAATCCAATGAGAAAAAATTTTGCAGTATATTCTATTAAATGAAACATCTTCCTTCTCGTTAAAATGCATTCAACATATAAGAAATAGCAATCCAAAGATCAAAAATTGTTCATCATGGGTTCTATGTATTTTTTAAATGATGCAGCAAAAATCAATAAAAACGCAATCTCTATGGAATAAGAAAATAAAAACTACAAATCACAGAATTTCCTAATGAATGATTTTTAGCATTCATTTAATTAACTATATAGCATTCATAAATAGATATCTATTCCTAGTCTGTTAATTGCTAATAACGATTAAAATAAATTACGTACTGTATATCGGTTTCTGCATTCATGAATGTGTAGAATAAAAATTTCTGAAGTGAATTGAATTCAATATAAATGATCGTTCATTTTGCATAAAATCAAAATCTGAAATTTCTTTTATCATTTTAACACAAATTTACAAATTCATAATAAGAAAAATCACACAAGCAAATCATTAACTATGATATGGATGAATAAGGCTGAGTAAGATCTGATGAGATCTCTGAAATATTTGATTTTTGATGAATCTTTTCATTCTTGTCTATATTAGACTACGAAATACTCAGTTTATACATACAACACTTTAAGAATCTTAATATAATAAAACTTTATAATATATAAATAAACCTTTAAATGAGGTTGTTTTTTCTACTTCGCTAGAGGCGCTCGTTCCCAAATTAATTCAACAGAAAAATTTGCTTGGGAGGAATCTGTAAAGAAAGATGACCTGAAAAGAAGACACATGAATGGACATACGTTGACAGGTTGATTGTCCCAGTGGCATAATTTGGAGCTGAAATATACCTGTTAAAATAACACATTGTGGGAAAATTATCAATTACAAATCAATAACATAAAAATAATTTTCCGCCTATTTTGGTTAGTGAAATCTCGTTAGAATTTCAATATTTTAATCTTTTTCATAAACTCAGCTAAGATATTGAAAATCAAATTTCTTAACACAATCAGAATAAAAAAGGATAAGGAAAGTTTAATACTACAAACTGTACAGGTATTTGAATAATCTCAAGTTTAAAATTATATACATATTTAAAGAGCCTCAAGTTTTGAGCAGTGTATTATTTTTTTCTCTTCCTCATGACCTAATGGACATTTCATTTTTATAAAAAGTAAAGTAATAAACTGGGTGTTTAAAATGTCTACTTTTTTTTTAAAGATTACAGCTGTTTTATACATAAGATTCCTAGTCACTTAAAGTAAAATTTGGTCAGTTAAGTGAGCAAAGTTGTACTGAGAAGATAATTTTTTTAGGAAAATGAGTAAAACTGTTTATAAATATCAGAGAGAGGGAAGGAAAGAAAAACAAAATGAGAGAAAGAATAAAATTAAAAGGGGAAAAGAAGGATTTTCCAAACCACATTTTCTTTATGTTTTTTTTTATAATATCTCTTCCAAACTAGTGTAAAACTAATTACTTGGCCTAGCAATTAAGCAATTCGTGTAACGGTTGTCCCTCCGCAAATGGCTTGTGGAGGGATGACTGAAATGAATTTACATACTAGAATGTGTTCCAGTGAATAGATTTGAAAAAATTTTCCTTTAACATGGATGGTCATCACATATATTGTTAGTGGAAAACGTTTATGCATACATACTGCATAGAAAATGTAGCATATATAGGCCTAGTTTCATTCCATAGTTTGGATTATTTCACAGCATTTCATTAACATAACATGTCTGATACCCCAAAACTGTGCATAAAACATCCATCTGGAAGATTGTATGTCGATCGAAATTCACAGACGTATGAAAGCAATTTATGGAGATGTGTGGAATGAATGTGAAAAAAGTTCACTAGTCTGTCGGCCTTGCAAAAAACTCACAAGAGCAGATGAGTGTGTTTGAGAAAAAAAAGGAGAACGACCCATTTCCGTTACAAGGTGAATCAATGCAGAGTGGGCTACCCAATTCGAGAAAATTGCTGAATTATGCAAGAGACTGCTTGAAAACATTAGTCAAGAGAGTGAACCAGAAAAATCCCATGATAACTGCAAGATGAAAGAAAAGAGGAAAGCCGTTGCTCATGACATGTCAGTTATGTTAGTTCATAGTAGTCAACCAATATTGTTGCAAAGGGGATGATTTTCTCTTTAATACTGCCACTGGAGACAATCATGGGTTCAACAGTATAACCCAGAATAAAGCAAAAGACAATCCAAGGAACATCACCACTCAATCACTCAGAGGTTAAAAAAAATTCAAAACAGTTCCATTAGCATAGAAAATCATGCTCACCATCTTTTGTGATCAAGGGGCATGCCCTACATGGAATTTTGGTGTGAGAGAACAAACAGTATGCATTTGCAGAATCAAGCCTTACAGAATTTTCTCTTTTCACCACGACAATGCAAGTCTGCATCCGATCGAGAAATTATGGAAACATCACAAGCCTGAAATTCAAGTGTTCCCCGTCCGTAGATATAGCCCATCACCATCAGACTTCTGTTTATTACTTAACAAATTAAGAAAGTGGTTGAAACGGCAACATACAAGTTGTGAAATGATCAAATGGCTATATGCTTCTTTATGGGAGTTTTGTGCAACTCTTTATCACAGTAGTTACATTTAAAGCATTTTGTGGAGAAAATCATCAAATTTGAGAGGGATCAGCAAAAATGACCGATCTTGCTAATCTGAAATTTCAGCTACTGTAACATGTTCAGGGTCAGCAAAAATGACCAATCAGATTTCACATTCAGATCAGGGTCAAAGTGGTTTACCTCCTTATGTAATTCTCCTTTTTACAAAGTCTTTTTCAGCAAATTTATATTGAAAAATGAATTACACCAGAAGGGGGGAAATTACTTTGATCTCGATCTGAATGTGAAATCTGATCAATCATTTTTACTGGTCTTATAATATCAAAAGTGTTAAAATCTCAATTACCAGAGGGTCTCTTTAAATAGCTAACATTGATACAATTTTTCAGTGATCAAAATAATTTAACTAGAGAAAACCATTATATTTCACGGCTTAAGAAATAGCAATAAAAATTTATTCCAAGCCTGTAGTACAAAACTTGAAACTTATAAAAATATTCTAATGGCATAAGGTATTTTAACGAGATTTCACTGGATTAATATGAATACATATATTGGCATCTACAATGGATGCCTGTATTCGTCTAGGCCCAAACAAACTTGAGATTAGCAATCAAGGCTAAACATTGCATCCTATACCTGAAACAATGCAAGCTGACAGCGATTCACTTCTCTGTAGATCATCTATTAAGGCAATTCCCGACGTCTTACAAGTCTTGTCTAAAGGAAACAAATACGTTACTGCCCTAAAGGATGACCTTCAAAATTTTGATCAAAAAGAAATAATTATTTTTAATGTTCTGCAAAAATACGTCAATCATAAGTGATAAAATCGTTCAGGTATATTATACTGCAATTTTGCTCAAATGACTCATTATATATGAGTAATCAATTCAGAGGGCAGATTGAAGATGGCAAGTTTGCCTGTTCCAATCTATCCATACAATGCCACTGGGCAAAAGTTGAGGGAAAAAAAAAAAAAAAGAAGCAAATGCTTATGATTCAACAAAGGAAATACATAATTGTTTGGGGGTGATAATTGGAACACTTAATCTAGCCAAGATAATGTAAACATCAACTTAAATCATGCCTCTAAATGCTATTTATTTATACAATTGTCACAGACTTATGAATAAATTTGGTTTTAAAGAGGAAAAAAATTCTCGTTCATACAACTTAAGAGAAATATATGATAGTCCTCATTATTCATACTAGTTAAAATTCACGGGCTTTATTAATGTGTTCATGCCTATTATGTATTTAGATGCCTAATTTTACCTAAACCTCCATAGAGATTTAACAATGGAATAATTTAGGTGAACTCAGGCATTCTTGTATAATTCCATTAATCCAGAGAAAAGCTGCCATGGAAACATCTGTGTGAAAATTTTTTTTATATCAGATCCCATAAAATTGTGCATGAATTTTATAATTTTAACTGATTATACACAAGCTTAGACCAAGCCTCAGACCTCTTTTCACACAATCCAGGTATTAGCCTGTAACCTGGAAAAATAGCAATACTTGGGAAGAGACATATCTTTCATATTGAATAAGGCAATTGCAAATCTTATATCTCTTTCATATTCAGGCAATTGCAAATGCCTGTCCAGGAGAAGAAACGCACAGGTCTTCCTGTCGCAACTCCAGGTCTCGGACAAGTGTTCTCTCAGATTGCACTCGAGCAGACCACTGTGGAAGCAAGTGCCTTCACATGATTGTAGTCCAAATGCTGCCTTTGTACATGGCAGCATTACTTCTGGTTGAATGCAGTTCACCTTCAGTGTAACTTGTTTCTGTAATTATTCCTGCAACTCAATCTTGAAACCAAAATACAGAAATAATTAAAATATTTTTACTTAGTCCTCTCTTAATTCTGCAAAAAAAGAAATTTAAAATATTTAGAAGATAACTTTAATAAAGTGTGAAGCAAATTTGCCTAAAATGTTTCTCTTTCAGCAATGCATTAATGAAATGATTTCTTCGTGTCTATCCCAGTGATAAACATGCGCCACTCATTCATTCATTTAAAGGCACATGTGAAGACTGTCTGGTCAACAGCCCAGACTGATAAACATCCAGACAGTGTGAAAGAGGCCTTCAAGCTAAATTCCTATGGAAATATTTAATTCTAAGAAAATATCTGGATGTCAGTTCCTGCCATTAAAACTATAGAGATCATTTATATATGCAGTGTCCACGCAGTCTGTTCACCAAATTCACCAGTGGCGATAGTTCAACTAATCTGACTATTGTTGATTGTATGTTCACCAAATGTGACAGTGTATTCATCAGATTAGTTGAACAGTAGCCACTGGCGATTTGAAACAAAAAGTTTTGAAAATAGGAAATAGCCACAAACGCTGATGTGGCATTATTGTTTTGTTTTCTTAACACTACTTATTACACATCTGCCATTTCTTTCTGTGAGATGCATTTTCAATTTGGGATCTTATGGACTCCACAGTAGCCACCTATGTAATAATCCTGAAATGTCAAATGATGTCGTGTAACACAATATTTATGCCTAATGCGTTAACTAAAGTGTTTATATGGGTGTAATAATTTAAGTACAGAGCTAACAAAAAATATACCTACCAGGTGATTAAAAAGTCTGAACAGTCTGTACCCCAAAAAAAACAAGTTTTGTCCCCCCCCCTCCCCAAGTATTCGCTAGATTCATGGCCTAGTATGGTGCCACTGTCGATGTGCAATGACTGGAGTAAACGGGGAATGTTAAAGCGTTTACACGTGCGTACACAGCGATCGAGATTTAGAACTGCCAGAATGAAAATAAAATTGAGCTTATCTGAAATATGTTCTTATTTAGGTGGTGTAGGTGTTTGTCTTAAAGGTGATGAAGTTTTAAAAGCAAACCATGTTATCTGCTGCAGTTTTACTGAGAAGAAAGAAAAGAAACCAAAACATTTTCACTATGCGTGCAATCAAGTAGAATATCTTTAATGCCTTATATTGCGGGCACGTTAGATTTTTCGAATTGCTACTGCAGCAAGAAAATCACTATAAAGTGCTCATGTAAAGCTTGAAATTTCCCAGCTTGAAGTACTCCCATGCATTAGCTTGTGTGGCAATAGGTGAATCTAGCAAATTTTTTGAATGCTATTTAATGGTACCAAAATTAGCATTCAATCCTGCCTCCCTCCTCATGGGGTGGAGGGAGGCAATTTGAAATTTCAAATGGGAATCCCAATTTTTATTTTCTTCCAGATTTGAATTCTATGGAAAAAAATTACATTAATTTTACCCAAAAATTTAATAGATGGCGCTCTAACAAGGGAATCCCTCGAACATGTATGTCAGATTTCCACCAAATTGAAATATGTTACTTATCTGAAGCTACTATAGATGCTTGCAAAATAAGAGTGCGAAATTGTATTTCTTTCAAAATAAACCACGAAAACGAAAAAAGTTCAGCATACATAGCCATACAAAGACTCCATTGTTAAAGTGGTTCGGCTATATAGGGTTCCCTTGTAAGTACAAAAAAAGTTAAACTAGTACGAATATCTCGAGAAATCCACTTTACATCAAAAAAGCATGCAATATTTTTTGAAAGCTCAGTATGGGTGGGCAGGGGGCAACTTTGAAATTTTAAATGGGAACTCCTATTTTTTATAGTAAATTCAGATTCTTCAAATTTTTATTGTTTTTTTACGGTAGATGGCGCTGTAATCACAAGAAAAAAAAGTAATTCAAATGGCTGTGGAAAAACCACTTTAATCTAATTGGACTTGGAAACTGGTTTGATTTGAAGGGGATTTTCGATATTTACACTACAGTCAATTCTCGTTAATACGAAACTGGGTAATACGAAATTCCGGTTAATAAGAAAACATTGTGTGGCCCGTCCCCGAAAAAGCAATTACTATGTAAAATTCTCTGCTTTATACGAACATATTTTTATTAAAATACGGTTTATACAAAGGAAAATTTCATAATTTTATTGAAAAATATTCCTTTTAGGAACAATTTTAATGATAAAATTTCAGATTTCGAAGTGTAAATTTAATAAAAATAATTTTCAAAGTCATTTCATATGTGATTGCTTCTGAATTACAGTATTCGAATAAATGAATACTCGATTTTTTTATTCAATCGATAATTTTTAGTCGATTATTCGATAAAAAACATCGGTTATTTAGTCGAATTTTTCAAACTAACGAATCACGTGCTTTCAAACTAACGGGAAATCTGATTGGTTCAGCTATTCAGATCTGAATTCCTGTCACATGGCGCGCAAATCTTTATTTCAGTTTATTTAAACAAGTGCAATATCGGCATTGTTTCAAAATCAATTTTCTCATCGCTACAACGCAGTTATCTACAGTCAGGAATTTTATTCAATGTCAGCTTCAAGCAAAAGGAAACGAAAGGATCTTTCATTAGATCTGAAGTTACAACGCTGACGAAACCGCCCTATTTTATAATCTTCTGCCCGAGAAATCTTATCATTTAAAAGGTGAAAAGTGTCATGGAGGTATGCATGCGTCATTTAAACTTTATTGTATTTTTTACCGATAATTTTGTACCTGTATCTAATGTTTTTTTACGGTATCTTTCATAGGGAAAAGTAGCAAAGAACAGTTGTCAGTATTATTATGTACAAATATGGATGGCACTGACAAGAAAAAGCCGATAGTTATTGGCAAATTCGCCAGGCCACGCTGTTTTAAAAACGTAAAAAATTTGCCCGTTATTTATTTCAACAATAAAAAAAAAATCGTTTTAGCGCGAAAACAAACTATTACAGATTTTTTTTAGGAGAGATGAATAAAAATTATTTCTAACTTAAAGTATTCTATTTCCGTGCTTATTTCATAACACTTTTAGTATTGTTGGTTTATACGAAATACGAATAATACGAAAAAATTTCTTGGTCCCCATGATTTCGTATTAACAAGAATTGACTGTAGTTTGACTTTTTGCACTTACAGGGTGATCTTCAAAAGATTTTAAAAAAACTTTTGGGTAAAATTAATCTAATTTTCCCCCCCCCAAAAAAAACAAATCTGAAAAAAAAAAAAAATAATTGAGGGTTCCCATTTGAAATTCCGAACTTGCCCCTTACTCTGCCCTCTATGAGGAGTGAAGGGGACTAATTTGGGCACAATTAAATAACATTCAAAAAAGTATGACACCTACTTTTTCTTTTTTTGACAGGACGTGTATTTTCCAAGATATTAGACAGTTACGGGAATTTTTATTCATCCAGTATGTAATTTAGATTTATATGTTTTTTATACAGGTTGGGACACATTAATATGACCACCTGCTAGTATCCGGAATATCCACCTTTGGTGGCAAGCACAGCAGCTAGTCGACGTGGCAGAGAGTCAACAAGTCCTCGGAAGATGGTTGCAGGTATCTGGGACCATTCGGCAATCAGTGCATCTCGTAATTCCATCACCGAGGGTCCAGCTTGCGGGGACCGGGGAGTTTGGTGGCCATGGGAGTAGCTTGAATTCATCCTCACGCTCTCGAACCAGTCGTGGACAATTTTGGCAGAACGGCAGGGAGCGTTGTCCTGTTGAAAGGTGCCATCATCCTGAGGAAACACTGTCAACATGAAGGGTGTACCTGGTCTGGGACGATCGTCAGGTAACGAACAGCATTCAGTGTACCCTCCAGCGGTATCAGTGGACTCAGACCATACCATGAAAACATCCCCAAACAGTCACACCTCCCCCACCAGCCTGTCGTTTGCCAACGATGGTGTCGGGATGCCTGTTCTCAGATGCTTCCTGGCGAATTCTCCTTAGTCCGTCCACTCTGTCCACCAGAAACTGCGACTCGTCAGAGAAAGCAATCCTTTGCCACTCGGCTGAAGTCCAACGGCGATAGTCCATTGCGAATTGGAGGAGTTTTTGGCGATGCACAGGCGTCAACATGGGTGCTGTTACCATACGCCTGCTCCGGAGCCCCAAACTCAAGAGGGATCGTTGCACTGTCTTGGTGCTGACACGCCTAGTGGCCCCACTGTTCACTTGCTGTGTCAGTTGCTCAACAGTGGCACACCGATTGGTCTTGGCTAGGCGTCGTAATCGACGCTCGCCTCTAGGATCGATGGCCCGTGGGGCCCCACAGTTACCTCTTCGGCTGCTCGAAACTGTCTGGTTCGTCCAGTTGTGGTACACCTTCAGAACGGCAGCCCTAGAGCAGTTCACAAATGCGGCAGTTTCTGAAATGCTGCCCCCCCCCCCCCCCGACCCAATGATCATCCCCTTTTGGAGGTCTCCCAATATCAGATGGAGCAACAAATTGGTTGAGTATTTTTCAGTCAAATCAATCACTATGGCCATTCCAGTGAACAAAGTTTCTTGTATTAAGCCCCTAGTTCTAGCAAATTTCAATGAAAAAAAATAAGATAGTTTTCAAAAAAAAAATCATGCACCTTGAAACTATTTCTTATTCTTAAAGCAAATACTAATCAAACAAGTGGTGGATTAATGGAATTAGACAAGAAATAATGGGCATTTTTTAAGATATGTATTTAAATCAACATTTCATCCATTTCATTACACACACATTAAAAACCATCAATAAGACCATTAATGAAAAGTTACAAATAAATTTAGTACTGGATATACAATATTACACTCAGCATTCTTTACAAATGACTCACCGCATTCGTCCATGTTTGAGGACCATCAGCAACCAGCGGAGCTGCATGAGAATTACGTAAAAAGAGGGAAGGTAGTTTCAAAAGTATAAGGAAATTTCCTGTGCATTCAAATGTTTGCGTTTTTAAAGATAAACAGTAAATCACTTTATACACAAGGACAATGAATACTTAAATGACAATTTCATTTCCAATTTTTGAAACTCAGTAATGTCTGTTTGAGTCTTTAATAAATTATCACTCCTATAAGATTTGGAGCAATGATTCTTAAATGAAAAAAGATTACTTCTTACCAATCCCTCAATTTACAATATTTTCATATAATTAAAAAGAAAAACAAACATTAAGAGTAATTTTAAGAAACCGGCTACTTTTATAAAATTTAATTACATACAGATAGAAACCATGATCACACCAACATACTCAAAAACTTTGCCAACTTCTAGAATGAACATTCAACTTATAATCAAGCTTGCCTGGGCCATTTAACAATTAATAATAAAAAAAACATGACTTGTTGGCAATTAACACAGCATATTAACATAATTCTTGCACAAACTCATTTTCAAAAATGTATAACATTAAAAAATACCACAATCAAATGCTCTATGGATATGTCTAGCATTCAAATTTAATTTTCTTATTTTGGCAATTTAAAGTTGTAAGAAACTTATGGCACAAAATTATCAAATGTTTGAAGAGTTAAAATTTTTAAAATTAAACTTGAGACATGGGCAGACACTTTCATTATGAAAATTCAACATTTAATACAAAGTCCAAAAATAAAAGGGTGTATCCATAAACTTATCAATATCAGAAAGAAGTTTGAACAGGTTATATATTAATTAATCCAAATTATATTTCCTTGGTTCTCATTTTACAATAGCGACAAATTACTCAGAAAAGATGGGGAGCCAGTTCACTATCTACTTTCTCAGCCGAGACTTCTCAACTCAAGTGTTCAGCAAGGTACAGTAACATTGTTGTATCCAAATGTTCCTCTTGAGGAAGTAGATAATAAACTGGCCCTGGATGTAGAAGGAAAGAAAAACGAGACACAAACCCCTTAGAATAAAACCAAACATGTACCGTAATTATTCTACTATAATGTGATTCCACTTTCAGAGCCCAAATGACCAGTAATGCCATCCCGTTTTTGACTCATTGCGAGTAAAAATGAAACAAGACAAAATGCAACTACAAGTTTTATAATGAAACAAGACAAAATGTACTTTATAATGAACTATACACTATATAATTAAAGTACCGTGATGTATATTATTCGTTAAATTCATCAGCCCAGAACTTCATTTGAACTCCCCTCCCTGGCCTGCCACCAGTTTTTGCGGGGCTATTATTATTCTCTTGTATAAACCAGTCCCACTAATTTAGTACAGGGTTCGTACACTTGATCAAAGATAAAATTCCATAACTTTTCCAGGCAATTAATACATTTTCCAAAACCATAATATTTTATAATTTTAAGGATAATAGATTCCTAAAATTTATAAATAATTACTAAGAAAACATTAAACCTGTTCAAAAAATAAGTACAATTTCAAGCATTTGACATTACAGTTCTTTTAGTTCAAGTACCATAATTTACGGAAATAACGCCGCAGCTTATGCATTAAAAAGTTATAAAAAATGGCTGTGTGGCTTAACTATCACTGCAGCGTAACAGTTAGGAAAAAACCTAACAGCATGACAACCACAATTTTCTGAAAACTGATACTGCTTCGATCTGATTAAGTTGCATTCTGTCCTGATGAACTCCAAACCAGGGTTCGCACTTACTCACAATTTACACATCAAATGGGCATTTTTGCTAAACTTTGACTTGTGATTTGTTGATCAGAGTCAAAATTGACTTGTTAAATTTGAATATCATCAGCCCATATATTTCTCATCACATTTTAACCTCACTTTATTTTGTCACGTGGTCTTGTTTACATTTCTAATTAAATATGGCAGCAACTATAGAGATTGTGGATGCATGTAAACATATGGAAGTTAGAAACGATCTAAATTTTGACTCGCGTCTTCTGAAATTTGACTCGAGTTTTCAAGGTTGGGAGTCAAATTGACTCTTAGATATTTTGTCCTAGCGCGAACCCTGCTCCAAACGAAATTAGCATATAATGTACATCAAAGAACTTTAATTACCCTGTATATACAATGTATAGTTCATTATACAGGGAGAGTCAAAAGTCTGTTACCCCCTTCCTATCTTGGATACCAATGTAGTTACTGTAACGGTTCGTTTTTGACGCAGCTATTTTTTTCTTTATTGTCGTGACTAATAGCTGCTGATCTTGTCCACATCTTTTGGGTTTCACTATGATTCCCTTCTGGCTTTTCAGCGCTTTCTTACTCCGGAGAGTCCTACGTGCGCGTAGGTAGTCGCATAATTTATCTACCCTTTTAGTAAGGAGGGTGTTAAGCTTCATCGCCAGTTCACTTCCCATTCTTGGGGTCGTCGCACTCTTCTCCGCCTATCACCCTTTCTGTCCCGCCTCTTTCCCTAAGTGACCTAAGTTATCGCTTTTCGGTATTGAGTGTAATCTTGAGTTTTTGGGAGGTTACGGTGGCCCCCTGCCACACGTTTATTTAAAGGGTCCACGCGACGCGTTCTCAGGCGTCAAGTCGCATTACATGTCGCTAAGATCCTCTTAATAGGTAGTTTTTTATTGAGGATTCTCTTTCCTCGTCTCAGTCTGGCCAGACTAAAACTCTAGAATGTACATATTTATTTGCTATTAAGAATCAGAAATAAGCGATCATAGTAACAGTTTGCGTTATTACTCTCTTCACTGAATTGCGTAATACGGCCTTGAGTAGTCAATGGTTCTCGTAGAATTTAGGTTTTCGTGAAACAGTGGGTGAAGAATTTTAAATGCTCTGAAATATTAGAAAAATCTTCCGAATATCCGGGTTTAGACCTTGGTTGGCGTCCCTATTCAGCTTTTCGCAATGTGTACTAGATACTTAGTAAATGGCTAGTAGCATTGTTAAACATTTATGGAAAAAACTTAGAGGAGTTTTGCGTGTTCGTCAAACTTCTAAGTAATATGTGGAAAATTTTGTTAGTTTAAAATATAAGTTATTAAATAATGCGTTTATGTTAGCTTTGAAAGTTTTACGGTAAAAATCTCTTTAAAAATTATTTAATTTTCATCATTTTGGAAGAAGGAAAAAAAGAAATAAGCTTGTTTATAAACGAACACATTGTTGTAATAGTTTAATTTTCCTTTGTTGTCTCTCTCTAAGAAGCCGTTAATTATTTTTTCACGAGGTCGTTGGTTTGCTAGAACGTCAACGCGATGCGTCGGTTGCGCGTGAGGATTTTTCTTTTTGGATTTTTTTTTAGCTTTTCTAGGGAGTTGCGTCCGAGCTCTCATCCAGGCAACAGTGGCGCCTGAGCTCCTATCCGGGCCAAGCGAGATGTTGTGTCTTCAACTATTTCCTAAACGATGTGGAACTGCTACATAGTCGGAAAAGGAAATTGTTTCTCGGGCATCAAGTCATTCATCGGCATTCTTCTGTTTCGACTGTGGTGATTGACTGTATGGATTGTACTTCGGACGAATCGATTTGATCAATTGCAATCACGATGATATTGATCAGGAATCCCGTGGGAGATGAAGCCGAGCGTTGAACTGTAAGAATTCGCTTTGTTTCAGTGTCTCCGCTTCAGATGATATCGTCGTTCGGACATTCTCGTGTCCTATGCCCCGTCGTAACCGAATATCGTGCCTACACAAATCTTAACCGGTAGCTTTCTCTGCCTGGGATGAAGACTTTTACCGCCTTTGTCAGCGTCTTCGCTTTCCATGGACTCCCTAAGTAATATGAAAAATTGTTGTGTTTTTTTGTTTACCTAGACATTGATTAGTTTCTCTCGGAACTATTTTTCTATTTGCCTTATTCAAAAAAAAAGATTTAATAGTAAAGACTCTTTTAGCATCCTGAGGGGTATGTAATTAAATTAAATTTTCCCTGTTACAGCAATGTTTGCTTAGTAGAACGCCTGCGGCTGTTGTAATGCCAGATTTTGCCTTTAATTTTTTTTTTTCTCTCATTCTTTTTATTTCTTTGTTTTTTTTTTATTGTTTCTTTTAGGTACTACTCTTACTCTGCCCTATATCATTTCTCCAGTGTGGATGATGATTTGGATGAGTGTGTTTCCTCTAATTGTTGGTGATGCGTGTAGTATGTTTTAGTACTGCTTTTTGTTTGGTATGTTTTGTCCAGTGTCTCCCCAACGTCCTTGTAGGGTACGAGCTTTTCTGTTGTTTTTTTGTTTCTCATTATGCTAAGTTCATTTGCTAGTTTTCTTATTTTTTTTTTTTTTGCCTCCAGAAGTCAATGTATAAGTTTTAGTTTGTTCAGGACTTGCCCTTTTTGGGACCTTCTTTTCGACAGAAGCCTTTATGGTTCGGGTCTACCTTTAGACTGACTGGTTGTCGTTCAACAAAAAGAAAACCTTTACCTAGAGAGAAAGCATCGCCTAGCAACCTCGTAAGTTTTGGACTCTTGAGCGTGTCAGTATGAATTCAAATTCTCCAACCTCAGGACCTTCAGTGTCAGCTTAAAAGAAACCATCTTTTGGTATTTGTTTAAAATATTTGATTACCCTTTTTTCTTTCTTCTGTTACTCAGCTCTGTGTAATACCTTGTCCTTTATTTTATGTAATAACTTATTCAAATACCTATATATATTATTCTTCTTTATAGTTTTTTTTTTTTTTTTTATTTCCAAGTTAAATAGTGATTTGCCTAGACGAACTTGTGTTTACCGAAGCTTTAACTCATACGTTCTGTCACCGATTTCTATCACCACCGGAGCGTTTTTTTTTGGATTTGTGTCCCCATCTGGACCTGCTTTAGCAAAGATTTGAGAAGATCAATTTTTATGTACCATTTTCTGCTTTAATATTATTAAAAAAATAATAAAAAAAAAAGCAATAAAGTTTCTATTTAAACTTGGACTTCGATTAACGATTAATCTTATCTTTTGCCCATTAACTTGAGTAATAGAAAGGGGCGTCATTTAAAGCAAGCTTATTCGAGGGGAGCAGTTCTTAGCACAAGGAAATTGGTATTAATTTTTCCAGGCCATTGTTAAACTTAATTCTTGGGGTGTTTAAGAAATAATCAAATCAAAATATTACGATAGGTAGCTTAGAAGACTAACTTTTCAGAGGGTGTTTAAGTTAAGAATAAAAGGAATTGCAACTTTCAAAGCTCATAAACGAACCCACCTACTCTTGTTGCAGTAGTCCGATCGAAGATTGTACGACCACTTTTGGCTCGTTACATTATGCAAATTCCAATACAAGGAATGAATAGAAACTTGAGGTTGCTCTATCTGATGGAGCACCTTTCATCATCTCAAATATGCAAGTTTAAATTTGAGTTTTCAATATTTTCGATAAGGAACTTTAAGTTTCTAATCATGCAAAGGATCACGCCACACCCTGTATATCATGACCCCTTTTTTTCTCCCCTAAACGATTTTAGGATCTGAAATGTTATTAGATGATTGAGAGAATCTACTCAAGATATTTATTGAGAAGTACGGTAACTATCACTGCTATAAAATGAAACCAAGATGAAGTATTAAAATTTACAAAATTAAAATTTTGAACTGGTTAACACCACAGAAAATGTAGTTATAAATTCGAGACTTGTGACTAAACTCTTCTCCTGCACCTTCAGATTCTAATAGACCTAGCATTTTAGAATTAAAATTCTCATGTTTTCATGTTAATGCACACAATAAGCTGATCGGTACAGTATTAAACCCAATATCTGGCAACTCCACTCTTAATCTAATATATATGTATAATAAAATTTAAGAATATAAAGCTTAATTTTTATGTTACTATCTTATGTATTAAATTGTCTTGCCCTTAAACAAATTGACAAAATATTCTATATCAAAAGTACACTTTACATTTCAAATTTTGTATAAATTCATGCAAATGATTCAAGGAAAGAACTTGCATCCAAAGACAGTCATAGCTAAAGGCTATGATTGAAATATCGAACACTTATGTTTACAAACTATTTTCATTTTCTTCATAGACAAATTTTACTTCTGCAGTTTATATTTTTAATATGAACAGCTTTAAAACACTCTTGATATATACTAAAACTAATGTTAATAAAAGTAGTGAAACATTACCAATAAGTTTTTCCTCTATCACTCCAAGAGGAATCTCAGGAAACTACCCCTTAACTCTTTAGAAGAGAACATTCTCTAAATTTCTCAGAAATTTCATCAACCTATAATCTGTCTAACAAAAGAAAAACTGGATCCCATTAAATTCCCACAATTTGAATCGTCAGACACAGTCTAAATAATTGAAATTTAACAGGACACATCCACTTTTTCTTTGGTTGGACAGAGTATAAAAAATATACCTGTACAAGGGAGGATCGAAAAGTAAAGCACAACGATTTTTTTACGGAATAAAAAAATTTTATTTTTTATTTTGATCCGGATGTTCAAAGTCGGCAAATTGATAGCTTGAATCTTTCGCTACAGACAGCAATGGCTTGATCAGGTGTCACTTTAGCGAAGGAACAATAACTACCGACTAAAGATGGCACATTTCCTAGCATTTCAACTTGTGAAGAAGAGCGAGGTGTAGTCAGTTTTTTCTGTGGGCCAAACAAGAAAATGAGAGTGAAATTCACAGGGAAATTTTGGAGGCATAAAGTGTCTGAACTGTAGCAACATCTCCAGGTGGTGCAGATTCTCTGAACAGTACACAGAGAAAAACTGAGGAATTTGGCTGGGAGGTGCTCAAACATCTACCCTACAGTCCAGACATCGCATCATCTAACTATCAGCTCTTCAGACTAATGAAGATATTCTTAGGAGCCAATGCTTTCGTTCGGATGAAGAGGTAAAATACGCTGTGCATAGGTGTATTAAATCTGTTTTATGAATGAGGTATATTAAATCTGTTGCCATGATGGAAAAATTGTGTAGAGACTTAGTGCATATGTTGAAAAATAGATCAAATCTGCAGCTTTGTGTATCTTTTCATTTCTGCTTATTAATTATTATTATTAATTATTTTGAATTACTTTTCAATCTTCCCTCGCACCATCAAAGCTACATTGTGTCCACAAAATAACGTCCCCATTTTCATTTGTTTCATCATAGATAGTCATGCAGTGTCACTATTCTATATTCGTAAAGGAAAGTTCCTGTAATTTTGTTGATATTCTGAATGATACTTATCCCCAATACTGGAGCTGGAGAGAGAGGAAAAGAAGTGAATATCACATAACATACATTTATGATATTCACAAGTTTAAAGATTACTTTTCCATTAATTCTGTTTATTATTATTATTATTATTTATTTATTTTTTTGCTTTGACAAACGACAGTCTCTATAGTAAGTACCTGATTGAAAGTACTGTAAATAAATTAGTTCACAAGATTTATTAAAAACTGCACATATTTAGGTTATATTGCTAACAATCCCAAAAAACGTTTTAAGACTGCAGATTGGAAACAGAACACTTGTGTTATTATTCCCCTACGATATATGAAAACTGGCATACAAAAATTTTGAACGTTTTTGAAAGTACCTATCTTTTGATGCAGATGAGCAGTGGCTACTGAATTAAAATCACATTTAAAAATTATTACTGAATAACAATAATAACTCAATGCCATTTCACATTCGTGATTTCTACTTGCTATTCAGGACCTACGGCCATGTAATTAGTCTTCGGCAACTTTTTTGAAAAAAAAAAACCAAACTCATTTAATAAAGACGGACTAACTAAAAAGCAAAAATCTTTAATCCACATTATCTGGAATTTCTTTTTCCACCTTGTGGATTGGAGGTTTCCACTTTTTAGTTAGTTCCATTCCACAGAATTTGCTTATTTTTTGTTTTTGGAAAGATACTAACCAAAAATGAAGATGGGGTCTTGCCATATTCAAATCCAATTTTCAAGATGGATGCTCGTAACCCCCACCCCAATAATTTTATAATAAATAATTAGAAAGAATACATGTATAACTTTCATAGATGCGAAATATAAAATAAGGGGAGTAAACTGCAAATCTAATTGTACAGATTTTTAATAGCAATATCCTCATGTATAAGATTAACCATGATAAAATAACCAATTTGGCTCAGTCATCATGAACAAAGTGATCCAACATGATTATACCATATAGAGATAGCGTTTGTTATTAAGCAGTTACTTCACAGACATAATCTAACTGTTCATACAGAGTCGAGTCACATTATTATGACCACCAGCTAATATCTCGAAAAACAGCCTTCAGCGGCACAGACAGCAGCTAGACGGCATGGGAATAAGTCAATAAGATTCTGGTAGGTTTCTACTGGTAGCTGTTACCATGCAGACTGTAAAGCAACCGATAGCTGCTGAAGGGTACGCGGTGCTTGTTCCATAGCACGCACATGACGATCGAGGTGATCCCAAAGGTTCTCGACTGGGTTGAGGTCTGGGGACTTAGGGGGCCAGGGTAGTACTTGGAACTCTTGGTCGTGTTCCTCAAACAAACCCCGAACAATTGCAGCCATATGGTACGTCGCATTGTCTTGCTAGAACGTGCCATCCTCCTCTGGGAAGACAGTCGCCATGTATGGGTGTACTTAATCTGCAATTATGGATTAATCACCAAATCGGTTGAGAGTGCCTTCCACAGGTATCAGTGGGCCCAGACAATGCCATAAGAACACTCCTTACACCATGATGCTGCCACCAACAGCAGTCACTTCTGTGGAGCAGAAATCGTGACTCATCGGAGAAGGCAACCTTTTTCCAGTCAGAAGTGGTCCAGCTTCTGTACCGTTGGGCAAATTGAAGCCGTTTTTGGCAAAGAACCTTCGTCAGCAGGGTCCTCTGTACTGTGGTTTTAGACATGTCTAGGAGCACCCTCGTTGGTTTCAGCGGTAAGTTGGTCTATTGTAACTCTTCAGGTAGCCTTCGCAGCCAATGTACACCTCTCTCATCAATGGCATGAGGTGCTCCACAGTTCCCATACCGTTTATTCTGAACGGTCCCATTTTCCCAGTCATGGTACACTTTAACTATAGCAGCACGAGAACAGTTCACAAACTGCACGATTTCCTAAATACTGCCACCCTTGGCCCGAAAGTCTATTATCATCCCCTTTTCCAGATCTGATAAATCACATTTATTACCCATTGCAGCAATGAGTGATATTTTTTTAACATAGTGGCAACCTACATTATATAATCACCTAACCAATTCCCAACACGTGACAGTTCCTCGGCTGGGCAACCCCGAAGACAAACATAGGGGGTGATCATAATAATGTGACTCGATCCTGTATCAAGTTAAATGCTGCTTTAAACAAATCAAGGTGTCGATAATGTATTAAACAAGCTATGTTTTCTTTAAAGAATAAATCATTAGATGGCCAGTGAGGGTTTTAATTGTATGCCAACCTCAGCTGTTCAAATTAATGATGAAAAATAGGAAAGAAAATTCCACAGCCTGGATTTGAACCAGGAACCTTTGGCTCAGACCGCCAACGTGCCAACCAATTGCGCCATTTGCATGACCTTAGGGCCTGCGGACTAGGTAATTGCTCCAAACAAGCCCTAAGGGTCATGTAGATAGCGATTCACTTTTATGACCGCAGTGGCGCAATTGGTTGGCGCGTTGGCGGACTGAGCCAAAGGTTCCTGGTTAGAATCCAAGGTGCAGAATTTTTTTCCTTATTTTTCATCATTAATTTGAACAGCTGAGGATGGCACATTTCTATTACTGTTGTTTCTCAGCAATGTAAATAATACTTGCAACTGACCAAAATAATTTTATTTTGAATAATATGAAAAAAAATAATTATAATATTGCTTAAAAGTAGCCATTTAAAATGAAGTTTTTAAACATTTCAAAATTCAAGATCACATGTGAAAATTTTATTATAGTTGCATTCTAGAGAACTTAAAATTGTGTTGAACATACAGAATAAATGGGTGCCAATTTTATATTGTAACAAATACTCATAATGGGCAGAGCATGAATCCAATTCAATGTATCCAATGACGACTAAACGAAATCATTCAAAAAATAAAACTACAAAAATGTTTGATGAAACGGATCTAAAAGAATTTGCATGTAGACTAACCCCCAGTATTTAGAATTGAAGAAAAGGGGGGGGGGGGGAACCACTACATTTGTTAGGCACTTCAGAACACTGAAACAATTTAATATATCTTCCTTGTCAAGTTCTTTTGTTCAGGAATTTATTTATTAACCAAAGCAATTTAAACAATATCTTATAAATGAAGATAAAAGTAAGTCCAAAGTTTCTGGCAACAAATGTCAAAATTAAGCAGCGAATTCAAGGGGTGAGTCATATTGATAACCATTATGTCAACAATGATCTATTTCAATGATTTGTCAAGATTGTATGATCTACATTCTATGCAGGGTGTCCCGAAAGTCTGAGACAATATCGAAATGCATAGAGACAATATAGCTTTTGTTTCTTTAGCAAAAGCATTACGGCATCACAAAGATCAGCTTTCTCTTGCATTGTGTACTTTGTACTCGACGATTGGTATTTGCAGCAATATACGGTTGGGAATGGATGCAATGATGTTGCGGATATTGTATTTCTAATACATTTATAGTAATCAGATGTTTTCATGTACATGTCACCTTGGAAGCACTGGGGGTAAATTGAATTATAAACTGTGTTCACAAAGTCCAGTTCAGAATTCAAAAAAAAAAAAAAAATCACATTTATTTGTAAAATAGGTGTACAAGGGTGCAGTAAACTGCAAAATACTCTAATAAAGTTTTGTTATAAATGTTCAATATGCCTCCCTCCCGAAGCACGGCTCATATCCAGGCGATAAACTCCTCCCAGCATATCTCTTGACCATGCACCCCTGCAATTATTCGGTTCTTAAGATCTATCAAATCATTAGGTAAGGGTAGCACAAAAACGGCATCTTTAATGAAGCCCCACAAAAAGAAATCACTCACTGAGATCAGGAGATCTCAGGGTCCATGCACAAAGGGCTAAGTCTCACTTACCCTTGCAGCCAATCCACCTTTGAGGGTTTCGCCATTTTCTCCCAAGGCACCCTAGAAACCTCTATCGGTAACCAAAAAAAAACATAACATCCTCTTTTGAATGGTGAGAGGGCCATTCATCTAATGTAAACTGTTCACGAGCTATAGTCTTTGGAAAATGGATCTGGACTTTGTGAACCTCCTGTATATTCCCAGTACTTCCTATTCACTTATTCCAATGTGTACACTTCATATTCAACTATGTGTACACCTCATTTCAAAAGAGTTTTCACTTAGTGAATAATGTTCGGCCTCTTTGCAAAACATTAAACCAGTGAAATTAATCAGTTCAAGCAAGAAGTCGAGTTCGAATTGTATTAATTTTACTGGTTTAAAGCCGATTAGTTTTAGTGGCTTGATATATTGCAAGGACGCCGAACGACCTATGGGAAAACTCTTTTGAAATAGGGTGTACACCTGCAACATTTCGACATTCTTTGATACCAGACTTTTGGGATATCCTGTATAAGCAATTCTTCAAAATAACAGTCTTCCAGTATAAACTTGAATTGTAATTTTCTTTTCCCACCTCCCTGAGGTAATGACCAATTTTGCTTATAGACCATTATTATATCTACATGGTTCATACGCATTTATGAAACAAAAATTCAAGGGCTATTTAAGGACTTTTCAAGAACTAAATGTTTTTCAAAGACTCATTAAATGAATTGAATACAATTTTTTTCCATTTCATCAAAAGTTTTAAAATTTATGAAAGGTGGTCCATGAAAAACCACATGGAAGAATTACCACTTTTCTTTCTTAAAGAATTCAAGGACTTTTCAATGACTATTCCGTTTTCATGTACTTTTAAGTACCTTGAAAACGAAAAAAGTTTTTCAAGGACTCGTACGAACCATGTATCTATATTTTCTTGGATAAACAAGAGTCGTGAATGTAAAAGCAAGGAGCATTGCTCTATTTTACTATCATGTTAATGAATTTTTTCATTAGTTAGTGAGAACAGATCAATATTGGAAAGGTTCTTCATTCCGATTCATCCCTAGATCCACTGTTTGCATTAACATTTCCTTAATGACACTATATTTTAACAAAAATTAAAATTATATCTATGTAAGAATTTCCAAAATTCTAAAGTAAAATTTATTTGCAATTTAGTTTTTAATTGCAATCTTTTATAAGGAAGTCCAAAATTCAGAAGCCACAATCCATTGGAAGTTTTAATCACAAGTTTTCAGAACAATTCATTTGATAGACTACAGATTAAAAAAATTGTAATTGTAAACAAGATCGATCTGTTGACAAAATAATGAAATTGTCAGTCAATTATTTTTGTAAAAATACCTATAGAGTCTTCAAGCAACTTACTCTTCACAGCTTTTTCAAGAAATTTTTAAAACACTAAAATCTATTTAGTAGCATGTTCAACACTCACTAAAACGAGTTATCCAAAAAGCTGTGGCCCAACTTTCTAGAGTGGTAGTTTGCACTTTTATTTTGAAAAAATGAAGTTTTCAACATGAACATTTTTTTAATTTCAAAGGTTATGTTCTTTATTTATATCTTTTTGTTTTTGTTTCTGCCAGATTTTAATTCTCATCTAAGCATTACTTACATTTTTAATTAAACCAATGAATGGTACCATATTGTTGTGTAAAAATTCTTTACTCTTATTAGAACTTCAATCATTTCTTTTTTAAGGCATCTTAGTTTTTAAGTTCTTTAGGATGAAATTTTAATTCTAATTTTATTTTCAATTTAATCACATTTTCCCCCAAGTATTTACACTACTATTTCCAACAATACATCTAAGAGTGCCATCAAAAGGGGTTAATACTGTATCAACAAAGATTTTGATTTTTTTTTATGAATACACCCATATTAATGTTTAAAATCAGTTTAGTTTATATTTAGAACAGACTATTTGATAATAAATAAACTATAATTATTTATAATATAAAATGTATTAAAATTGTATAAATGAGAGCAAGCATGGAATGCTTAAAAATTCGGGCTTAAAACAGTAAATATTATGCCCGGATAAAAGATTTAAAAAATTTATGAAGTTCTACTTTTTGAAATAAATATTTAATTACAAAAATAATTTAATTCTCTTTAATCAAGAATGCTTACAATATTTATTCATTATTTACTAAGCTCAATATTTTTATAAAAGCAATGAAATCTTAACACAAATTATCTGCTGTTAGGACATGCCATTTTTTGGTAAACAGCAAGAGAAAATTCAAGCTCACATGGCAAGAATAGAATCTTAGTGGAAGTGAAGCAATATCAGTTCCAGCATTTAATATCCTTCTCAAAAAGGCAAAACTGCTGTTCCAGGAAAACCGGTTCAAAAATTACCCACCAATGCAGACTTCAGATTAATAAATAACCCTCGATAGAATCATGGCAAAGTTCTAAGACTGCTGCCTTCAGTCATAGTAAATAAAAAGGCATGCTTCTTTCTGGTTAAACTGATAAGGTTCTTATTAATGGAACGTTCACAAATCAGCAAAAGTTCTTCACAACTTTATCGAGGATGTGCCCTGCAGCGTGTCGAATCATTCGGGCTCATTCCCGTAAGGGAGGAATAAAGATTATTAAATACTTAGGAAAAGCAGTTGACCAAATCAGTTAGTGAATCTTGCTAAATCTGAAGTGGGTTCTGAACATAATTTTAAAGTAAAATATATATTTTTCCAAGCTTCACTTAAGGTTTAGCATGGCACACTAATTACAAGGCCACTTTTTTTCCATTGGAACTGCCAGATAGGATGAATTATCCACTAAATTTGTGCTACAATTATCCAAATAAATGCTCACTTTTCCACCATTTTAAGGTTCTGAATCCTAAGAATAAAACTTGTCACTTCTCAACTACATCTTAAATCTAAATCAGGTTGCATCATCAATAATAAAATCTATTTTCTTAATTAAAATCAAAGATGCATATTGTTTACAGTACTAAAATTAACTTTATCCCTCAAAATGTATTACAATAATAATGGTAATGAATTGCTTACAATTCACATTAAACAACTGACTCATTCAGAAAGGTAACGTATTTTAGCAAGCCTAAAATAAATAGTGCTACTGATTTTTAAACAGAATATATTAAGATAAAAAAAAGACAAAGGAGGTTTTTCTAACCCATGAAGAATGAATACAACAGAAGATTTGAGAAAAACATTTTTTTTCACAATATCTTGAAGCATTTGAATCTTATATAATGATCATAAACATCTAATATTTAACGTATTGTATTATAAAGCAAATCCAAACAAAACGAAACACAACTTACCTTCATTTTATCAATAATATTGTTAGTGCCTAAAACATTGTAATTTTTATTCTTATGCATTGAACAGTAATTAGCAACCCAGGTTGATTTTCCTGATCCTGGAAGGCCACACATCATTATCATCTATAAATGAAATAAAAAGATGTAGGTAAATATATATAATAAAATTGCGAGTCATATTTAATAAAATAACTAGTGGCATTTGTAAAGTTGCAATTAGTTTATAAATTTGACTTAACATGTCTCATTAAACATTGCTCCATATGCAAAATGTGATAAGTGCATGCTGTCCACTTTAATATTGAAGGAAATCACATCTCATTTTCATTTAAAATTTAAATATAGAAAATTTAACAAAAAATAAATAAAATTCCTAAAAGGTAATTAAATTTTGATACCTCACAATCTTCTTTCCTTTTTAGTGGCAGAACTCCTCTAACTCGATCTTCAAGAGGTACGCATCCAATTAGCACATAATCTGAGAATGCTTGTGGTATTGCAAAATAAGGTGATGTCTTGAGAAATAAAGAAAGAAATAAAATAAATACTTTTAATTTAATTTAATTATAAGAATATCTAACCAATGTTGTTTATCAAACTTCACAGTTTGTGTTACACATTTTATTTTGATTTTTTTTAATATGAATATACAGTGCTTCCTCTATATAATGGCACTATACATAACACCAAATTTATAATGGCAAGAGCAAATAACTAATTTTTTTCCGGAAAATAAAAACTTCATTACATGGACTTACTGTTATAAATTTGGCGTTTTGAAGAGTGCAGTTATATAGAGGGAGCACTGTAGTTACTCTATATAAAGGATGTAAATTAAGGGGAGTCAGAAGTCGCATAGTCTGAAAAAATTAAAATAGTCAAATTTCCCAGAGTTCCTACTGATTTACAAACTTTTTCGAGCACTTAAAGTTAGTGCTGTATTGACTCGAAATCTAAGGCCAGCCTCGAATCTAAACTGAGCCTTAAATTTTCATGGTGTTTTAGAAGGGAAAAATAAATTTTTATGTGAAAAACAAGTTTAGTTATTAAAAAAATTAATAAAACTCCACAAATAATTAATTCAATAAAACATTTTGTTTTGAAATAAAAAAAGAATGGTGTATATTACTTATACAAAAATTCTAGTATTGTAAATTTTACCACAAGTATAAAACACAAATATTAAAAAAAATATTTGTTTAATTATTCACTCCAAAGTTGTGACTAAAATTTCATTTGATTTTTTTTTTTTTTTTATTACATTCAGATTCCTCTGATGAATCTTTCTGAATATTAATAGTTTGTCCTTCTTCAGTCACGTTCATGATCTGAATTTATTACTCTATCATCTTTACTTAATAAGTAAATGGTTTACCATAGTTTGAGAATTTACATTAAATTCACAGAAAAATCAAGAAAGCTGGTGTCAGTAGACATTAAAGACAGACGACCGTGAAGTTCTGATGAAAATCACGGCCACCTGTCGCCAGTTTTCGCCACACCGGCTATCGTGACATATTTTTTTCCATTGTGAATTTCTTAATAAATAAACTGTATTTCCTCTTAATCATTTTTATAATTATCTAAAATAAGGATAAATGTAACAATAAGAGACTGCAATATCGCAACAGGGATGAAAGGGGGGGGGATAACAAGTTTCTCCCGGAAACTTGGGGAACAACTCAAAATTTATCGATAAAATTAACCTCTTCCATGCTTTTATTCCGCTTAGGATATCCTGCAAGATTTTTATATTTCAATTATTGCGATTGCGACAATTTCTAATCATTTACCGATAATCTCGTTATTTTGTCATGTCCTTATTACAACATAGTCCCAAAAGTATTCATGCGCATCTCTCACAGTAATAATATTTTGTCCCTTAAACGAAAAATGATTTAGGAAATGTGCATGAAACCCAAAGTAAAAGTTAGCTTTAAAAATTAACTTTAGTCAAACTTCATGCATATTTAGGCCTTTGCGTACTAGGATTTCATATTTAAAAAAAAAAAAAAATTCGTGAAAAAAGTTAGCTCTCACGAAAGTTACATTTTGCTGTCGGTCTTGAATTAACATAATTTGAAGGATTATCATTTTGAAATGATAAGTAATGGGTTTTACAATGGCAGTTTTTAAGTTGGTGGTAGCTGGATGAGACTATTTAATGTCGTCGGGTTTGATTGGGGGGGG
>JAHWFO010074475.1:365141-400907 GCA_023313115.1 Rhysida immarginata | reverse complement strand
TAGATTTTCTTCTCCTGTTTACTGTGTTTCTTTTGTGTTTTCCTGTAGTATTTCTTCACAAGACCTTTTGTCCACCTGATCAATTTTGGATGGCAAATATGGTTTAAGTTTAATATTTTTAGGCATGCTTCTTTAAAAATCATTTTGAAAATATATTAAAAAATTAATTTTGCAGAGAGCTTGGAACAATAATAAGATCTTTAGGGTGTGTGCCTTCAGAAGCAGACATGCAAGAAATTATAGCAGAGGTAACAAGATTACGGTAGTTACTGTAATTATTTGGTTAACAAAAAAGAAGAACAGGATTTTTTAATCTTTATGACCTAAGGCTCACTAAAGCACATTCGTCAGTAGAAAAGCCAAAGAATTTTAATAATTTCTGTAACATAATGTGCACTAAGAATTTTACATCCCACATTAAATTTACAAATGCATTTTCAATCAGGATTTTATGATATTATTTATTATTAGCATAATATATGAGAAATACCAATATGCAGATGGAAATGAATAATAATACAGTAGAACCTCTTTAATTCGAAAACCTCTTTAAATCGAATTTTTTTTGTTCCCTTGGAAAAAAAATCCATTATTCGAAACCTCTTTAATTCAAAACCTCTTTAATTCGAATTCTCTTGAGATTCAAATTAAAGAGGTTTGACTGTAATAAGAAAAATAATAATTTATAGTTTTAGTTTATTTTTTTATTTTCATTTTCTTCTTTTTTTGGCTTCAGGTAGAAGAAGCTGATGCTTCTGGATATGTTTATTTGGATCGATTTTTACCAGTCATGATTAAAATTTTACAAGAGCAGAAGTAATTATTTTTCTTTTAAAATAATCAAAAATTAAACTTATAATATAAGGGTTTTTTTTTTTTCAAAATATATAAAATATTATAAAAAAATTTAAAAAAATTTAACATATTTTTTTTTTTTTTTTTTTTTTAATTTAAAAATTTTCTTTTAATTTATATACCAGTGGTGGGCTCTTCGTTGAGTTAATTGCAGCTCCTATTGAAATTTAAATTAGTTTTTTCAGAAAATTTTCATTGAATCTTGTTAAATTGTCCAAGTAACTAATATTTTGTTATTTGAATTTGTGTATTTAATACTATCTAACTATGGTGTGACTCTTTATAATATATGAAAAATCAGAATGTGGCTCTCATTGACCTCAGGTACTCCAATAAAGCCTTTGATTTTTTTATCTCAACTTTTAATAATATTTTTTTTTTTAATAATAATAATAATAATAATAATAATAATCTAAACAACCTGTGGGTTGCCCCCAACAGGCCGAAGCCCAACACGGGGTTTTCATATTATAATAAAGGACAATCACAAACATCCATGCCCCAAGCGGGATTCGAACCCGCGACTTGCTGGTTGCGAAAGCGATAAGACCTGCGCCTCAGCGCTCTTGGCCAACAAGCCGGCAAATTCTGGTTGTGGTAGTGAAATCAAATTCTGGTTGGGTTACATAAATATTTGAACCTTCCTATCCAACCATTACAACATTCACAAAATTTATACCAAATGACCCATTGATGCGTGATTTGAGCTCCTGAATGGAAAGCACATTGTAGTCATTGAAATTCATCAGCAGTTGAAGAACTTCTGTAGGAAGCAGGCATTGTGACAGTGATACAGTGTGTGCTTGAAAAGAAATGCAAACCAAAATTTGAAGAATTGTTCATGTCTCATCCACTAGACAATACCGTTTTGGCTCAACCATGAGTTCCATCTGTTTAGTCCACCCGTTTCTTTTCTTTTTTTTTATTATTTTCTTTGTCTTTTTTTTTTTTCAGTGCACTTTGTATACAGGACAGGGGCATGCAATAGTTTTTTTTTTTCAGTATGATATAAGTCTATGCAAGTCTTTAAAAAAGCCGCCTCTCTGCATCATAGCACGGCATAGACCTAATACAGTATATACAGGGTGATCCAAAAGTCTGTTCACGCAAAGATATAGACAAGGTGTTTCAGAAATACTTTTACAAACTTTGGGGACAAGTTCCTTGCACCAAAACAAGAAAAAAAAAATTCATATAAGCATATGTCCGAAAATCCTTCATTTTCGAGTTATTAATGAAAGTTTACAATGTAGGTGATTGAGCTCATCTACACTTAAATTCATAATAAATGCTCGAAATGCCCCCTTCCCCCTCTTGCTTCTAAACACGCATGCACTCGTCAAATCATGGACTGTCACACTCTTTCAAATACTACCTGACTGTTTCGAATGGTTTCCCTCCATCAAAAGACTATATACAAAGCAGACAGCGAAGTGCAGAATCGCTCTTAACATTATGCCCCTTGGGCTAAAGACTAATAAATCCCAAAAACAAAAAAAAAAAATCAGAAACTTTTTTTTTCTCCAGCAACGCACTGAAGAAGCATGTTCCAGCATTTCCGCGGAAATCCTTCTGCGAGTGCATGACAATTGGATTCAGCGCCTTCAAATGTGCCTTGACCAAGAGGGACACCATGATGAACACATTAAATGACTGTCCTTTATGGAGAACAGTCCAGCTCCATGACACGTCGATGAAGAGTTTCTGCATCCGGATGGTCTGCTGCATAGACCAATTGTTTAAGGTGTTGTTTAAGGTGTCCCCAGAGATAATAATCCAAAAGAGTGAGGTCAGGGGAACATGCAGGCCATGGAACTGGTCCTCCTCTACCTATCCATCTGTCATGGTAGATAGCAGCTAGTGCATCTCAAACACAGAGACTGAAATGTGCTGGAGCTCCATCATGCATAAACCACATGTTTCTTCTTATTTGCAGGGGCACATCTTCTAGTAAGTCTTGGAGGTATTCTGAATGAAGTCCCTATACACGTTGAAGAGAGACGAAAGACGAATGTAAACAAGTGTTCCTGGCAACACAACATCATCTGGGATACGACGAGTCAAACGAACATTAACAACTCAAAAACGAAGTATTTTCAGACATATGTTTAAATGAACTTGTTTTGGTGTCCCCTAAGTTTGTAAAACTATTTTTAAACACTCTCTATATCAATGAAAACCATTAAGCATACCAACGTGAAATTTGCAGTGGATATTCTTTAATCAATACAACACTGATTGATCCTACAGTAAATGCTCAAAGTGGCCCCCATTCTCCTGCTTGCACAAACGAACGTGACTGCACATATACTTGAAAAAGTGTTGCACCAGTGTTAATGCAAAACATTACTGCAACAGATTTGAACAATTTGTGCAGCAGTTATATAATATTGAATGCAAACAAGGTTATTATTAATAGGACGAAGCTACAACTTACACAGACTGAATCCAAAGCCAGTTAGATAAACAGGCCCCAATGCAGAAAAGTCCCCTGACCGTCTTAGTCCAAACAAATGGTTTTCATTTTATATTTATATATCTTTGGGTGAACTGACTTTTGGGTCTCCCTGTATAATAATTTCTGAAATTAATAAATAAAGATTTCTGCTTAATCAGTTTACTTTCTTTATTCAATAAGATACACAACTGCATCATATGAAACTTTAGTAAATGCATTTAAATTATTGGACCAAGATGAGAAAGGATATCTCACAAAAGAAGAGCTCGTTGAGTACCTTACTGGAGAAGGTTAAAATAAACTGTCTGGAAAAAGTAATATATATATTCTATTCTCTTAGACTATACTATTAAAATGAACTGCTCTATCTTACAGGTGAACCTTTTTCTCCTGAAGAAATGGAAGAGATGCTGATAGCAGCCATTGATAAAGAAAAAAATACACTTGATTATACAGAATTTGCAACTTGGTTAGTATTAGATGATGAAGATGATGCAATGGGAACCATACACCAATTCCTCCAAAAACTAGCAGAGGCTAAACCTCCACCTCCTCCTTCAAATCTACCCAGTCAAGCGACTGTGGTTACAACTCAGTAAATGTCCGATTTGGAACATAGCAAAATATTAACATTATGTCATATATATAAACTTAGTCTTTCTTTCGTTTGATTAAAGAAAATTAAAACTTTTAATCCAAGTTTTTAATTGGTTTTCTGCATTTAACTAATGTACAGAAATTCAATATGATTTTATACTTAGTATAAAAATTTTGCATTATAGCAGAATAAAAGCTAAATAAAAATAACATTTTTAGTTCCTTTTTTTTACAATTTAGAAAATGTGGGAGGTTTATCTGATTTTTCCATCACGTTTTCAACAGCTTTCAGGATATCTTCTGTTTGTAACATTGACATATTCCAATTGGCCTATTGAAAAGAATTCCAGTAATTAAGAACATAAATCCATTTACAGTTTTGAAAAATTTTAAATTAAACAAATTTAATTATTATATTGGAATAATGTAAAACTGAAATATGAAAATAGGTAAATATTAACTGTATAGAAATGCCTTAATGAGAAACTGAATATCATAAAGTGAGAGAAGCAATAAATAAATAAACTACTTTTCTACTACCTAATAAAAGAAATAAAAAAACACTAGTTCCGCAAAATTATTTAATGATTTTTAGTGCATTTCAGCAGCAATGTCTGTTTTCCACAGTTTCTGGCAATGTGGGGATCTAAATATGCAACTACTTTTCCACAATTTCTTTTTTATTTTTTATTTTTATTTGCTATGAGATGTGTATTTTGCCAACGCTCTTGTCTTCATCAGGGTCTTATAGTAAGTGACATGATAGAGAGAAAAATATTAATACCAAAAACAATTCATAAGTAGCAGTCAATCATGAATCAATCAGGACTCACCTAATGAAACTATAGATCTGTTGGTGTATAATTGCAGAACAGTGGTTTAACTTATTTATTGTTTCTCTTGCTAGATAAATGTTATTGGAAAATTATGCAAAGATCTTAGCTTATGAAAAGCTGAATAAAATCTTCAAATTTAAAGTTTTATAAACACGTTCCCTAAAAATCTTTATAGAATTTACAATTATTTCTAGAATTAAATATAAAGCAATAATATATTACCATATAATCTAATGATTCATCCACTGAGTGATCACGAGAATAGTTAAGATTAACTTTGGTTCCTTGAACAGCAACTGGGCTTTTACTAGCAATTGTCTCGGCAAGATCAAATGCTGCCTTCATCATTTGTTCTTTGTCAAGAAGTATTCGGCTAACAAAACCCAGCTGCAATGCTTCATCTGAAAGAAATTTACGGGCAGTATATGCTAATTCTCTTGCTAAACTGTCATTGCCAACTGCTTTAGGCAATCTTTGGAGAACGCCAACGTCTGCTGCTAGACCAATTTCTGCTTCCTAGTTGAAAATGTAGCAAATAAAAATAAGATTCAAAAAAATTAATATTTCGTCTTTTTAAATTAATATTTCATTCATTTAAGGTAGCTTTACTTTTATTTGGAACCAGGCATCTTGAGTACAGTAACGAATATCACATGACGATACCATATTAATTCCTGCACCAAGGCAACCATTATGGATAGCAGCAATTACTGGCTTCGGGCACTGAAAAAAATTATGAAATACTCGCCTGAAAAATAATTTCAGTTTGTATAAAACATACAATTCCAATAATGAAGTTTTATAGTTTATATATAATTAATTTCTAGATAATTATAATTTTATAGTAGATACATCTGAAATCATTGTTTAAAAAGAACAATTTGATTAAAACTATCCAATAAATTTAATATAATAAAAATGGAGGGAAACTCTCCAACCTCTTTTTTTATATTTCTTAATTTAAAAAAAAATTAATTTATTAATCTCAAATTCATATGCATAGTAGCTGGATATTAAAATTACTGAAGAGCTTAATTTGTTTTCTGTTTGGAAGATGTGATTTTAAATATACAGAGAGTCTTAACCCTTTCACTGCGTAATTAAATTTTATTTTCATTCTTGAGAAGATGGAATTATCCACTTTTAGCAGCATAACAAAAAGTTTTTTAAACCCTGTGAGATGAATCAGATTTCCGCAAGTAGAGATAATGTAATTTTGTGTGGATATATCCGCTTTACGCAGCAAAAGGGTTAAATTAAAGTTAACATTTCTTAGCTTGCTATAGAAAAAACTATTCATCAGAAAATCATGAACTTTTGGGAATTACATGATGGGAATTTTTTCAGAGCAAAAAATAAAAAAATAAAAAAAAGTTACCTCAAAAACCACCAATAGAAGGGATACTATAGCTTTATAGAAAATGTAACAATGAACTACACAATTTATTTGTCTAATGGATACAAAACATGTTCAATATGACGGCCACTATTGTCCACTACCATCTGTAAACATAAAATAGCCTAATGATATTATTTGAGACACATTCATGCTATGTAATTTAATAAAGAGCTCCAGTAGGACCAGAATTTACTCTACTCAGTAAATAATAACTAAGCTAGTCAAGTCACAAATACTAACTTCACTAATGTGAATGAATGTGGCTCAATGCTCTATGTTTTAGTTAAGTCAAATTCACATTTTTTCATTGTAAAATGCTGTATAGATTTAAATTGTAATGGCAGAATGGCACATTCGCACAGGCCTACCACCAGGTCAGGAAAAAGATTCAAAAAAGAGAAAAAAAAATTTCTGTTGGAGGTCCTTAAAACCTTAATTACTCTAAAATGGCTCTTCTTTTCAAAAAAGATTCGTCTCAGTGAGAGGAGGCGTTCATGTCATTTTTATTGTGCTTGGGTCGATGAAATGAATGCTTGTCATTTCTTCTTTATTAAAAAAAAAAAAATTAATTTCTCTAAAAAGGCTTAGTCAATTTCCATGAAAATATGCCAATACATAGTTTAAGGATCTCTCTAAGTAAAATTAATTTTTTTATTAAGAAAAAAAAAACTGCTATTATTTTTTTATTAATAACTTCAAAACTGCTCATCAGAGCCAAACCAGTCATTTACAAAAAAGTGAATAAAAAAAAAAAAAAAATCGCCTTAATGAGAGGAGTCCATACATGTCAAGTTTTTTGAGTTTGGTTGGCTGGTTTGAATGCTACAGGCATTACTGTATTAATTTTTTTATAAAAAGGTTTACCCAATTGACATAAAAAAATATGCTAAGGCACAATTTAATTACCCTCTAAATATGTGTAATATTTATTTGGTTCTTCTATTTGCTATTTCAGAGGAGTTAGCTGCACAAAATTGGTCACATGTGTACAGACAGAAATTTTTTTCCCAAAACTTCAACATATCTTTTTGAATCATGAGTTTTTAAGTCAATTTCAGAACACATTTTTAACATGGGAAGGTCTATGTGTTCATTTCTTTTCAGAGAGCTTGTCACCATCTGGAAAGGAAGTCAAAGGAGTTTGGTAATTGTGAGATTCATCTAGAGTGTCTACAACGTTTGATCTATATAAAAAATCGATGTGAGAATAATATCCAGTGGTTTAAGAATAACTTTATTGAACTAAACGACAATAAAGATAGAGTGCACAGCAGCACAATAAGGGAATCTTTAGGTATTGAGCCACTACTTCTCCGCATTGAGAGATCTCAGTTGTACTGGTAAGGCCATGTGATACGGATGCCACAAACCGGTCTTCCTAGGCATTTGTTATTTTCCAAGCCGGTGGGTAAGAGACCAAGGGGTCGGCCTAGAACCAGGTGGCTAGACTACATGGAGAATCTGGGTTCGAGTCGCTTGGATATTACCAGGGAGGACATGCGCCTGATGGCGGAAGATCACGATCGCTGGAGATCCTCCATAGGGCTGCTGCCCCCGCGACCCTAACGGATAAGTGGGTTTGAAAAGTAAGTAAGGACTAAACGACTTTTAAATTCGAATCTCCTAAGATGGAATTATAAATCGTCAATTTAAATTATGTACCTTCTCTATGGATGTAAAGTAGCCCTGAAAATTTCTTATTATTTCTCTGAATGCTGCTGCTTTTCTTGCTATGTCTGACTGTGAGTCAGAAAACTGTGATGCAAAATCCATCAAATCAATGCCTATTCAAATAAAAGAATACAGTTGTACATAAAAATTGTAGATCATTAAATTTATTCAGCATTCCAATTCATCTCATCAAAGAATATACAGTTTCAAAAATGATTCTTAAAAAAATATATAAATAAAACGACTGCTTTAGAAAGATTTTTTCCATGAAGACCCATTTACAGTTTAAAAAAAAAATCCACACCGACTGTAAACATTAATAAAAACACTGATTCCATTAGGATTTTATAGAAAATTCAGTTTTTTTCAATCTTTCAGGCCTATAGTCTGCAGATCGGAACTTGAGCCCCCGTTTCAACTCCTTTATGCGCACAATATTATGTCTTTCTGGTGTTCTTACCCACGCTTCTTCCCAAGCTTGGCATTCGTTCGTTCAAAGCGAAGCTTGAATTGAAAGTGATAATTATCAACCATGGCGGATGCTAATGCACAAGCTCCTTGAAAGAATTATTATTATTAAATATAAGATAAGAATATATATCTTTATTATTAAATATAAAAATAAATGATTAAATACAAAATCTTTCAAAATGACAGCAAAACAAGAAACAAATACAAAAAAGAAAAACTCAAAAAACCCACCCCTCTTTTCTTCACTAATGCGGGCCATGACGGTCTAAGCGATTGCTTATTTCCTGAATCGGGGTTCATTTTAGACTTAAAAAAGGGCAGAGTGCTAAGGGCTAAAAAGGGCACAACGTTATCAAAAAAGGGCACTTTGCCCCCCAAAAAGAGCACTTAATTTTCAAAAAAGGGAATTATGTTTTCAAAAAGGATTTTTTTCTATAAAAAAATGCATAGTTCTTTTTGAAGCTCCTTAACCCTTTACAAGATTTTTAGATTTTTCTTTGCGTGTGCAAAATTATGTGTTGGGGTGCGTGATCAGGATCAAAGGGCAGCGGGTCAGAAATTTTTCATCAAAAGGGCAAAATTTTTTCATAAACATCGCCTAAAATGAACCCTGCTAAATGCAAGGTGAAATGGGTCAGGACTCAAGATCCGATCTGCAGACTAAAATAATGCTGAATGATGATGATTATGCTATAGATATTGGATCAATAATCTTTTTATTCCAGGCAAGAATAGCAAGTCCCAAAATGCACACAAATGTCCTAAGCCTAATCCCTATATTACTGGGGAAAGAAAGATGTTTTAATTTAATGTGATACTGTTCAACACAGTGGGCAGCAGCTCTTGTTAAGCAAAGTTCAATCTGCAAGATATTTCTTGCCGTTTACTACTTATTAAAAAAATATGTAATATTGAGATACTAATGAATATAATATTTACCAGCTGAAAATAGTTTTCCTGCTCCACTTAATACTACTGTTCGACAATCTGGATCTTTTCCTAGTTTGGTAAAGCATTCACCTACTTCTCTATAAAAAAAATTAAAAACAAAAATAAAGAATGCAAAAATTTTTATATACATTTGGTTAGATTATACAGGGTGAGAAAGTCTTGAGGACTCAAAAGTCATTCAGCAATATTTTTGTTTTATGGTCAAAACATTTTGACTGGATATTCTTAAAGCTTTCCAAAATGCCTCAGAATTTAGTCAATCCAATCCAAATTTGTGAAAAATAACTGAAACCTCCTCTAATATCATGATTTTATAGAAATATTTCTCCCCAACGTAAAATGTTCTTGTAAAAAAAATCATCTGTGGAAATACCATGGATTTCAATGGGAAGATTTGTCTAGCATAATTTTTAAAAATTAAAACGGTTTTTAAAAGTTTATCAAGTGATTATTTAATAAATTTTAAATCAGTATACGCTATTTAAATTTATTTTCAAAATGGATATATAATTTGTTACGAAAAGAATACTGGCAAATGAATTTTGAGAATTCAAACTTTTGAACGACCCTGTATACTATATATGCGATCTAAATGTCAAAAGCTTAAAAGATAAAGTCCATCTAGTTAATGCATGTAATAATCCTAATTGCATGATATTATTTTACAGTACCTCCAAAATGTTCTATTCATAGCATTCATTTTCTTTGGCCTATTCAATTCTACATGAAATACGTAATTTTTTAGATTCTCCACTCTTAAGTATTCAAATTTGTATTGATTTGCATCCATAGTTTCAGTGACAGTCTGTGTCGATGCATAGTTTAAACTTATCAAATTTTTTTTCCCAATTCTGTTCAGTGAAAGTACACCTGGAATGTAAAGTATTTTATAAATTTATAATGCCCCTTTTTTTTCCCTTATATAATAAAAACCAATAACTATTTGAAGAAAAAACCTATAGTGAATTAGCTATTAATAAATACAATAATATTATTATTAATTTTGAAGGGTCTAAGAATATATTTCTGATAATTCAAATACAGTGCTCCCTCTATGTAATGCCAAATTTATAACGGCAAGTTCATATAACATTAAGTGACTTCAATTTTCATCTAACTGAAACTGACCCAAAATTAGTAATAAAACATCAAATTCTGGTACCTTTAATATAGTATGGCCAGACACCCTCCTTTGAAGAGGACAGTCCTTTTGCATGGCTTGTCTTCCCAAAACATTTGTTCCGGAAAATAAAAACTTCATTATATGGACTTGCCATTATAAATTTGGTATTATGTTGTGTGCCGTTATATAGAGGGAGCACTCTACTGAAATTAATGAAAAATAGGAATTTACGGGTCCACAACCTACATTTGAACAGAAACCATGAGCATCCTTGGTGACATCAGTTTCCATGTCCATGGTGGTTCAATTGGTACAGCAATGAGGCAGATACTCATGGTTCCTGGTTCAAAGCCAGGTGTGGATCAAAATACTGTCATACCTTTCTAGATACCATGTAAAACAAACACCATCTTTTTCATCTTAGTTTCAAAAGACTTCATATTCGAAATGCAGGAAAGAACTTCAAGGAAAAGTATTATTATTAGAGATTGGCCGTAAAATGATTTACGCAATTTGCAGACGTGATTAACTGGCGTTGATAATCCCTTGGATGGCGATAGATATATGGTGTGGTCTATCGGTGCGTGAAGATATGCACATTTGTCGTCATAATGGTGTAGTGACATCCCTGTAGTTTATTACACCATTGAGGGTTTTATCCCAATTCATAGAGAAACCATTTATTACACTTCCTTTAATAATCCAGAAACTTTTGTAACACTTTTTAAAATGTTGGTAATACCCAAAATTGTTTATGGAGCTTGGATCTGGTTTGCAGGATCGAATCAAAAATTCCAGATGTTAGAAAGGAAAATGATGAATTTTTTAAAATGATGAAGTTTTTAAAAACTAATTTTTCATCTAATCACTATGTATCTCACTGTTTTAATAATTTTAATCTTTAGATGATTATGCCAAAGTGATAATTAATATTTTTTAAACTATCTTAAATGGAATGATCTGTGTGTACCATTGAACTAATAGGATTTTGTATATTGGGTTCGAAAAGAAAACTACAGACCTGCTGTTTTTAATGGTAAATGTCAAACTAATTTATTCATTCTGATCCTGCTTTAAGTTCATTCTTATTTTGACTAACAATGTTATTTTTTGACATCTGGATGTTTTTTCAGAAAAGCAGCTTTCTCTTTTTAATTTTTTTTCTTGTTATTTTATTTTATTTTTGCTTTTTCTTTCCATTCTACTATCGTTGTGGACCTCAGTCTGTGGGAAGATCAACCTTTTTCGATTCGTTAAATTATTATTATTAATGGAACAAGGATTGTGATTCCATTAAAACATATACTGTTGTGATTTATCTGAGGATATAAGACGCATTATTAAAATTTAATTCAAATTTCCTCCTTAATTACTTACAATTCATAATATTTGTATGTTCAAATGTGTAAAATTTTATAATTTCCTCCTTAATTCATGATTTTGGAAAATAGTGATCTTTGGGTACAATTAAGATGAACAAATGTCCCTATTTCGTCAGGACAGTCCTAATTTTTTCACCCTTTATCCTGACCGTTTTGGTAGGCACATCAGGATGCTTATTTGTCCCCATCTTTGGTTTTGTCCCAATTTGTGCTAATTTATATAAAACGTTTGCACAAATTCCACTTGATCAGCACAAATATGTCCGATTTATGTTTTTGCAGAAGTTCTTATGATGCTATAACATTTAGAGGTTAGGCTTCTCTCAAATTACGTAATTATTCTCCATCGCAGATATAATATATTCAGTATTAAAAAAAATAATAATAAGATTAATGAAAAAAAAATCTACTACACAAGATACTGTTCTTTGATTTTTGTAACTGCAAATTGAACTGAGGAATACAGGTAAGTGTCGCTTAGATCAAATGGCATGCAATCACATACACATCCAATGGAATAAAAAATACCAATTGGTGAGGTTAGGTTTTGTCATTTTTATCATAACTTTTGTTCCATAGCATTTTTTATTACGTGCTTAATTATTCAAGGTATCCACAAAAAAATGTCCCTGTTTGAATTCACTCTATCCCTGAAATAGTTGAGTGCAGGCATCTTACAGTCTCTCAAAAATTTCCATACATAGGAAAAATAAACATTTTTTAAGAAAACCATTTTTGTTTATTTTTATTGAACATGTTATTTTTTTAATATTTCAGATATTTCAGCTGTGGAGGGCATGCATCGAAATCTGTTTTCAAAACAATGGTAGTTAGGTAGAGCATATTATATAGATAAAAATGGTTTTCATAAAAAAATGTTTATACAGTGCTCCCTCTATATAATGGGACTCTACATAACGCCAAATTTATAACAGCAGCTCCATATAACTATGTTTTTTCTGGAAAACAGAAACTGCAGACCTGTATTTCCTGTGTATGAAAACTTATGGGACATCTTGTATCATCATGAAAGGAAAGTTTTTGTAGTTTCAAATGAATGCCATTGGCACTGTGACGTTTGCCTATTTCTGAGCAACAGCTACCGACAATGTTGCGTAGGTCGTTGTGAAAACCAGAACCTGACTCTATCCCTTAATCCAAAGACATAATGCCATGTGACTTTTTCCTATCAGGTTTGTAAAAGATACCATATATTAGCCACTATTACCAGGAAACCTGGATGAGTAAAAAACATCGAGTTACAGTTGCATGTAAACTATAACTACTGACATGCTGGGGAAGTTTGAAAATTGTACAGGGTGAATTTTAAGTACACCAACAAACTTTTAGAGGAGGTATCATGGGTGATTCCAGGGCCATAATGAGGAGGGGGGAACCCAGGCACCTGCCTGGGGCTCCCTGTAGATAGGGGCCCCCATTCAATGTATGGTCCCAATCTAAAATGTCACAATTATTTTCTGTGAAGTAATGATTGGCACATATGGTCAATACTTGGATTTTGGATAGGTCTATGTTAAATTTGTTTTTGGGTAAACTTTGTTTAGGGTCCCATAAAAGCTGATTTGCTCAGGGCCCAAAATTTTTTGTCCAGGACCCAAAATTTTCTCACTACGGTGCTGGGTGATTCTAAGCCAAAAAAAATTCATTTGAACATAGGTCCTAATTTGAAAGATAACTGAGATATGAACAGAAATAAAAATGCTGCCACTAAGATCAACAAGTTAAAACTCAGGTTCTCTAACACATAGGATAATGAAATATGGGTGAATAATAGGGTACAGGTAGATCCCGTTATACGCGATACATACGTTCCGCAAAACTGCCGTGTATACCGAATTCGCGTAAAATGGGTTCCATTTAACATGTACAGAATAGAGTTTGGTTCTCATAAGCATTAATTATTTTCCTGATATAACGTAAATAATTCAGGTATAGAAGTATAGGATTAGTAATACAACAGTTTTCTATTTTTTAGTCTTATTTTATTTTATCTGGTACAGAGGGTAGACTATCGCGGAGCGATAATCTGTGGTACTTACTCCTTCGAGGGAGTTTTGCGCCATCCCTATATCTTAACGACTCCTGTTTGATGGTCACAGCAGCCGGGACCGACGGCTTTACGTGCCCTCCGAAGCACGGGGGGAGATGGAAATTTCCAGGTGGTCACCCAACCTGTGATTCGCCGCGCCCAAGGTTGCTTAACTCCACCATTGCATTGAGCAAGGCGAGACAACTGGGCTATGGCTGCCCCCATTTTTTAGTCTTAATATAGCACCTTATTTTATTTTATAAAACAAAACAAGATACACTAAAATACTCAAAATACATGTACACGTACAACAAAAAGAAGTGTCCACAATCTAAACTTTATATTGCTTTGGGTTCATCTGTACCAGATGATTCTGATGATGTTTCCAACAGTCTCCTTCCTGTAATAGTGCTGGTGGAATCCCGAAGAGAGTTTGGAAGAGGAGCTCAGACTGGATGTTAAGGGATCGTTCGAACTGGCAGAATGTTTCGTTAAAAATTGCTTGATGGTCGGCTGTAACGTTTTCTTCATCTTCATCGAGGACCTCCAACTCAGTTTCTAATGAGTAGGATTTTCAGGCCCGCTTTCTTTCTTCGGTAATAATACTTTCTTTACGTTTCGGCGGCATTTTAAGTCCTACAACAATAAATCTTTTCGCAAACAGATTAGAAACTCAGCTGATCTTGTCCAAACTGATGTATAGCAACCTTATCATTCATAGATAGCCAGTGATGTGCTAAGTGTGCACAAAAACAGGGATAGGAACAAAACAAAACTAAAAACGAATTCAACTCCTAACAAAAATAGAAGAGCTTTCGCCTGTTGGCGATCGATGGTGCTACTAAATGAAAACCGCGTACATCCGAAATTGCGTATAACGAGATCTACCTGTATATAAAACTGTGTATTTTGTTATAATTTGATAGAATTCCAACAAGTAGTTTTCGAGCTACGCATTCAACATCGTAACGCATGTGGGTTAGTACTCACATGTGAGCACTGTCACGATGTTGAATGCGTAACTCGGAAACTTCTCGTTGGAATTTGATCAAATTTTAATGGTATATACAGTTTTATGTACCCTATTTTTCACCCAAATTTCATTATCCTAGATGTTAGAGAACCTGAGTTATTAACTTGTTGATCTTAGTGGCGGAATTTTTATTTCTGTTCATATCTCAGTTATTGTTCAAATCAAGACCAGTGTTCATATGAACTTTTTTTTTTTGCTTCGAATCGCCCACACTACCTCCCCTAAAAGTTTGTTGGTGTACACAGATGTTGCTCAACCTGTATAAAAGTGTTACACAGATATAATTGATACATAACATGAACCGTAAACTCACCAAGTTTTCCTCACATTCTACAAATGTGTTCCCCTCTGGTCACATGAGTGACTCCCTCCCTCCCTGTTTCAGCTAACATTTGGTTAAATGAAGCTTTTCCATTTTATACAGACAAACTTAAACTGCCGATAATATCACAAAAAAATTTTCATAGTGGTTCTTTTCTGTACTCACTTCTGAATGCATGCTGCACTATAATAATAGATGTACATCTTGCATATTCCAACACACACAAACTCTTCCTGCATTGTTGCCATTTTGTAAAGGCACTGCACTTACAGTGCTAACTAGTGTATCACTGTCAGTTCTTTTCATGCATCAATTCTATCTGTATGTGAAACATTTTAGAATACGGTGTCTTGAAATCGAATGAATCATTTAGAAAACCCTGTATATGTTGTTTGTGTCGTCTGAGTTGATATCCAGAGATTAAAAACAACTTACTATAATAGTTTCATGTTTAATGACGAGAGCATTAACCAAAAAAAAACTTGTCAACAACATATCTCTTCCTCGTAGCTAAGCAATAATACAACAATGGTATTTTAACTTATTGTTTTACACTTAATAAACAATTGCGCTGTCTAAACAAATATTATCATCCATATTTATAATCCAACAGTATAGGCGTTCTTTGAGTTACTAGTTACTTAGAGAGAGCACTGGATTATTTGTAATATTCATGAATTTAAAGGTGCTTATTTTTTTATTACTTTTTAAAAGAAAGAAATATAGCAAACAAAGGTTTGTGGATTTATAATCCAAACTTCTCAACTTTTTTTTTTCTTTCTAATTTTTGGTATTGAATTTTTTTTTTTTTTTTTTTTTAAAGTTAAAGACGGTTTATTATGTTCAGAATCTTATTTTGTTATTAAAAATATGCCATTTAATAACACCGATTCATTCATGGATACATTCCTAGTATAGATATAAATCTATACATTCCTGATAAAATATAGCAAGAACAGATGATTCTCTTTCGTCCTACTTGAAAGTATTTTCAGGGATGGATTTTCATCCATCCCTGGTATTTTAAATTAATTTTTTCCTGATTATTTTATTTTTTTTTAATATTCTGCAATACTAAATCTAGCTTAATAGATTTTCTTTGTTCTGAGGTAAGAAATAAAATTTGCAAATTAGCAAACCTTTAGCTCTAGGCGCAAATGAAAATACCGAAGTCATTTTCGTGCTTAGTTATGTATAAAAGTTCCTGTGCTTCGTATGTCCAAAGTTCAAAAATTTTCCTCGTTGTACGTTTCAGCTGTATTTCGTCTAGCGGCAGAAACTGTCATCAGTGAAATTTAGACAATTTTGTGGTCTCTTTAGTAGCTTTATTTTCCTGTCCTAAACTTCCTTCCGCCACTCTCGTCATTTGTGTGCATTTGAACCGAGAGTTGGCTCGTGATGAATTGACGCTGCCAGTTTCGATTTTTAAAAATAATCGATTCCACATTTCAAAATTAATAGATTTCATGAAGCTTTAATTTTGACGAGTTTTAAAACTAACCACGTTTAAGGTAACGTGTTTTTTTTTTACAGTTATGAAAGCACGATTTGAACCAATGCAAAAGTGGCTACTTCATCTGTTCCATTTATAAAAACGCAAACATGGAATCTCAACTGAGAGGGACGATTTTGACAACAAAATTCCAGGAAGAAAGCAATAAATTCACGAGTTCTTTATCATTGGGTATAGCTGTCGTAACAGGCTTTGCTTTGCTGCGAATGGTCCAAAAAGTAAGATGGGGTCGATGTTCGAAAGATTACAGCATGAAAGGCAAGACCGTAGTGATCACGGGAGCGAACTCTGGTATTGGGAAAGCGACGGCATTGGATTTGGTACAGCGAGACGCCCGAGTGATTCTCGCCTGCCGTAACGTCAGCAATGCTGAAAAGGCTGTCCAAGATATTCGCCAATACACCCTGCAAGGGGAACTAGTCGTGAAGCATCTCGATTTGGCTTCTTTCACCTCGATCAGGAAATTCGCCAAAGACTTTAAAGACAATAACACTACCTTGGATGTCCTCGTAAACAACGCCGGTGTCTATGGTTGCCCGTTTTCGCTCACTGAAGATGGTTATGAAACCCATTTTGCTGTCAATCATCTGGGGCACTTCCTACTTACAAATCTGTTGCTGGAAAATTTAAAGCAGAGTTCTTCAGGTCGCATAGTCATAGTGTCATCGAGTTATTATTCTAATGGGTCTATCGATTTTGATAATTTGAACAGTGTTGCCAACTACAGTGGTCGGCAAGCTTACAGCAACAGCAAATTAGCCAACATGTTGTTTGGTGTAGAGCTTCATCGGAGAGTTGTCGACGCTGGGATCAAAGTGTTTTTAGTTTCACCAGGCATGGTGTGGACAAATCTTGGTCGACATTTGGCTTTGCCATGGTGGAAAAAACTGTTGCTAGTACCCATTGCTGCTCTGTACCTTCGAACACCTAGTGAAGGTTGTCAGACTGTTGTCCATTGTGCTGTTTCAGATGAAGTTGAAGACAAATCTGGATGCTATTTTCGTAATTGTATAGATACCCCAATGAATGCTGAATTGGTCAATCCTAATGTAGCCAAAAAATTATGGGAGGTTAGCGAAACCCTGACAAAATTGGCATAGTGATCTTATTATTTATTTTTTTTTTTCTAAATTTTTGCAATGTTTGAGTTTTAATTAAAAAATGTTTTTTTCCCCCATTTGAATTGTACAGTTAATCATAATTCATTTAATACTCAACCCATTACCTGAAGACCATGTACCCCATTAAAAAAAAAAAAAGTAAAAAAACAAAAAAAAAAATAATAATAATACTAATTAAAATACTTTAAAAAAAAAATAATTAACTTGATAGTAGATCTTAAAAATGGGGATCGTGTTTTCTCTTTTCACACTTTAGGACATCATTGTCATCTAAAATTTAAGTTCTTTTGTCAACTGGATACCTGAAAGTTACATTTATTGGATTAATGATATACAAATTTTTGCAATACTTAAATGTAATTTTAGCAGTACATCAAAAGAAATAAACAAAACATTCTTTGGCCTTAAAATATTTCATTAAGCGAGTTTTCTTATAGATATCTTAATAATCTCTTTATCACACAGGTTTTGCTATGCATTGCATCAAAATTGAATAAAATCAATTTCATGAAGTTGATAAAATAATGTAAAGGAAAAAAACAACTAGGATTCATTATTTAAAAAATTGAATTACTTTTTATTAAAAGATTATAACAGCTTGAATTTATTTCACTTGGAATTTTATTACCAGAAAAATAAAAATACATTGGTGTCCAACATTAAATTGGTAAATGCAAAATGAGTAAACTCTTAATTTTGAATATCCCTAGGTAACATTAGTCCTACATAACCCAGTCCGAAGCATCTAATAGGGATGAAAATAAGTAACTAAAGACTTAGCTTCCAGACAAGTGATATTTGGAACAGCTGTTGAGTGTGTACAGCTGTAATTCGTCTTGAAAGTGAAACAATGCATTACTAAAGTTTACATGCTTTAAGGCAGTTGTTCTCAACCCTTTTGACTCAGAGCCCTTTTTAGAATCAATTTCTATGTTGGAGATCTTTGTCTTACAAGTTAATAATGATTAGGAATAGTGTTTTTATTTATTTTCTTGGAGCGGCGAAGAAGCCCCTGGAAAGTGTGCGTGGAACCCATAGGGCTCTGTGGAGGATAGGTTGAAAAACACTGTTTTAAGGTATAGGAAACTCAGAAGATTGGAAGCAGGTCAATCTCAAGCTGTAGTTATAAGGTGGCTGAATGTTGCTAGACAAGTGGTCCTCTGAAGTCAATTTCAGAAAACTGGAACAAAAATAAGACGACCAGGGTAAGGACTCCCTAGAATCACAACAGGAAGACCAGTATGTAGCTCTAACTCCACCTGCCAGCTGTCACAGGAACAACGGTAGCCAAAATTGTAACATGATTTCATCAGGTGGTCTATATGCAAGAACGCCAGTGGTCTGTATCCCACTTACCCCTAGGCAAAGAAATGACCATCTTGGTGCAGACATCAGCATTGGACTCAAGTGCAAAGTGCCTGTGTTCTTTTCAGTGGCAAGTCCAGGTTCAGTTTCAATCATTCTCACTATTCTCACCTGGAGAGAGCTTAGATGAATTCTCATTCAATATTAGGGTGAGGCTTAAGATGGATGCATGCTGCCCTGTGTTATTGAACGGGTCAATGTTAGGTGAGGGGGGGAGTTCTGTTAGATTTTTTGCGAGGAGCTTACGGCCTGCATTTTATTTTTATGGATGATAATACTCGTCCATAAACCTAATCTGGTCAGATGAAGATTTTCAGCAGGTGGCATGACTAGCCAGATTTCCAGACTTCTTTGTTGTAGAATATACAGGGTGTATCTAAATCACTGGCACAAACTTCTGATGGTGATTCCCACAGCGAGATGAAAGCAAAAGTTCATATAAACATGGTTCGGATAACGAATCGTTTATGAGATTTCCGCAGTTAAAAGTGAAATTTCAGCAGCTGGTTTTGTACTCTGTGGATGGCAGGTGACATGCGGAGAAGCTACCTGCTATCCAGAGAGTATAAAACCAGCTGCTGAAACTTCACTTTTAACTGCGAAAATCCCATAAACGGTTCGTTATCCGAACCATGTTTATATGAAGTTTTGCTTTCATCTCGCTGTGGGGAATCGCCACCAGAAGTTTGCGAAGGATTTTGCTACACCCTGTATATGGAAACATACTGGGCAATAGCAGCATGCCATTCCTTTTCCAGAGCCCATACCTACTCTAAGAAGAACCGTAACAGATTCAATACCCCAAAATCTCGTAAATGCCTTGTAAATCTGTTAGAGGTGTCATTGGTTAATTAGGGAGCATGATCATATTTCATATCAAAAAATTAATCGAATCAAAAAAATCAAATTTTTTTCCAAATACTGGAGCCAGCTTTGCAAATGCAGAAACTGTTTTTCAGGGAGGCTTATCATAAGGGGCTCAGCTTTTAGATTTCATACAGTTTTACGTGAATTTCATACATTTCTATACTCTATCCAACGAGAGTTGGAGTGGGCGTGTCCAGTTAAATTTCCGAATTCAATTGTTAGACATTGCTGCAAAGTAGAATTAACAATGTTTAACAATTGAAATTGGAAATTTAATTGGACACGCCCACTCCAACTTCCGTTTGGATTTTTAATACAATTTTTAAAGAATTTAATACGATTTTAAATAAATATGTAAATGGGCGTTTTAGTTCAGTATAAATAGAGTTTAGTTACTAAATTAAGTATTTAAAAAAAATTTTATTGAAATCTTGTTTTAGTAAATTTACAGAAAATTTATTTTTTATTATTTAAATCAATTACAGAAAATAAAATTGTAACATATACAAATAACACCAACGTAAGAAGAATGACAGTTAACCATACTGTAATTAAACCAAAATACAGTAATTCGTGTACTAAAAATATTTATTCTTCCGTATTTCTGTACTGAGAGGGTATTTCACCGGTAAATTCGTTTAAAATCGTCTTAAATTCATTTAAAAATTTATTAAATCTATTTGAAAGTGTATTAGATGCATTTAAAATTGTATTAAATCTATTTAGAACTATATCAAATTTGTAAAACTATATGAAATCAATTTCTAAAACTGTAATCAGTCAGATAAAACATTAAAAATTCACAAATTTCACAAAAAAAGGAACAAAACTGAAATTCAGTTAATATGTGCTCCATGAAACATTTTTGACCACAATTAAGTAACCTAGAATTTACTTTATTTTTTTTAGTAAATATTAATTTCATCTCATTTTTTTTTCTTGGAAACTCTTCAATCCATATGATATCAATTTCTGTGCTATATTTATCTATAATTGTTCGTTCGGCTACCTCGAATCAATCTAAAGTGTTTAATGAATCATCTGGGAAAAGATAAAGAGGTTATTTTGCTCATTATTTGCAAAGTAAATATTAAAAATTTATTTACATACGTTAAAAAAAATGTGTCATTGAATTTAATCTAAATTTTTATGTGGCACTCTGTTTTAAATTTATTAAAATTAAATTATTATTTAAAATTGTCGGCACGATACACTATTTTAATTAATTTTTAAACATGAAATTTGAATTTGAATTCATTTTTTATTCATTGAATGACCATCTTCATTGTTAAGAAGTAATAAATTTGGAATGAAGAAGTTTCCGATTAACGATAACAATTAACAAAAATCACGGACAGGCATTTAACAATAATGTGATCTCTGATTGTAGTTTCCTCTCGGACAATTTTTTTTTTTTTTTTTTTTTTTTAAATACTGAAGGTCGTTCATATAAAGAATTATGTAAAGCTAATGGGAAAATATATAGAGCTGTGGAATCATTACATATTCGACTCCGACTCCTTTATTTGTATCTTAATTCAGAAATGAATACTAGGACTATCATTTATATTGTTATCAAAAGGCTATAAAGCAATAGGATATCATTAGTATTTGTGGACAAGGTAATTTTAATATATTATTTATATTAAAATTTAAACGTACGCATTAGGAACATTATGGTTAACGACCCACCTAGTTTTAATTAATAAATAAATTGCATAAATTGAAGCCGCTAATTAAACAGAATAAGTTGGGTTTTTTGGGGTTTTTTTTTACTTGAATAATTTTTTCCACACCAAAACCGCCGCTAATAATTAATCGGCGCTTAATCATCAGTATTTTTACACTAGAATAAAGCGAAGTTTGTCAAATTGCATGAAGATGAAATTGCAACGCGTAAAAATATTTGTTAGTGTTGCGATAATCAATTTCCGATTCCATCATTATTTAATAAATTTGCCAATATGAAAGTAATGGTTTGGCTATCTTAAATCAGATGGATCCTCTAGAAACACGACAGAGTCCAAATTTATGAAGAACTGATGCTTTCATACGTTGATATTGATAAATGTAAATTTTAATATATATTAATTTTATGGTTTAATTCATGTGCTTATATTTCATTTTCAGCTAATATTACGTTGTTAAGTTGAAAATGTCAATATTGTAGGACAATATAATTTTACATTGTTTAACAACCATCATAAATTCTGTTCAAATTATTATGTCTTAAAATTCATTAAAAATTCTTTATTATTACAATAAATAATTTGATTATTTGACAAGAGACTTGGGCTAATAATAATGAAATTGCATCTGCAATAAATGCTTGCGTTAATTGCATTATTTCCTCTTTTGTTGCGGTCAATTTATTTTGGAATTCCAAATTCAAGCGTAATACATTATTCTTTTTTTAAAATTCCATAGATATTGGCTATTTACCTCTTAAGTAATAGTGGTTTAAAGTTTATCCTTTGATTTAATGAATTTACTTAAATATCGAGAAGTTAGTTTAGGCTTTTAATTTTTAAACAATTAAAAAGTTCTGAGCACACAAAAGATCGTTTTTTCTTCTATTTATTAAAAATAAAAAAAATCAAAGTTGATCGGTATACATATTTAATTTATATATTTTAAATTATATTTAAATTCCACAAACAGCTGAAAACTTTAATCAAAGATTATATAGTACACTGAGTAAATTTTTTTTTTCTCCAAAATTTCATCAAAATGTTCTTCCATTTGGTCATTGTTGTCATTGCCAATCTTATACTTCATAGTGAATTAACCATTGAGTGATTAGCAGAGGATAATTGATTACGGTATTCTTCAAGGTAATTTAATTTCTGGGTTAATGACTGTGCTCACGACTCTTCTTCCTTATTTGATCTGTTGACATTACAGAAGGATGATTAAGCTAAGGCTTTTGCTTTTTGAGCTAAGGTAGTCTTGGATTCTCACTTTATATAGAATTAACAAGACAATTTCTTGAGGAGAAACGATTACAAATTCCATATGCTTAGATGTTTACGTATACATGTATTAATAATGTTTGAAACTTGCTATTTTTGTATTAATCGCACATTACTAATTAAGAACTGCATTCAGAAACAAAAAAAGCTATGGTAGTTCCTCCCATTCTTTTTACATTTATTTACATTATAAATATATTTCAAATTCCTTTTCTCCAACGGATATCAAACTGAACAACTTTAATATTAAAGGTCATAATTTTAAAGTTATCTAATCTTAATGCACTCTGAATAAGGATTAATTTGAGGATGTGGCATTGATTTACTCAAGTTCTAAGAGAAGAATTCTAAGTGTCAAGTTTATATTATTGCAAAGCGCTATTTTTCCGGCAGGCTATACATATTTATTTAGAATTTATTATTTGTTTGAAATAATAGGTATCTGCATGAGTGTTTTAGTTTTAGTTTACAAGGAAACTAGCTTGTAAAATCATGTTTGCTCAAATGAGTTAATAAATGAGATAACTCTCTTGGATAAGGAAAAAAATATCTTGCGGAAATGACGATAAGCCTTTATCTTGAATTATTTATTTTCATTTTTTTTCATCTATTGCTGTTTCAAAATTATTTTCCTTAAACTTCGTACCAACCAGTTCCTTTTTCTTAAACTTCGTACCAGCCACACTGAAGTTAGTCGGATGGTCTTCTATTTTTACAATTTGATGTTTTGGTATAATTCGAAAATAAAATGCTTTTCATTTAATTTGACTAGATATGTTGGAAATATATATTTATCTGGAAATAAAAATTTTTAAAAATGATTAATTTCCTCGGATGCTTTGTCAGTTGCCGCTCTATTTATCACAACGTCCCTGATTTATCATTCTTCAAGATATTTACTCACCGAAAAGGAAGATGTATTATTTGTTTCTTTTATAATAGAATAAAAACGGAAGAAAAAAAAATTATATATTATGAATAAAACAATATGAGTAAATCCATCCTTCAGATGCTAGAAAGATGATGAAATCTCGAAGAAACTATTTAATACTGTATTTAATTAAGAAATCTTAACACATTACTGCATTTATTAAATCGTAACTTAATTTTTTTAATATACGATTACCCTCATATTAAAACCAAACTTTCCTTTTAAATGATCACTGCAATGAGCAGCAGGTGGTTTCCATTAATAACGAGAGATAATCGCACTGGCTGAGAAAAATCATTTGCAATTAAGAAACTCATTATATTTTGCTGGATGGTGGCTGGCATTTGTTGATTGGCCGTGACCATGGTACCCACTTTTCTATCCATTCAATCAAACACTCTTTTTCTCTTCTAGTCTCCTCTTTTAATATATTGTGCCCCATTGATATACTCGTTTTTGCAACGTGTCTTTTCTATACTCCGTTTACTTGACCTTTTACAGATGTTGAGCTTTTATTTCCCCTCCTTCTCATCGATCATTATAAACTTCACGGCTATAAATATAAAGCATTAAACATTTCACAGAATATGTTATAAGGGAAGCGTCTTCTTATCTCTAGAGACTTCAGAAGGTATCTTGTAATTCTCAACGACCTGCTTTCCCAATTACTTCCTCATTATTTGTTGTTTTTTTTTTTGGACAATAAGTTAAATGTAAGTAGGCATTTGTTTTATTTATTTGTTTTTTAAATTTCTAATGCAATTTTTTTGGTTGAAAAAAAAAATCCGACCCTTTTATATTTCTAGAGAAGAGTTCACTCTTACTGGATGTTTTACAGGAAAGAATTTTTTTTCAAACTGGGTTAATGTTTTCCCCAATTTTGTGTTACAAATCTAATTAAAAATTCATAAGACTTGAAATTCAGCATCAAATTTGAAAATTATTCTCTCGCATAAGAGAAGTTATGATTATGCTTTAAGCTTCCTTTCTAATTTCAGAAGAAATTTAATATAGCTGTATGAATAATTTATATGCATGCATGAAAGAGCATCCAATAAGTATATCTGTTACATTTAGTTTTATCTGTATATTCTCGTGACCGCTTTGATTACTGTAACAAATTTATCTGGCCAGTAAAAAATAAATATAAATACATATGCTTTTTAAATAAATATATGAAAAAATATTTTAAAGTATAGATCACGCAAACAAATAAAACTAACATTATATGCGCAATATTATTACAAGGATTCTTCCCATGTAATATTTCAAATTCTCAGCATAAAGGTGAACATTGTGAATTGATAATCAATAAATTGAGAGTTGCGAGGTGATATCGATGAGATACATCAATATTAGAATTATTTTTTTTAAAGACGTGCAGATCATCTCCGTGGAAATACATGTAAAGAATTCTACGAATGAATAAGGTGTTATTGCCTGAAAATTAATAACAAAAAAATAAATGTCTGCTATATCAAGTTTAGCTGAAGTAAGGATGTGTAAAATGAGTCAAGGAAATAGTAAATAAATCCATAAAAAATTTTATTCGCTTTTTTCTTTTTGGTCACTATTGTCATTGGATCGTCTTAACTTTTATTTTAAAATATATCTCCAGAAGGTTTCATTTCAGCAAACCCTTTTCAGGCATTTAGAATCAAATGCCGCCTTTGTGTGTGTATATTGTTTGAATTTATGTAACTTATCGATCTACCGTTTACCTCTCTTTATATAAAACAAAGTTCATAAATAATTTTTTTTTTATTTTTACAGCTTAGCAGCCGACTGTTGACGGAAAGTGAAGTTGTCATTTGGGGACTAAATGGAAGGAAACCAGTTTTTCTGTCATTCCAATGGAAAACATTGGCATTGAAATGAAACTCATCTTTCAACGGAGATAACCATTGAATACAACATGTGCTGCCATATACTAAAATTTCAAAGGTTGAATTGCTCTATTAAACAGGCAGAAAAAGCGCGCAGTTTATATTACAAAATAATTTTGCGGACTTTTCTCTTTAATTAAACAAATGGTGCACGAGTTTAATTTAAAAGTAGATTATTTAACAGACATTTTATTAGGAAATAATCTTTTAGATTTTAAGAGTATTCCAGAATGATATTTATATTGTTTTTTTTTTTTTTGTTAAGTTCAAAAATACTATACTAAATATTGATTATTTTTTTTTTTATTTAAAGCTGCTAACATTAAAATGCGATATAAGAAAAATTTGGAATTTATAGCAGTCTTCTTGTGTTTATACGTTCAACCCAGTGCCTACTTCGCAAGTAAATATTACAAAGTAATGTAAAAATGTAAATAATGTAAATCGTTAGTTTTGTTGTTGTTATTGTTGTTAAAATTACTTTGAATGTTTCAAGTTGCTTCATTTCGTTGAGCGCTGTCATCATATAGAAAACACGTAGCTTTTCGGATGATTCACTTAATTGCAAATAAATTTATCATTTTGATTTCTTCTGGGATGTTACACAATTTTCGAGTACATGTACAAAATTTCCTTCTAAATGCTTATATTAAAAAAAAAGATGAGACTTAATAAAGCAATTCACTTATCACTTTTAATAAAAAAAAGTTTTCCAGCTTAACTAACCCAAAGTTGAGGAAAAAGTAAATGAAAAAAATATATATATTTAAAATAGTTTTAGTTCATGTTTGATATAATAAAATTTTCCTGTCTAGCACCAGTATGCACAATTGTTTAATTAACTATACAAACAGAAGTACGTGAGCTTGCTCACGTAAAAAAATGCACAAAAATTTCTAAATAAAATCATTGCCAAGGAAACCCAAAGCGCAAGGATACGAGAGCAAGTTTCCTTTTAGCGGCTTAAGCGAATGCCACGTACGGCCAGCACGTGTAACAATATTCCAGCAAAAGCATATGCGGGCAATAATATCGCTTATTGCTTTATTAAAAAGAAACACAACATTATAAATTAGCTCGAAATTTTCATGCGTGTGCTTATATTTAAAGCATTAAACAAAAAAATCTGCGGGACTCTTTTGAGTCGCGGCATCAAAAATCGTTCTAGGTACTTCCGCTCCAATAAGAAACGATGGCTTCGAGTTAGCATCGGAATCGTAATCCATGTTCAATGTTGTGGTTAAGTACGACGACGACAGTAATGTACCAAGGCAATGAGGCTATTGATATTTGCTTACTGGGTCGTGTTAGCGCCTCTGATTGCCTTTGATCCTTGTTTTGGTTCATTTCAATCAAGTTTTTCTTCAGATGACGTTTGTTTTTGCCAGGTAGGAGCTCAATTTTCACCGAATTTCACCCACCGCTTGCCGGATTACCATAGCTCCCTTTAAAACATTGACGGATGGGTAACCCGGGCAGTATTTGATCACTGTTCAGTTTTACATTGTGCTATCTTTAAGTACATCATTTATATAATAAATCATGATAATACCGAGTATGTGAATTAAGAAATTGCTATTAAGCAATCCTGTATACTTGAGAAAATTGACAGCAACTTGTGTGAAATGATCCGTGTTATCTTTGATTGATGTGTTTAGATGTTTTTTTTTTTAAATTTATTTTTTAACTTTTATTCTAGACATACCTTCACAATCATCATAAATTATTAAAATGAGGTATTAATCATAATATTTTTTTCTTTGCAGTTACAAGGACAGGTAGACGATTGTTCATGTACTATCGACACTGTAGATTATTATAATAATGCAAAAATTTATCCAAGATTATCCAGTTTAGTAGTCAAGGATTATTTTCGATTTTTTCGCGTAAGTTAATTATTTAATTATTGATTACTTACTTAAAATATAGTTTCATTTTTTGAGTTTAATATTCACGTAAATATTTGCCTGTTGCTGTTTATTTGATCCTCACCTGATTCCTGATAAATTCAAATATGCTCCTCCTTTAAAACACTTCTTACGAATATTGATTTAACATTAGATAAACATGGATAATTATAAGTAAACAAAAGCAGATTTCTACATTTCCCAAAAAGCAGGGTAATTTAGAAGAATCAAAATGAATAAGAAGGTTCTATCTTTTCTATTCCTCTTTACCTATTCAGTTTTGAGGTCATTTTGGATCTATTTGAAATTTAGCATAGCAGGGGAACAGCCTATTTAAAGCATTGCCTAGTATTCCAAGCTTGTTAGAAAAGGGATATTCCATGCCCTCGGTGAGATTCAAATCCACGACTTGCTGTTTCATGAGTGACAAGACCTGTGCCTTGGCCCTCTTCGGCCATTGAGCTGGCTAAGAAAATTTTATTTTAAAACATTTAAATAAGAAAATCTTGACAGTAACAAGGAAAAAAAATCGGATTGGAATAATCTTTTTCTAAAAAAAACCCCCCAAAAAAACAAAAACTACATTGCTGGTACCTGCGACCCGAATATCTCCAGTGTCCCAGTGCTCTTCCACCAAGCCCCCTCATTATCTCCCATGTATTATATTTGCTTCTTGAAATTCGGTATCAAACTTCCTTATTTCAAAAAGCGTTTTTACTTGGGTGAATGATGTTCGGCTTCCTTGCAATACATTAAATCAGTGATATTAATCGTTTCAGGCAAAAAGTGGAATTTGAATCACGTTGGACAATGCCGTTTGTTTCTTAGCAACAGGGATAGCAGGGGTGTAATCAGGGGGAGGAGGAGATTCAGACGAACCCCCTTTTATTTCTCTGATCTGATTAAGTTCATTTTTTCTTTGTTTTTACAAAAAACTATTCTATATTTTATCCCCCCATGTAAAAATCCTGGTTACGCCTCTGGATAGGGAGGCATAATGAATGACGTCAACAGTTTTAATTGAAATCTGATTTTGAGCCTTTATTAGGAAAGTTTTTCTTTATTATTAATAAATCAATTTATATTATTATTATTATTTTAACACAAATGCAGTATAATAACGTGAAAACTACATGAGGAAGTAAGTGATAAGTTGGCAAAGCATGCTCAAGAATATAATGGTGAATACACGAATTAAATCATGTTTTTCATAAAATAATCAAAATTCACTTTAAATTTGCTGCAGATTTAACAAAAGAATAATATGTAAAGTATAAATCTATTATGGTATTTCGTAGGGAATAGCTACTAATCTTTCGAAATGAAATATCTTCTGGGTTTATGTTTAAAATATCTTCTGGGTTTATGTTTAATGTATCGGCAAGCAAAGTTATATTCTCATCCATGATGGGAAAGAATAATATATATGTTACATATTTAACAATACCGTATCTAACATGAAAAAATTACATATATTTATGCAGTTTAATATATGTTGTTTACTATAGGGTATATTGTAATGGCTTTTATTATCTTATAATACAGGGTGTTTCATAATTGGTGTCCCGTCTTTAGGTCCAAATAACGGCTCAAGGGGAACAGGTGGGGGGGAAATGAATGTTGATTAATTGGTTTTGATGTCCACCAATTCCGAATAAAAAACATTTCGCATCCCTGTGGGTGAAGGGGTAAATTTTGAAAATTTTAATTTTGTAGGGATAGGGGTTAGACCCCATGTGTTATTTAGAAAGTTGCAGAGCATCATGTAAAATGTGGGTTTAGCAAAAAACCTGGTGAAAAAATCTCATGCCCTTTCCCCTTTATCGAGTGGGTGAAGTGAAAGGTATGGCTAGCCTATGTGGACAAAAATCATACTTATTAGAAAACAGTAGGGTCTACATTTGGAAAATCAATGAGAATGAATGAGTCGTTACCCTGGATGACCGTAAACTTCTTCAATTTGGGTGATGGGGGTTGTTTCCATTCCATACAGGTGTGTTTTGTTTCTGGTTCAAACAGGTGAATAATGATGCGGTTAAGGAACTCACAACCCTCTCTGGCGTACCTCAAGAGATGCTGTAACGACAGGCCCATTCTGGTGTCTTTGTGTTGGTCAGTGAGTTTACGAGGAACTCATCGTGCACACTTTGTGAAACTGCAGGTTGTCATGCAGAACGCTGTAAGCTGTTCAATGTGAGCAATTCAATTGTAAAGCCACCTCGTCGATAGTCGCACACCGATTGGCATGGATCATTTCTTCCATTTTCCTCAAGGTAGCGTCACTGTGAATTTCTGTAGGCAACCTGGACAAATTTTATCACTGATGCTGGTTCAACCACCATTGAAATGTTCCGCCCAGTTGTAAATGGCTTTCCTGGATAAACATTTGTTAGCATAAACAGGTAACTTTTCTTTGTGCACTTGTTCAGCAGATTTATCCTGCACCCACAGAAATCGAATTATGGCACCCGTTGTTCATCTCAGTGTAGTCAACCAACACACCTACCATCTTACCCACTCGATACTCGAATGACTCACTGCCACATGAGAACATGACTGCAAGTGCCGCATACTTTATATGGTGGTCTGTCACCTATACCGGCACTTGCATAAAGGATCATTGCAGCAATTTGAAGACATTTCATTTTGTCACTTATACATTGACTTATCCTCGTACCTATTTTAGGACTGTGAATAATGTGAATTTTAATCTTTTAAAAGATTTTTATTTTAAGAGTTAAAAATTTTTTTAAAAAATTATCTGTAGGTAAATTTAAAGCGGCCATGTCCGTTCTGGCAAGATGATGGTAAATGTGCTCTTGAAGATTGCGTGGTGAAACCTTGTGATGAGGTTAGTTCAAACATTTATTAATATTGCTAATCTTGTTACCGTTTAGATGTTTAAAATTCAGTGCCTTTGCTTTTAAAAAAAGTGTAAAATATGTTTCAGTATTACACTGAATATTATTCCTGTAATTTTGGTTGGATTTTTTTTTAATAAATCATTAAGTTTGACTTGAGTTATATGTCATTCTTAATTCTTTTGGCATTGTTTCATTCTTAATTTCTGTATCATTTTCTGTGCTTATATTTCTCTTCATGCTTTCTTGCTAATTCATTACATTTTAATAAATAAAAATGTCTATTTCCCATGTAGTTGTCTTCAGTTACTTATATTTTTATTAAATATGGACAAGTTATAGAAAAATCTATTTTCTTTTGTGTATCAATATATATGGAGTGGCCAGTTTATTATGACCACCTTATTAGGCCACGTTATGCCTTTAATACTGCATTGATTCTTCTTGGTTTAGACTCCACGAGATGTTGGTCGATGGTTTGTGGAATCTGAGACCATGGTTGAAGAATAGCACTTTCCAGTTGTGAGGTTTTATGGTTGTGGCTCCAGCTGTCTAAGGCCTTTTTTCAAGAACATCCCACAAATGCTCAATGGGATTGAGATTTGGAGATTGTGGGGGCTACCTAAGCAAAGTAAACTCTCCTTCATGTTCCTGAAACAAATGCTTTACTACTTTAATCTTGTTTAAAGTAGCCGTCTCCATTGGGATAAACCATCAACATGATGGGATGAACTTGTTCAGCAATGATTTTAGATATGATGTGCTATTCAGATGTTGATCGGCAGTATTTGATAAAACAAGTGAAGTATCACCAAACTATCGAGTAAAGTTGAATGGAAACAACGCTTTTGGTAGTCATTGATCAAAACAGTGAAGTTTCACCAAAAGATTGAGCCAATCAATTGAAATCTCGTTTTTGGTGCCCAGAGCAAGCCAGGAAAATTTTCCCAATCTCCTCGATCTAACACAACTTGATTTGATGTGATTGCGAATTTTGATCGTTTATTTTTTCATCTCAGGACATTTATGATGTATACTGACATGCTTTACATTTGAAACGCATAGAGAATTCACTTCATTTTCTCATTTTTCCATTGCCAAAAGCTAATGGGAGAGTAAATTCTCGAAAAGAAGATGGCGCCAAGCATTTGTTACCACGATTGGAGGGGGGAGGGCGCTCGAGGTTCGATTCGATCTAATGTGGTCATTAAATCATGGCTCCCGACGACCACGTTCGAATGGGTCCGTAGTCTAGTAATGATTTCAGGTCCATGCTTTTGTGCTGTTTCCACCAAATTCTCACTGTCCAATCCTTGTACTCCTTCGCAAATTGGAGACATTTCCTCGTTACGTGCAGGCTGCAAAGGTGTTTGAACAGACTCTCTGTTTCTATATCCCTTACTAAGCAGTGTATGACGAACAGTGTGTTCAGAGATCATTTGAGAGGATCCTTGATTAAAGTGTACTATAATGTGCTGCACTGTTCTCTTCTGTTATCTTTTACAATTGTGGACACTACTTCCCATTTCTTCATTGAGCCTAAAAATAAATCACTTCTACTACTATTGTAAGCACTAAGCTTTCCTTTCTTATACCGATTAGACCTCTAGAGACGACAGCGTCACGCCATAGCTAATTTGCCTAAAACTTGTCGGGTGGTCATAATAAATTCAGCTGGGTTATTCAGCATGTAATTCATTTTGCAATTTTTTAATGAATTAAGATATAATTCCATTTTTTTTTCAACTTTTAGACAAGTGTCCCACCAGGCTTAAAGCCTAAAAAAAAGGCTTCCAAGGTAATAAAATCATCTTCTGTACTTCATATATGAAACACCTGAAAAATAAGAATGTTCAGAATAAAAAAAAAAATAAATTGCATAACAATTTTAATTTCCCAGTATTCTAAAGAAGCTCAAGAAGAAGATTCTTGCGATGAAGAGAATGAACTCGGATTCTTAAATAAAACTCTTAGGTAAAAAAAAAAATATGAAAATGAGAATGAATAAATAAATAAATTAATTCCTATTAATTTTATGAGATAAAAAACTTATATAAATAACAATTTAAAGTCACTTTTCAAGTTCTTAGTACAGTCGAACCCTGAAAACTCGAATCTTCAGCGGACGAGATAAAAAATTTGAGTTAACAGGCTTTCGAGTTAACCGGTATATCGAAAATGAGGCATCTATAAATTCGATTATTTTTAATGAGAACTAATTAAATATACAAATACAGTATGGAACCAGAAAAAACTCGGTCTGTTCAAATGCAAAATCGGCTCCAATGCGGTTTTGACATAGCTTCCAAATCTACTTCCGGTTTATAAATATTTTCAAAAGGCATCTCTTCACGATTTTTGTCCATTTATTTTTCATCTGATGACATTTATGATATATTTTTTACCTGTTTTAAGCTCAAAGCTTTATAGAGAATTCACTTTTTTCTCCGATTTCTGTCATCGTTTATTTCATTTTAAAATTCTCCCTCTGAATGCTGGCAATCAACAAGTTCAATTTTCGTGTTAAGTTTCGATTTCTACAATGGCTGCCAGCGACCTTGAAATATTCTTGCGTCGATTTCTTTGTCATGTGGACGTAAAATTAATGTTGAAAAATGAAATAAAGTTTCAGCTGGCAAAGCTTTTTGAGGAGACTGCCTGAAGTTATAGACCCATTATGCTCGGAAAAAAGAGAAGAGACGCTGTAAAACAACAGATTGATCATTTCTTTAGTCAGACTGCGTAACTTTAGCTCACAGCCTAAAGTTAATTCCTTTCATTTTAATTCTTCAATACTTTTCGTATTATTTTCGAATGGCTTGTAATGTTTTTGTAATATCTTTTAATTTATAAAAATAAAAAGTTCTTGATCTTATGTACAGCTGGCCTACTTATTTGATTGCGCGTGAGGAGAGAGGGAAGAGGGGCAGGGGTCGCTCAAGCGCTCCTGGTTCTAACGTGAAAGTTGTTGATGAATTGAACTTCATCCTTAATTTTTGAAATATTTTAATATAGTGTTTGTTTTAAATTTGCAAATATCTATTCACTAAAACCAAAAATTTCTTCGAGTTATCTGGGATTTATTAAAAATTTGTTTGAGCTAACAATTGAAATTTCTATTAACTAAGTACTCTGGGGGATGGGACTTAAGGTATCGTTCGAGTTAACTGGGAATTTGAGTTATCAGATTTCGAGTTGTTCGGGTTCGACGGTAATCAAATTTTGGAGTTCTTGATATTCTGGTCTCAGACGATGTTGTCCAATGTTGATGAGTAGATTTCCATGTAATCATTACTTTTCAAACTATTTTCATGAATCAGTTCAAAATTCAACTTTAAAATCATTTTAAGATGCTTCTAAAAACTATTACTATGCAATAGATTAATAAACAAATAAAAAAATTATCTGGATCAAATGAATGGAAATTGTACTGAAGCAGTATAATGGGGTCTACGCATGAATTTTAAATTTGCCAAAATTTTTTTAAAAGAGAGAAACAGTTTCAATAATCGCCATTTGGAACGTAAAAATTTTGTGAAATTGTTTTCATGCATAAAAAACATTTTAATGACTCAGTTTTATCATTTGGTCGTAACGTCATAACTTGATAAACCGAGGCCAACAAGAAAGGCTGGGCGTTGTTTCTAACAAAGGAAAAAACACTGATTATTAAATTCAAACTGAAGACCTGTTTTTCTCGTTGGTCTCATTAGCAAACAAGGCCAATCGTAACTTTTAACGAGCTTGCAGCAGAAGATTTGCATTTATTCGTATTACTAGCAGTGGATTTACAGACGAAAACGGTCTAACTAGATTCATCACGTGTATTTACTTATTTTAAAGCATATTTATACAAGATGTCCAAAAAGTCTGGTAACATGGCAGATATCTCAAAGCTGCCAGATAGGCGAGATCAGATGTGTGTGGTTTATAGGTAGTGGGGAGGTGGGGAATTTATTGCCGCACTCAAATTTCACACGAACCTTCAGCATGCACTAGACCGGTTTGCAGCCAAATGTGAAGAAGCTGGGATGAAGATCAGTGTGGCTAAAACCGAAGCTCTGGTTCTTTCAAGACAGCCTGCTCAGTGCGCTCTCCATGTTAGGGGAGCCTCATTGAGACAGGTGGAGAAGTTCAAGTATCTCGGGATTGCATTCACGAGTGATGGACGGCAGGAGAAAGAATTGGATGCTCGGATCGGTGCAGCAAGCTGTGTCAGACGTGAACTGTGGCGATCCGTGGTAACGAAACGAGAGCTGGGTAACAAAGCCAAGCTCTCCGTCTTCAAATCTATCTTTGTCCCCATTCTCACCTATGGTCATGAGGCTTGGGTAATGACCGAAAGAGTGCGATCGCGGGTACAAGCGGCCGAAATGAGATTCCTGAGAGGTGTGGCAGGTGTTACCCTACTAGATAGAGTGTACAGCAGCACAATAAGGGAATCTTTAGGTGTTGAGCCGCTACTTCTCCGCATTGAGAGATCTCAGTTGCGCTGGTATGGCCACGTGATACGGATGCCGCAAACTAGTCTTCCTAGGCAGTTGTTATTTTCCAAGCCGGTGGGTAAGAGACCAAGGGGTCGGCCTAGAACCAGGTGGCTAGACTACATGGAGAATCTGGGTTCGAGTCGCTTGGATATTACCAGGGAGGACATGCGCCTGATGGCGGAAGATCGCGATCGCTGGAGATCCTCCATAGGGCTGCTGCCCCCGCGACCCTAACGGATAAGCGGGTTTGAAAAGTAAGTAAGTAAGTATCCATTTTGCTAACTCGAAACTATTAAAAATAGAGAAAAATTTCCAATTACCACCGTGTAGAGCAACACCACATTAGTCTAAAGACAATTTTTAATCACACCCTTCCCCTTGAAAGATTTTGAGAAAGTGGGCAAGAAAGAGTCACTCAAGATCAGCTTGCGCTGGCCAGGTTGGCTGAGGTTTCTAACACATTTGAATTGCAGTGAACCACACCGTTGGGAAGGCTCATTAAGTGAGTGACTCTTTCTCGCCCATTTTCTCAAAATCTTTCAAGGATGTCATTGAAAATTGTTTTTAGACTAATGTGGTGTTGCTCTACAGGGTAGCAATTGGAAATGTTTCTCTATCTTTAATAGTTTTCGAGTTAGCAAATGGATGACCTTAAATTTGGGGGTCAAAGTTAAATTTGAGTGCGGCAATGAATTCCCCCCCCCCCCC
>JAHWFO010074475.1:331444-365041 GCA_023313115.1 Rhysida immarginata | reverse complement strand
CCCCCCCCCCCCCTATTAGCTATAAACCACTCATCAGATCTCGCTACCTGGCAGCTTTGAGATATCTGCCATGTTACCAGACTTTTTAGGCACCCTGTATAAGCAATATATAAATTTATACATGCTTTGAAGTTTCTGCATAAATTGGGGAGTTTCGTTTATTATTAAAGCTTTATTATTATTATTGTTATTATTAGGTTATACTTTATTGCTGCAAAGGATTTAGCACTGGATTGATCGGCTATGGGTCCAGCATTATGTTACCAAATAGAATATATTTTATAAGTTGCATTTGTACTATTTTACAAGAAAGGGAACTGGATTGCAAATTAAGGTTGCTCTGGGCAATCGTGAATTAATGAAAATGCATCAGTAATGACCTGTGCAGAGAAGTTGTAATTTTTAAGGGGTGTCATGGTCTGAGTAGATCAGGCCCTTTATTTGCAAGGAAGAAAAATGTAGTGGATGTAACTTATAAGTTTATTCTGAAACAGTTTGAGTGGACATAGCTCAGGAAATGAATGCCTGATGAATAATTGACTAAACCCAGTGTTTTCCATTTGGTGGTCTGCAGACCCTCCTCTGGGAATAATTTATAAGATTATTTTCAATACTTTGTTTACTGTAAAACAAACATGGAAATTGCTATCTACTTCTCAACTACTACTTCTATACAGATATCAAAATTGAAAGGTATGGGGTCCATAGCTTGCCTTAAAAATAAAAAGGGGATCCACAATTCTGAAGGATAAGAAATAATTGGAACTATTGGACTAAATGATAAGAAAAATGGAAGAGGGATGCAGCCTTAAAAAGGAAAGTTTAGCAGGAGAGTTAAGGTGTAGTTGAGGATGTAGTTTGAATAAAGGCAATTTCTATGAAGAAAAGGATGACTTGTGTGATGAATTGAAGCTGGAATTGAGTACGAGGAATGGGATGTTTGATGGGATTACTTTAGTGTAAGATCTCGGTGATCTGGAGGATTATTATGTGATATTGTTGTTGATATATACAGCGTTTTCTTACTTTATATTTTAGTGATGTAAATATTGAGGAATTTGAAAGATGGAGAATTCACGATGATTCAAAGGACAACTTTTGTGAACTTGATGGTAAGCTTAGCTGTTTATCTCCTTCAGACAATATCTACAAGTGGCCATGTGGCACCACTTGCAACTACCCATCCATTAACCAGTTTCAAAAATGATCAAGAGGAATGTATGGTCATAATGAAGGTGTCTCATAATTGCTTGACTTTTGCCCTTTAGTGACCACACAAGATCGTGGTCATTCCATTGGTTGTTTGTGATCATTTGGAAATTAAAATGGTTGTTCCATTGGCAGATTAAAATAAAAAAAATTGAGGCTTTCAATTTTAATTTGTGAATGAAGGAGAATTTAACTGATATTTTTTGTTCATGAAATATTTTATATTAATAATTGTTTATTTTAAATGTAGGTATGGTAGCACTTTAGTGGGATACAGTCGAAACTCGCTATAAGGATATCCTCGGGACCAGAAGAAAATATCCTTATAAGCGGAGTATCTTTTTATCTGGAATTACGAAGGATAGATAAAATAAAACTGAACCGTACACTCTGTATCCTTATAAGCGGATTATCCTTCTATTAGGATTCTTATATCGAGGGTCGACTGTATAATTAATTCATAACTTTCACAGTGCGTAATAATAAACAAATGGAAGGGAAACAATTGCAGTTCTGTGTGCATATTTTTAATCAAAGTGTCTTCATTACTGAATTCGTACTGTGAACTCTAACCAAGTTAATTGACTGAGTTGGTGAAGTATTCTCCAAGACCAGATACGATCATATGTGAATAATCTTGAAAGTTCCCATGACTACAGATGACCATGCCTAATCATACCTTGTTATCTGGAAAGCAAATGGTTGCCACATAGTCATTTTACAGATATGGTTTTATTTATGGAAAAACAATTTGAATAATATATTCACCCCCCCCCCGGATTGGAATACTATTTTGAATTAAAGAACTCTACTTTATTTCATCCTGGACTGATTATTTCTAACATACTGCTAATTATAACAAGAAATTAATCCTCCCGAGGAAGGTATAGGAAAGTAGCGGAAGCGCTGAGGTCATCTATTTTTACACGTTTATCTGCACAGTTTAATCCCCTCCCTATTTTTTTTAATCGAAAAATTGATTTTCTCGAACGTAGTATTTAGAAAATGAAAAAGAACTCTTATCTTCTTTCGTTTCTCATCATTTCCAAACGAATGATATATGCCATATGTTGCCATAGTTCTAAAGACCAAGTGACTGCCACCCCCACAACTCCGACCCTATTAGGACAATTTGGCCCAAACTTTATAGTGATGTTGATCTTGCTGAGACGAATCTGCATACCAAATTTTTCTAATGCTCCTTTATATGCATAAATATGCTTAGACCTTTTGGTCCTTTCTAGTTTCTGCCCCCGAAACTCCGACCCCAGTAAGCCAATCAAAACCAAACTAAATAGTGAAGGTGCACATGCCCATAGTAAGCTACATTCCGAATTTCAACCTTCTGCCTCAAAGAATGCGGAAATTATGAAGGGGATGGACGGACATTGTGAAAACAATAAGTAGCTCCATGCTTCCGCTACTTAATAAATCGATCTCACCACATTTCTAATTTTATTAAAAAAAACAACATATTTTCATAAAATTGAATCGCATATAAGTATATTATTCGTTCATGTTCGTATTCGTCAGAAGTTGCCTGATGCATTAGGAATAACCTTCATCAGCAGAGTTAATTGTATACACAGACAAGAAGGTTACAGCTTACGAAGTCACGTTTTTTTTTTTTGTTTTCTTTTTAAGCAGCAATACTAAACACTAATATGGATTAAGTTTGTTCCTTATAATATCTAATATTTGCATAGTAATTGGTATTGTTGAAGCCTGCATTAAATAAACCTACCATATTGATAATTCTAGAACCAGTTTCTTCATTTCATATAACTTTATGACATTTGTGGACCACTAATAAAACAATGCATTAAACATATATTCAGCTATGTTAAAATCAAATAAAGTATGTTACAATTGAAAATTGAGAATTTTGGACCCTTCACTCCATTTCATTTGCAATTTTAAACTCTGCAAATCCATAAATCTTCTGAGATTGTCCTAGGAGTGCTGGCTTGGAGAGGGATGGCTATTACTAAACTGGATTTGCAAATTAGTATAGATTACTAAATTTTTTGATAGTTAATACTGTGTATCTCAAAAATGAGCGATGATTTGAAAAATCAATTAACGAAAAACAGAAGGTGATAGAAATGTACAGTTTGCTGCGTTCTGCTTAGGAGACCAGGGAATTTATTCACACCAAGTTTCAAAGTTAGTTACAAAGTTCAATGGATGCCGCTGCTGACAGGGGGACACTATAAAACAGTTTTCAAAATAACCACCATTTGCAGCAGTGCCATCTGTTGACGAACTTTGTAACTATTTTTGAAACTTGGTGTGAATAAATTCTGATTTCCTAAGCAGAATGCAGCAAACCGTACGTTTCTATCGCCATCTGTTTTTCGTTAATTGATTATTCAAATCATCGCTCATTTTTGGGACAGCTGATAGACACATATGCTTTATCTGCTGTTCATTATCTGTGCTAATGTTTAATAAAAGAATAAATAAATTTTAAAATTTAGTATTTTTATTAATTTTTTAATAATTACATAATAAACTAATCCAATTTCAGACGAAAAATCAGCTAGTTTGGAATATGTGGACCTATTGTTAAATCCAGAACGTTATACAGGATACAAGGGACCATCAGCCCATCGCATATGGAACAGTATTTATCAAGAAAATTGTTTCAAGTAAGGTATAATTTAAAATTCAATAGGGCCCCATTAATCCAAATGTTTGAATAATCCAAACATGAATTATGGATGTTCTTTAATGTATATATATATATTTTTTTTTGGGACCACCTGGGAAAAAAACAGAAGGGCTTAATAACTGGAATGTACTGTTGGGAGAAAATTACAATGTTGCATCGCTTGATGTCCTTGAAATTGTATGAAATTTAGTCTCTTCTTAAAAGAAGAATTAGTATTTCCCTGAAAAAAAAAAAGGCATGATATCCATCTCATTTCAGATTTGCTATATCTGAACTGAAATAGCAGCTCTCCTGTAAAACATGTTAAGGATATTAGATTCCTGGAAAAAATCTACAAGTTGTAATTTCAATTCCAGATAGTCCAACATTTGCTAATCTGAAAAGGTTTCTGTCCCAGTCAGTTTAGGATTAATGGGGTTCTATTGTTTATGTTGGATTCTAAAATATATTTTAAGTAAATTGAAATTTTTTTTAAAATAAGAATTGGAACTGAAATCTTAAAAGTTAATGTTATTTTGAATGAAGTTTTTATTTATTTATTTTTTTATTTATTTATTGCAGACCTCAGACTGGATATGGGTTAAATTTAAACTCGCATAATGTTGGAGGTACAGTAAAATAAATTTCAAATAAATTAAACTTTTTGTGAATTTCTTATTGTGTATTTAGTTTAGTTGTCATAAACCATAAAGGGTAAAAATGTAAATATAAAAAGAACATCTACAAATGATTGTCATAATATACGCTGAAGTGTCAAAAATCATGGGATATCTATTCACTATCGTTAGGATCCCCTTTTGCCCAGGGGCCGAGAGGGCTAGGACGTAGGCTTTCTAGTTCTCGAGTCCAGCTGGTCGTGGGTTCGAATCCCGCCATGGGCATGGATGTTTGTGTTTGTCCCGGACTGCGTACAGATATAACTTGTGTAAAAGGCGCAAAATGACCTTAGTGTCAACGCCAAAAATTCTAATAAGCCAACCAACCAACCTTTTGCCCAGTGAAGTGCAGCAATTCAATGTGGCATGGACTCTACCAGTTAACGGAAGTCTCTGAAGAAATGTTCAGCCATGCATTCTTGATACCATGCATGATTGCGTGAGTGTTACAGGTGCAGACTTCTGTGCATGAATTGGTCGTTCAATAATATCCCAAATATGTTCAATGGAATTCACGTTTGGCAATCTACGTGGCCAGTTCATTTGTTGGAATTGTTCAAAATGCTCCTCATAGACCAATAGCGAGTAATGTTGGCCCAGTGACATGGTGCATTGTTCATGAAGGATATGAAGGGCTGCAAATGATCACTAAGCAGCTGGACATAACGAATTTTAGTCCATGGTAGATCCAATTTGATCAGAGAACCCAACCTGCCATGTAAAACACGCCCTACACAACGATGGAGCTACCACCAGCTTGATAGAATGGGCCTCATGGTGTCTGCATCACACTTGAACCCTACCATCGGCTTGCTTGACTAATTTGACTCGTGACTCATTGGACCAAGCTACATGTTTGCAGTTATCTAAGGTCCAATGAATATGTTCTCGAGACCATGCAAGGTGCAGCCTCCGATGGCGTTCTGTAAGTAAAGGTACTGTTGTTGATCTTCTGCTGCCATATTCCATCACTGACCTCTTAGACACTTTTTAGTAAGCCCTTCATTGAATGTGGCTGTTAATTGAGGTGATGACATGTGTCTGTTACAAAGGACCAGTTCACTCAGATGTTGCAGGTCACGAGCGTTTAGCAGCCATGGTTGGCCACTGCGATGTTCATAGTGGGAGGTAATGCCTGAAATGAGGTACTCTTGGTATATCTTTGACACTGTGGATTGAGGAGTGTTGAATGGTAACACCACTTAGAAATGGAATACCCCATGCATCTAGCTCCCACGCGTTCAGACACTGATATTTCTCATCATGTAGCCATAATCACGTTACAAGACATTTCAGACGACTGCTGATAGTTGAATTGACAACACTGATGATGCTAATTTTTTACATCTTTCAAGCAACACCTGAAAATTTCCCATGACTTTTCTTTCCCATGTTCATTTTTAGCTAGTTTCTCTTCTGAGATTATATTAATCGCTTTCTGGAAATAGTTACCAAACAAATGTAATAAAATTAGATGTTTAGTTCTAAGTTAATTTTTTTTTTTAATCAGATAAAATATAATTTTTTTGCATTATATTTTTTGCATTTGAATTTGGTAAGAATAAAATTATTTTTTTATATTAGGTCTCTGTCTCGAAAAACGTGCATTCTATCGTTCCATTTCTGGACTTCATACTAGTATTAATATTCATCTAAGTGCAAATTACCTCTTCCCATGTAAGTTAGCCAAAAAATTTTTATTTGCATAACATTGATGATGGACACTTAAATTTTTTTAGAGGACAATAATCATTTGATGAGTTAATCTAAAATAATGTTATCTTAATGTTTTCTCTTAAAGAGTAAAGAAATAAATAATTAATAATTTGCGTAGTTTTGCTTCATCATTAGCTTTTTCAAATAGGTTTAAGTTTAATATTAATTACAGTACACATGCATAATATTTACTTTAATTTTACAGCCAAAGATGCATTTGGTAAAGGCACATGGGGACCAAACAAGCAGGAATTTCTAAAAAGATTCAGTCCCGAGACAACAAATGGAGAAGGTCCACAGTGGTTGAAAAACTTGTATTTTGTATATTTATTAGAGCTGAGAGCATTAGCAAAAGCCGCACCATATCTTGAAAACGAATCTTATTACACAGGGAATGTGGAGCATGACTCTGAAATGAGAAATGCGATAAAAGACATACTTAAAGTTGTGAAGTAAGTTTACTGAAACATTTTTTTTTTTTTTTTTAAGAATTCATTCAATTTACTGGTCAGCAGTTCTTTATCTCCTTCAGAGTACTTTACTCACGAACAAATACATTTTGTCATAGGAGCATTTTCTTTTTTTGATGCAATGCTGGAATGCTTCTTTTGAAATTATCTTTAGTCCCTTGGCAAATTTTTCACGATCTCCTCATTGTTGTCAAATCTCTTCCTTTTCTGCGTTGTCTTCTGATTGCGCCAAATCTTTTGGTCTTTTCCTTCTCACATTTTCTGAGTTGTTCCAGAACTTGGGAGGCAGTAACTCTGGTTCATGTCTGATCTGATGGGAGGAATTCATGATGAGGAATTTTAAATGCCATTGGCATTCAAAAAAATGGTAAACATGACTTTGACATTGGAGCAAACAAACTACTCTATTTTTGACTGGGTGCTGCTCATGGATTCATTACCATACGCTTCCTGAAGCATCTATTGGATTTCTATGAATTTTCCCCCAGTTGGACACAGAATTTTGAAAATTATGTAGTTGCAGAATGAATTAAGGAGATCACCTTATAAATGCATAAATTAAGCTACTTATTGACAATTCAACAATGGCAGGTTATTTGTTAGGTTTATGCAAAATGAATGCACCAGCTTGGTTATCTTTAGGTTCACATTTTTAAAGTGCAAGCATTTGCTATTTGAAATGTTGCGGAACTTTTTGAACAGACCTTGTACGTGTTACTGAAAATGAGGCAATCACTTAACAGCTATGATTCTGATAGAGAATTTTATTTGGCTTCAGTATACATCAAATTAAAGCTTGAATTCAAAATATTTATGAAGGCATATATGAATGACAAGTAGATTATGATCGTGTTGGTCATTCATCTGTGCCTCTTCTCACTCCTGGAATAACTAGCTTTAGAGGTTTGGAACTAGTGATGCTGAATAGTGATATACAGATAGTACATCATGCTATTTAACAATTACGAAACGAGGCAGATAAACTTGGCGGATCTAAAGATAACCCAGCAAATGAAGCGACATGCTGTCATCATCTTCTTGACTGTAGGACACTCCGACTCCCAGATTGCTGCATTCCTGAAAGTCGCCCGTTCGTTCGTGTTCAAAGTTCGGGGAGAACTGGATGCTGCCGAAATGATCGATGGCTGTGTCAAACCCCCCAGGGAGTTCTAACCGTCATGCATATGAAATTTACAGCTGTAATGATGGTTCTGGGTGTCGTGAGCAGTGAAGGCGATGTGATGCTTCCACATTTTTTCCATCAAGGTCTCGGGGTCAACGCTGCTGCTTACATTGATGTGTTGGCAAGAGTTGTGAAGCCCTGGGTTACTGCCGTAGCACGTGGTAGGCCGTGTGTGTTTCAACAGGACTCTGCTCAAGTCATAAGGCCCACAGCACCCAAGCATGGATGACCACGAATCTTCACGACCACATCCCTGTCAACATGTGCCTGTGAGCAGAGATGCTGTTCTCCTTCCACAAAAGTGGGATCATTACCTTATCACTCGTTCGCAGTCTGTTGAGGAATTCTGTGAGCTTTTTGACTGCTTCTCATAAGTGAATGGATTATAATCATTAAAATTTATTTGGTCACTTTGTCACCGTCTGTGAAGTATGAAATTTTTGTCGCCAAAGCAGATGCATTAGAATGGCTAATTAATTTTTTTATAACTACTTTTCATAAGCTTTTGATTGATATACCTTGATATCTCGAATTTTGCGGGAACAAAAAAGAATTCGAGATAAAGAGGATTTGAGAAATAGAGAATTACTTTTAAATCAAGATTTTTAAGTTAATAAACATGCTGTATACATTACAAAAAAATTATATTACTACGAGGGTCAGTCAAATGAAAACCGGAAATATTTTTTACAGCTCCTTTATTACAGACAGAGTTGGAACAATTTTTCAATGTAGTCCCCCTGTTTTTCGGTGCATTTCTGCCACCGAGTTGAGAGGGCAAGGACTCGGGGAGGGGGGGGGGGAATCTTTTGGTTGCGCGTGCAGCCACTCATGTACCGCCTGTTTCACCTCTGTCTCAGCCGCGAACTTGTGGCCACCTAAGGAGTCCTTTAGTGAGCCAAAGATGTGGAAGTTGGAGGGCGCGAGTTCGGGAGAGTAAGGAGGATGGGGAAGACACTCCAGACGCAAGTCCTCGACAGTCGCCACGGTCGCATGAGCCATATGAGGTCGCATGTTGTCATGCTGGATGAGAACGCTTGTTGAGAGGAGTCCGCGGCGCTTGGTGCGTATAGCAGGTTTCAGAATGTCCCGCACCAATTCACTATAGGTAGCACTGGTCACAGTCTTGCCCTTATCCATGTAATGTTCCACTATCGGACCCTTGTGGTCCCAGAACAAGGTCAGCATTATCTTTCCTGTGGATGGCTGGCTGCAGAACTTTTTCGTCTTTTTCATTCGCCAAACTACTTGTGCCGCTGCTGAATTTCTTACACTATTCGTACACCTGAGTCTGCGATACACATTCAGCACCATACTATGCCAACATGCGCCGATGGATTTCTATTGGTTTCGTACCTTCCTTGTGTAGGAAATGATCACTCCACACTGCTCATCTTTGGAGCATTCCAACAGAGGGTCCGCCATATGGGAAACGCCTGTATGGTGCCACTGGGTCACGTGGGTATGCGAGACCAACGACTATTGATGGCGGGAGAGTCCACGGGCATGCGTACCGGGTCTGATCGCAATGGGAGCAGTTTTTGATTTTCTACAGCGGTTTTCCGGTTTGACTCGGCCTCTTATAACATATGCATAGATTAATAAAAAAAGGTATTTATCAATGCTCAGAGAATACATACATACAGTACATACATTAAATATATGGAACTGTACATATAACAATCCAGATGGTCTGATAAAGAGAGAACTAAAAACAATAGGAAATAAAATGGCTTGCAAATTCAGTAGAGTGTTAGCTCCGTACAAGTGGTGCCACTAGCATTTGTAGCATCTGAAACACTGTGCATGCTTTGAATGCAACTGAGACTTTTCAAAAAGATTAAAAAAATTTTTCGTGTTTTTTTTTTCTTAAAGCATGCTAATTGTCTAACTTTAATGGAAATGACATCAAATGTTTTTTGTTTTTGTATGAAAATTTTCTTGTAAAGAAAGAAATCTTAACTCTAATGTTTATAAATGTCTTGTATCTCACTGGCACATGAAACCAAAATTCGACACTGTGAGGTTTCCCGAGAAAATATTTCGAGATAATGAGTGAAAATTATATTGAAATAATAATGACAGTATAGGGACATACAAATTTTTCGAGATATCGAGGTTTGACTGCATATTAAATAATTTCTACACTAAAATTCTTTGTCTTACAAGTTTTCCTAACTTTTATGAAATTTTACTCTTGCAGAACATTTCCCAACCATTTTAACGAGAGTAGTATGTTTGCAGGTAACAAAAGAGAAGCAAAAAAATTAAAGGTATTTATTTGATTTTTGTAAACACTGGTACCGTAATTTCACGCGGATAGTCCACGGACTATCTGTATTTTTTTCATCTGAAAAATGGCTCTGTGGATTATCCGAGGGGCGGATTATCTGGGAACAAATTTTTCCAAATTGCAATAAATGGTAAACCTATAAAGTGACGTCCGCAAGATGGCGGTGGCCCCAAGTAACAGAAATAGATGAGAAGTTCACAAAATAATATATTTCACAAATTTGCCCATTTATTTCTGATAGTAATTTATGAAGTACAGTGCTCCATCTATATAATGGCAATGTTGGGACAAATCCCTTTTTTATAACGAGTTGCTGTTATGTAGACAGAGTGTATGAAATTTCACACTCGCGGATGTTTAAAAGACATTTTCCGATTTTCAAATGTTTATTTATAAATTGGCATCTATGAATTTACATCCTATACAGTCTATTAAATGCTTTAGAATAAGATTTAAGTCAAAAATCTATATTTATTTTGAAAAAAAAAAAAAAAGTAAATAACAATACTTATTTTGATTTCACTAAGCTTGAGTAACATTGACTTACAAGCAGCCGAAATCGCCGTTTTCACGTTTTTTCATTTCACCTTTTCTCAATTCCGCAATCGGAAAATTATACTGATTATTTAGTTCATTTAAACCAATTATATTCTCTTCATCAGTAAATAAGAAATTAGTTAGTTAGTTTAAACTAATTTATTATAACTTTATTTAAATATTTATAAATAAATTGAATTCGGATGAGTTATTTCAGAAAATGTTAGGGTTGGAAAGCTTCGGAGACAAAAGGCAATCGCCTGGCTTAGAGATTTTCCCTTCGCTTACATTTCGATAAAAAAATTGGAAATTTGCAACTGCAGGCAAATAAACACTGAGTAGAGATTGCACTGTTAACGTTTGTTAACGATCGATCACTGTCGAATGTGATTTTATTATTAACGATCAATAAAACTTGTGCAATAAAAACTTAGCCGTAGCCACCGATGACTGGTCTTCTTATCGAGGCCTTCAAGATTGAAAGCTTCGTCAGGGCATAGAAACCTTTACATATCCAGTGGCTACGGCCAGGGTTCTCCCTCTTCCCTGGCCTCGTTCTTATCGGTGGCTATGGCCTATCATTTTCCTGTTGTTGTTTTTTTTCAACCTCATAATAATTATGATCGAAAATTAAAGTGATTGTCAGTTACTGTTATGAAAGATACAATATTAGTTTCACCAGGGATGGATGATCCCTGTCAGAGCGTTGAGAGAAAAAAAAAGGAGCACTTTCTTTCAGAAGCTCGTACTTGTCACGGGAGATGCATTCCCGTGGAGCTGTTTACTTTAGCGTAATACATGCGTAATATCCATGAAGCGAAATCGCTAAACAGACGCTAAAGTAAAATTGTAAAATTGCCGACACATCGGGGTATTATCCCTAATGAAAGCAAGCAAATTTTGTTCTCATCACAGCTTAATAAATTTTATTGATGCTTATTTCTGTAGATAAAAACACGATGGCCTTTGAATTGATGGTTTTAAATTAATGAGTCTCTGTTCAATCTTTTTCTAACATTGAAATTAATATTCTAACCCCTCGGAACAATAATTAACCAGTGACATAACTTTTCATTCATGAATTATTAAGAAAAAACCGTGTTAAAAAGTTAATGTCGGCGATTCGCTCAGCCGGAATTCACTGTACTTGGCGATTCATGATTAGTTGAAGATGTTATGATGTCATAGAATGCTCTCTATCGCTATTGGGCAGCACCAACACCCCCTGTAATAAAGCCTTGACACCAAGTTCTCAACGTCATACTCACATGACCAGAAGAGGATTGACTTGGCAAATGGCGCCATATACAAACCATCGTAATTATTAATTATATTTTGTTCATTATATTAACTCAAATTCTGATAAAAATTTCTGTTAATTTTAGAATTGTTTAAAAATTATATCATTAAAATGTCAATTTCAATTTTTATTCTTTAGCTGAAATTAAATAATAATGCTAAAATTAAATTGCTATTTTTTTTATTCATTAAACTTTGTGAATTCTTATTTACAAAAATCAATATAATATTTCCATGATTTCTATTTAAAAATCGAGCTCGTGTATTTACTCCATTACATGAGCTGCCGACGACAATCCTCTTCTAATGACGTCAGAAAGTTGGTGTCAAGGCTTCGCTTTAGGGGGTGTTGGCAGCACCCAGCAGCGAGTGCGTTGATAGAACCATGGCCGCTGCTGAAGAAATAAGTAGTTGCGCTCGTTCATTAAAATGAGATTACTGTAATTATTTACACATTTAAATAATAAATTTATAAAAGTTTCATTAAATATATAAAAGTAATGAAGATGGCTATGTAAATAATAAAATTACTATTTAAAATTACTACTTTGAGAAAGGTTTGAAATGAGCCACTTTTTACACGGGCTTGAACTCTCAGATATTCCGTGGATTTTCTGAGAAGCGGACTTTCTGAGAAAGTTTTTACAGGAAAGGGTTTTTTTTTTTATCCTGCGGATTATCTGGGAGGCGGACTATCCGCGTGAAATTACGATAAATACAGTGTTATAATTTTTATCCTTGAGATTATTTAAAGTGTGATATGATATTTTTTTTTTTTTTTAGCAAGAATTTAAACAACATTTTCGAAACATATCTCGCATCATGGATTGTGTAGGGTGTGATAAGTGCAAAGTATGGGGGAAATTGCAAGTAAGCAACAAAAAAAAAAAAGGTTTTTAAATCAGTTTGATAAACTTCACATGGGAATAATTTGAATTGTGTAAGTACACGGTGATTATAATTAAAGTCCCTTTGTAAAAATGCTATAAAAAAACAACCATGAGTCCGAATGACTTCAAATTTGGACTGAGCATTCTTGAAGAAGGGGCATTTGATATGGGATAAGAAAAAAATAGTTCCAAAATTTATCATTAGATGGCGCTGTAAGCGGCATAACGGAAGCGGATTCAGCTAGAAGTGACATTTTGAATTGAAATACGACGGCTTTGGCATGAGTTGTTTATGGCATGATGTTTTTACATTAAAGTTGGTCAAGGAATGCAATTGACACTAAAACAAGTTAAACATGATTTTTTTTTATTATACAGTACAGTATTAGCAAAAAATCAACTGTACCGGTCAATGAACATGATTGCTTCGGGTTTGATGATGGAAAACATGACTTTCAAGTCATTTAACAGTTGTGGCACTGTTAGTGCAAAGCCCATCCACCACGGCAAGGTCGTACCACATCGGATGGGAAAAATCGGTTTTTAATTGTCCTTGGGCCAAAAACCGCATAAAAAGCAACAATGGAAACGCCTATTAATTATCTCGGGACTTGCGCAAGACATGTTCAATATGCTGTCCACCATTTTCCTCCACAAGTTTTAACCGATAAACAGCATGTTCCACAACAGACCGGAGTGTCTCCGGGGTCACGTTGTGAACGTGGTGCGTAATCCGAGCCTTCAATTCCGCTAAATTTGCAACTGGGCCACTGAACACATGATTTTTAAGGTAACCCCAGAGCCAGAAGTCACAAGGATTGAGGTCCGGTGATCTTGCAGGCCAGGCTCTCGGAAAATGACGGCTGATAATTCTATCATCTCCGAAATGTGTCTTCAGCAGTTGCTTCACTGGCTTTGCAATGTGCGGAGGAGCGCCATCTTGCATGAAAATTATTCTATCCACGCATGCATGCTGTTGAAGTGTTGGAATTACCTGGTTGCGTAAAAGACACGCATACCGTTGACCATTGACTGTACAGGTAACGGGACCCGCAGGACCCACTTCCTCGAAAAAAAATGGCCCTATAATCAATGATGCTGTCATCCCGCACCACACAGTTACCTTTGCAGAATGAAGCGGTATTGAAACACATGCGAAAGGATTTTCCGTTGCCCATATCCTGCAATTTTGTGTATTGACAACGCCGTGGAGATAAAAATGGGCTTCGTCTGTCCACAAGATGTTCCATGGCCATTCATTGTCCACTTCCATGCGAGCTAGAAATTCTAAAGCAAACGTGTGTCTAATTGGCAGGTCAGCAGGAAGTAACTCCTGAACATGGGTAATTTTATAGGGATAACAATGCAGGATATTGCGTAAAATTTTATTGACCGTGCTCACAGGCATGTCTAAAGTTCGGGCAATTCCCCGTGCACTGCACGTTTGCACACCACTGTTCGACCCTTCCTCTAATGCTTCAGCCACATCTTCTACTGACGTCAAAGCAACTGCTTTCCTCCCTCTGCCAGATTTCACTGCAAAAGAACCTGTCGCTTCGAATTTTTTAATCATACACCTCAGAGCCTTTGCAGACATCGGACCACATCCTTTTTTCATTCCCTTTAATACCCGAAATTTCTTTAAAGCTGCTATGGCAGAGTCGCCATTCTTGTAAAAGAGCTTCACAAGCAAAGCGCGATCCTTCATTGACAGACCCATGGCAAGCTGCTGAGATACAAATATGACGAGAACGCCATGAGGCCTGCGTTTTTATAACACATGCAATGTCTCATGCGCATGCGTATCTTTCAATTTGCATAGTACAAATCCTCCTAGGCATAATATGCCGCTTACAGCGCCATCTAGTGATAAATTTTGGAACTATTTTTTTTCTTATCCATATCAAATGCCCCTTCTTCAAGAATGCTCAGTCCAAATTTGAAGTCATTCGGACTCATGGTTGTTTTTTTATAGCATTTTTACAAAGGGACTTTAATTATAATCACCTTGTACATTGCAAAACCGAACCTTATTGCATTCAACAGAGCATAAAAATAGATGGCTGTGCACAAAATTTTACATGCATTGAACCACAGGCAACAGAGATATTTAATTTCAAAAATAAAGAAGAAAAAATCGAGTACAAATGTTAATTTGGCTGAAGTTACGGTTTCACATTGTATCTTTGCAGAAAATATGTAGATCAGAAATTAATCAATGAACCAAACAGTTTGAAGTTTTATAATTGGCACGTTTTAAAAAGCAGGCTTTTCACAGTCAGCTGCTGTGTCGTCATCAATAAGCTGTGTTCAAAACAATATTTTTGTGTTGGTCAAATTCAGGGGTCTCTCATTTGAATACCTACTTTTGAAAAAAACGTACATAATCAAAGCTCGAAATTGTGATGCCATGATTGTTTGGAGCTTGAAAATGCGATCACAATGCCGAAAGTTGACATGAAATACCATTCCTAATTTTTTGAAGTTAAATATTTTCAATGTCTATAGCTGAATGCATGTTAAATTTTGTGCATAATCATCTTTTTCTATGCTCTATAGAATGCAATGGATCTTTTTGCAGTCTGCTTACAGATAGAAACATTCTCTTGTAGAATACCTTATAATTACTTTTTTAATTTTTCAACACCTCATTATACCAAATGTCCCATTTAAGTAATGCCGAAATCAAAGAAAAATGTTTCAGATGTTTCCCCTTGAAATGCTGCAACTTTTATCTGAAATATTTTTCTTTATTGTATTTCATCTTCGAGATATTTAACTGCATTAATTAAAACATGACACTTACTTTAGTACCTTTATCCAGTTATCTGTAATTTTGATTTCTTAGGCAATCCTTTGATGTCTTTTTTGTCATACTCATTTATTGCAGACATTTCTTCTTTTCATTTTTAATCCTTATGAGCTTTTTAGCATTTCTGCTTTTATCTTATGTGGTGGTACATTGTTTGTAATACGGGGTGAGGCAGAAACAATTAGACAATTAAATTTAGTGCCACGTCAACAACTATATAAGTAGCGTGATGAAACACATCGCTGAGTGAAACAGTTTAAAGCCTTTAGTCTTTATGTAGCGTTGGTCTCACACAGCACAAAATTCAATGGTAGTCGTCCGAAAAACGTTTCCGCAACATGTCATCTCTCGTTTTGGAGATGTTGAATCATCAGCATTCGATTTTTTTTTTTTCCTATGGGACTACAAGATCTATGCCCACAGATCTCACACTATACAGGAGAAAATTCATGCAATTCCAGAGGTGTGCTTTAACTCCAGTGGAGCTCATCTGAGTGATGTTATCTTCAAAAAGTGACTTAAAAACTAAATGCTTTTCCATGGTTTTTTACAATTGTTTACCTAAACTCTTTTTCATAAAAAAAGACCGTTGACCTTTCTTCGGGTCAGAGTGGAAACTAATCGGATGCAAGCACTGGTTATTCATTACTTTCTTCTGATATTTCAATAGAATCAGGAGACGTTAGAGAGAGAGCTAATGCTTAATGTTGTAATGCTAATCCTAATTGTTTGTAAACTTCCACATCCTGATATTTTTTAAGTAAACAAATTAGAAAGACTTTGCAAATATTACTTTGGTCATTTAATTTTAGTTCTAAAGTGCGAGAGTGTGGAGCAATGAACGGAGTAACTAAGCGATAAGCAGTCTGATATGTTAGTTTCGTTGGGCTTCTTTTATGAAAAAGTGCATAATTATTATTTAGTTTTCATTTAAAGTGTTCATTTTCAAGTTATTAATCGTCGAATTATTTCTGCCCTGCCCTGTACTTTTTGAAACCTTCAACAGTAATTGTCTGAAAATTTTGTAACAGATGATCAGGTAAAATATATCAGCAGGTATATTAGAAAACTGATACTTTATATAAGGGTCGTACAAATGAAAACGAAAATTATTTATTTTATCCAAACTGACTACAAGGAATTTAAAAATACTCTCCAAATGCGTTAAGGCGTAACAAGGCGTGTAATTCCTTTATGGAAGAAGTCTTTCGGTTGCATGTGAACCATTCCAAAACCTCTTCCTTCACTTCATCGTCCGATTGAAATCTGTGGCCTTTCAGTGATTCTTGAGATCTCCAAACACGTGAAAGTCACATGGGGATAAGTCAGGGCTGTAAGGTGGATGCTGTACTGCTTCCCAGTTGAACTTTTTTGATGAGGTTTACCATTGCTTTCGAGGTGTGAGGACTCGCGGTGTTGTGGAGAAGCACTCCTTTTGTAAGAAGTCCAGGACGCTTGCATTTGATGGCCGCGTGCAGTGCCTTCAATGTTTCACCATATCGTTCTGCGTTAACTGTGGTGCCTTTTTCAAGAAAGTCCAGTAAAATCGGGCCTTTCCCGTGCTGTTTGCGATTGCGTTTGATTTTTTCGCAATTTGACTTTGATTTGTTTGTGATTGCTTGTTTGGACAAAGCGATCACCGCTGAGCTTTGAAGCGCGAGCTATCGTTCTTTCTCACGTGATGCAACATTTGCAACCTATGGTTCAATTTGCACATAGGGTTTTGCAATTGTGGAAAACAAAAACTTACGATCCTAGACGTCTTATATTTAATTTTCGTTTTCATTTGTACGACCCTTATAGTTAAATATGTGCTCCATATATTAGTTGATAGAAGTGTTGTGAGAGGGTGCATTTCTGATAGCAACAGATAGAACAGGATATATGGTAGGAAGTAGTCCTTTTTTAACTGCTGGAGCTGGAAAATTATATAATTAATGTAATGCAAAAATAGAAAAATTTAATATAAGAGAAATGCAAATAATTTTGAAACTAATTTGCAGGTACAGGGTTTGGGAACTGCCTTCAAGATCTTATTCTCAGGCGATCAGAAAGGCAGTACTTTCAGTTTACCTCAAATGAAGAGGTCAAAATTTCAACTTCAGAGGACAGAAATAGTGTCTCTACTTAATGGATTTGGAAGGTGAGCTCTATAAGAGTAAGCAGCAACAATTTAAGACTGCCTGATATATTCATAATAATTTTGTTTTTTTCATATACAGGTTGAGTAACAGTATTCATTTTCTGGAGATGTTTAGGAAAATGAAATAGCATATGGTTAAAATGGGAAATTGTGAAAGATTTAATGAAGTTTATTATTTTAAGTTGAAAGTAAGATTGTTAATTCTTATATGTAATTTAAATGATGGTTCTATTAAAGATTTGTATGTATATTTATACTGTATAAAAAATTATGTTTTTTAAAACACGTGTAAATTTCAGGAATTTTTTTTATTATTGTGCTGGCACTTTGTAATAATTTAATGTATTAAAAATCAAAACTGATTTTGTTATTTATTTTTCCTTTTCTACTTTATTTGAACTTCTTACATAAGGACATGAATAACAGCCAATTTATCTAATGCATACTTTAAGCAAAATCTAATCACATAATGTTCAGTTAATTTTAAATAAAACTGATTAAAAGATACAGTCGAATTATTGAGTTTTACATTTTTACATATTGACTTGAACAAAAAAAAAAATAAAGGAACCTTATTTGCATATAGGTTAGGGCCACCAATTGCTAATAATCAAATCCGTTGTTAAGTAACAAGAATGGCTGTCTTGACCCTAGAGTATCTATAGTTCAATAGAAGAGTACTTACATGCCAAAATATCACCAATGACATCCTTAAATTCCTTGCAGAATAAGAGGCCATAGTGGCCAAGATTCTGTGATAAAAAAAGACCCTTGTACTTTGAAAACGGTCACTGTGTGCAAACTGTAATCACCCAGTAGAGCACTTAGGTTTGTGCTCTGCGGAGTACATTTCAACTACCATTCGTATCAGCTCATAGAAAGGAACCAAGTATCTCATTTCCAATATAATATTTAATGCATTTTCGTTAAGATCTGCATTTCATTTATTAATATTACAAAAAAACTAAAGAAAAATCTTGGAAAGCTAAATGTGAAATGAGCAAGTGGATATTTGGAAGATTTTCTTTAGAGGAGGACTAAGCCAGTGATATTACTATCAACCCCTTCTTATACATACTATAAAGTTATATTTAGCTTCTGCTCCTGTAATTTGATAAGAGCCTAACCAAAAACAGTTAACAATAAATTTTTGTAAAAAAGGTCTTAAGGCAAAATGATTTGAATTTTTTTTTTTTTTAGCTCATTTCCTATCTTAGAAATTTATTGTACAAAAGTAAACTATGTAGTTTTATACCATCACATTAGTGTTTTTTGATTAATCTGCAAATATTTATACAATTTTTTATAAAAGAAAAATATTAAAGTTTTCCTTGCTTCTTAGTGTGCAAAAAAATGGGACATAAGTGTCCCATTGCAGTATCGTTTCCGTTGCTTGATTAAATTAAAGTGAATATCCTTTTACTATTTAGGAATCTTAATACATTGAAGAGAAGAACAGATTCAAATAGACCCCATTAAGTTTCGGTACTAAAAAGGGAAAGAACCTTGAATTTCCAAATGGCATTTAAAAAGTTGGGAGCTTCCATAAACTGAATTTATTATTATTATTATTTTTTTTTTTGCAGAACTTTTGAATTGATCTTCAATTGGATCACTTTTTTTATTTATAGTTTAATTTTAAAACTATAATGTTAAACAAAATGATAATGTAAGTATTTTTTTTTTTTTTTTTTTTAAGTATGAAGGGAAGTCTGTAAGTAAGCCGTAAATGGATATAGAAATGAAACAAATACGAGTACTGATTTGGAAACTACTTAATCTCCCCACATAATCTCCCTGTACATTGCAGCACTTCTCCCATCGTTTCACAAGCCCCTCAAAACCAGTATGATATATTGTTTGGGTTGCTGTCTGAACCAGGCAGTGATTTCCCTTTGTACAGCTTCATCATTGGCTGAAAGATTATGTTTAAAAGGGCCGAACAAATGGAAGTTGCTTGAAATAAGGTCAGGGCTATAAGGAGGATGCTTGTGGACTTTCCACTTGACCTTTCTCATATAGCCCGACTTCGCTACTTATGACTTTCATTTGTTTGGTCCTCTTAACATCATCTTTCAGCCAACGATGAAGCTGCACAAAGGAAAGTCACCACCTGATTCAGACAGCATCCCAAAGAATTTTATCTTACTGGTTTTGAGAGGCTTATGAAATGATGGGACAGGTACTTCAATGGACAGGAAGATTATGTGGAAATATAAAAGTAGTTTTCAAATCGGTACTCGTATTAGTTTCATTTCTATATCCATTTCTGACTTATTTATTGACTTGCCATGGTAAAATAACATTGCATATTCTGTTCAATAATTACAATAAGTATTTATGGCTTTATCTTAGAATTGAAATTATATTAAGCATTTAAGTTTCCAATATTTAAGGTTTTTCCCAAACGGTTTTTGACAACAGAAATCATGATGTTTCAGGTTACTTGAATTCGATAGAAAGAAAATTGCCTTTTGGTTTCAGTTGATGAATTTTTTTTTTAAACTTTAAAATGATAGTTTCTATGTAATCATTCATTCATTCATTTATCAAATAAGAAATAAAAACTAAGATAAGAAAACAATAAGGAAGAGGATTCATTTACCTTAGCATGATAAAATTATTCCATATTTAAAATTTATAAAAAGAAATGACTATTTTTTGAAGGGTTTCCAAAAAGCAGACTTGAATATTTATGTATTTTCATTCAAATCATGTATATTTCTCTTACGATTTCTTTGATTTGTGTGGCATTATTGGAAGAGAGCCTTTACCTTTGCTAAATCGTTTGCTAGAAGGAGATCTAGTGCGTAGTGCCGTTACAGTTCGAGAACGCAGTAGAGCACCTGATTCTGTATCCGAATGAGGTTGGTTCCGCGGTGTGGAAGAATTTGATGGTGGTCGTTCATTGGGTGGAAATGCTTTTTCTGTAGATGGTTGAGGCACAGGGGTTTCGTCTGATCCAGCTATACTAACATCAGGAGTAGTTGATGATCCGGCATTAACTTTCATTGAATCTTTTGATGACATTACAGATGAAGTAATATTAGATGATGTAATATGTTTAACTCGCTTTATCTTTGTCATATCTTGATCTTCATTTGGGTGAAAAGTATTATCTTCAAATACTGAAGGATATCTTGAAAAGAGTGTTCTTGAATTGGCTGAATGAAATGCTTCAATCTTTTTATCACTTTTTCTGCTTTCTTCACTGTCTTTATTTTGAAGTGTATCACTGCCAGAACCTTTCCCAAGTAAGAGAAACAAGGAATGGGAGTCGGATGTAGTCATTTCCTTGGTTTGTTCTGGATTAATTTTATTCATTGATTTTTGAGCAGAATTGGTTGGTTTATTCAATTCAGACATATGCTGGCTTGTTTCAGGGAAATTATAGGTCTGTTCGTTTTCTTTTTTTGTATTCCGAGGAGTGTTCATGGGCACTGGAGTGCATGGAGGAAATAAATCGTCCCAATTATAAGCGTTATCTGGTAAAAGTTTAGCAATGTTAATGTGTCTTGGTGGAATCAGGGACCCATATGTCATGGCGACTGAGTGCACTGTTAAGGGTCTGTCATTCTGATTTGCATTTAAAATCAAATGAGGAACTACCGTATCTTCTATATTTTCTTGCAGATCAACTAATTTATCAAAATTGAAACCTTTTCCAGCAATTAAGCCTAATTGATAGAGACTTTTAGTTGGTATTATGTCACGGGATCGTTTATAATTGTGGATTGGGTGCTGAGTTTTTCTAATCTCTTGTGATTGTTGAACATTAATCTGATTGGTTTTCCTTTTCATTCCATTTAACTGAACTTCATAAGCATCTAAGGTAGCCTTGATAAATTCAGGCTTATATATTAAGTTTGAAAGTTTGGACTTCGAGTACTTTTTCTTCTTAAATTCATTTAAATATCCTAGATTTGGGTTAGGGGCATAGAACTTGTTGATTTTGGCTTGAGCTACTTGAGACAGTTCATAACGTCCACTGTCTACGATTTTAGCCAGTTGGAGCAACGTCAGAAGATCACTCTGGTTATTGTATTTTTCCATCTGTAAAGGTGAAAAAAAATTTGAAGTTCAACTTTATTCCATCTAAGGTAGTTTTTGAGGATACTTATACACCTACTGTTGATTTATTAATTTTAAGTTAGTACATGTATTGAAATAATGATTCAGCAGTTTAGGTCTAATTAATAAACACTTTCCAAATTGTATAGTATAAAACAATTATTTATGACAAAGAATAAACGCTTATTAGAAGATTACACGAGAAATTCATCTGAAAAACAGAATTCAATATTTGGATTTTTGTCAACAAAATTTGAAGCTTTTCACAATTGCATGTTTTAAAATTTTACAGGCCAAACGTACAATTTTTATGATTTAATGTAACTATGAACATATAGTTACATTTTTTTGTTATTTACAATAACGTGTTACTTTTTCTTTTATTAGACAGTCTGTAATTTATGTACATGTATTCATGTAAGAGTAAAACTGATTCTTGTAATTGGTATCCTGAGATATTGATATTACTGAAGATATGAATGCTCAGTACATGCTTAGATTTCCTGCAAATCTTGGTTAGAAAATGATGCCATGTAGGACAGGTAACATATATAGTGGGTATCCTAAAAAGGACTGACAGTTTTAAAAAGGAATAGCAGACGAACTGTGACCGTTATTAAAGATATTCTTGCAGGAGATTGCTATGTGAGATCTGGAAATTGTTTTCGTACGTTTGTGTTTGTAGACCGAACTTTCAGGACTGCACATAAAGACATTCTTAATGGCTTGCATGTTTTTTATGGCCGACCGCAAAAGTCCAACAATGCTTGCCAACTCGTCTGCAGTCTTACAGGTTCGTGTAAATTTCTCGTTCAACTTTTTTTATTGCATTCGGATGAATATAATTTTCAAAATTTATTATACAAAATAGGTACATAATATTTGGATTTTTTTTTTTTTTTGCAAAATTTATCTCAACAATTTTTTTTCTTACTTTACTCGTGTTCTGTTTATTGCCCAGCCTGCACAGAGACACAAACCAATCTCAATACTCGTGTTATACTTTAATTCTCGCCACAAACCAATCTCAGTTTGGGTTACCATGACTGCAGGGTTTTAATATCGGAAACTGGTGGATTGACCACTTTGTTCTTAGCACACATCCAGTGGCTTTTGGTATGGACCATCCGTCTTGCTCCCTCTCTCGTTCAAGAACCTGTAAGCACAAGATTGGTGGTGCACCATCTTGTTGGAAAACTGCTAATGGCAGAGTTTGTGTAAAGTTCCACTTTTCCAAGTAAATGTTGCTGAAATATTTGGCTCAATAAAAAGAAATCCCAATAAACTGCAATTCCAGAATGAATGTTTCTTTTTGGATATATCGTGGTAGAATTTAACACAAGTATTGCAATTTCATATATTCCCCATTTTTTGTGGGGTGGGGCCTTGTCCTTCGGATTGCCCAGCAAGCTTTTTTTGGGGGGGGGGGGGGTACCTGCTATTACAAGCATCTTGATGGTAGTAAATGGAAACGCAATACTTTGAGTATTCGGAATAATGGAGGTAAAAAAAAACAAAAAAAACTAAGAAAGAAAGAGGTGATTGTAAATCCTGAGGAATATAAAGACATTATTGGAACACATGGAATAGTCTTTGAATTTGCATCTAAAGACGTATCCCTTTAATTTTTTAAGGGGGAAAATCCTGAGATCACGCACTTCCTTCGGAAGGGAAGTAAAGCCGTTGATCCCGTGGAGTCGTTTGCTGGCTGCACGTTAAAGAACCCTTGCGAGGCAAAATTTGGGACCTTTATAACGCCGTCCTGAAATGACCACGGCAGTTATGATTTTTTCAATTGAAAAATGGAAGGAAAAATTCTGCGACCCGGATTCGAACCAGGAACCTCGACTATGCTTACCTATGCTTGGAGACGCATCTCCAGTTAATAATTATTATTATTTACTTGTGAGTTCATCAACTTTCTGATGGTTTGGAGTGGAGAAATTCTCGATCTGCGGGCCAGGCTCCCGTCTCCCATTGGGCTTTCAACCGTGACAACTTGGTTGTTTTTAAGACACCTTGAGACAGCTTGGCTGTCCGTGGTGTCTGCGATAGCCCAATTGGTAGAGGCATCGTTCATGATAGCCGAGGTTCCTGGTTCGAATCCGGGTCGCAGAATTTTTCCTTCCATTTTTCAATTGAAAAATCATTACTTATGCTTGGAGACGCATCTCCAGTTAATAATTATTATTATTTACCATGGCAGTTGAAAAGGACTTTAATACCAAACAAACCAAACCAACCGTATCCCTTTAAGATTGGCATGTCAAGTTCAGTCCCCGTAAAAATGTATATTTAAGGCGATCTGCATTGAAGGAACAGATAACACTTCAAAGCAGTGCTGCCATTTGGCTGATGTAAAAATCCCGAACGCTCAAACCAACAAGCAAAAATAAATAGGAGTCCTAACAATCTTCACCGTTCCATTTTTTTTTTGCTCGAAGCGCTCATCTTACTTTTCAAATTTTTCATTTGGCATTGCTCCGAGTTTCATTTAAATCGTTTTATTTTTAATTATAAATAATATCAGAGATTAAAGAAATATTGACCATTTCAATTTGAAATTTTCGAAATATGCTAGTAACCCGGACAACTGAACACCTGGATGTTTTGTCAAAGTACCGGACTGCCTGGGTCAAATCCGGTGGCAACATTAGCGCAAGGTAATCAGACAACTATTCCAAAGGAGGAAAAAGCAGCAAAATTTTATTTAGCAACAATGTCTAACAATTAAAATTGGAAATTTAATTAGACACCCCCAGTTTTTCTTTCGCTGGACAGAGTATAAACTTTAGAGAAGCACTTTGATAGTGATATGAAAGCTGGCGAAGCTGAAGATTTATCGGAGATCATAAATTCAAATGCTGTCACTGAAAATATTGAAGATGATGATGAAGTTATTCATCTGAAGAGGTATGTGACAATATAAAAAATTTTACGAAGTGTGGATTTTTTTTTTTTGTAAATGTATTCAGTATTGAATCTCTTGTATATACCATTCTTTATAAAATAAAGTCAATATTGTTATACATGTACACGTATTTATGAGGTAGGCATTTTGCTTTAAATGTGGCTTTTATTTGCTATTTAAGTTTCTAGGGTGTAGGTTATAATGTCTTGTTTCGAAAATACTTCCCCTATTTTCAAAAGCTTCTAAATCCACCTTTTCAGCTTCAAAAATCAGTTTAGTCCAGATTAAATTTCGAAAATTTGTAAATTTTCATGAATTGGTGAGCCTAGAATTAACTACATCTACTAATAGGAAATTATTTTATAAAAGCGCATTTTCATTAATAGTGAACGGAAAAAAATGCGAAACACATGGCAACTCTCTACAAATTAACCAAAACGTCTGTTTATGGATTCTTTTTTCAAGAATTTTCTTCCCAAGATGATTAGATTACGGTATTGCAATCGACTCGAGGAAGATCAAGCAAAGGCCTTAATAAGCCGATACCCTGCGAGATTAAATTTAAAATAGATCTAATGGTTATTTAACTTTCTCGACACCAAAAGAGGTAAAATAGTAGTAGAAAAGTTGAGTACAGTATTAATAAACATCACCATAATCGATTAATCTGTCTCTTCGATTACTTGAAAAGCTTCTTTTATTTTATGTTGATATGAAAGAGGAAAAATTAATTTTTAAGTGAACCAATTTCACTTCATAAAGATTGTTATTGAGAAACCACGTAAGGAAATACACTCTTGTTAAAAAATTACGTATAAGACCACCCTTTAAATGTAGATATTTAAAGTGGGAATGAGAATATTCCTAATTTATCTATACACACATTAAAAATATGTCATGAAACAAAAAAGTCTGCTGTGAAACAAAATATTTTACTTTCAAAACAAAAAATTATTAAAAATTTTCAAATTTCGCCTGTTAAGAAACTAGAATATCAAGCTTGAAACCTTGTTAAAATACAATGAATCATTCCATACATCATCTCATTTGAATGCTAAAAGATATTTAGAATATTATTAGTTAATTCTATACTACTTTTGAATGTAGTGAAAGATGCCTCGTGAAAATAATACATCCGAGGATGAAATAAGACAAATTTACTTTTTCACCATGGGATTGGAAAATCAGAAAGGATCATTGCCGGACTTCTTGGACATCAAAAACTGTCATCCATAATATATTACACTAAGAAATCTCCCTAAGTAGATGGCCAACAGTTTTTTCTCAATGTGATGAATGCCGGGTCAAACATCCGGCTGCAAACAATGGAATGTCCATACGTGGAATTTCTCGGCTTTTGAATAGCAAAGCATGCCAAGTTACTGATTGAAAGGCCCTTAGAAGATTAAATGCACAAAGATTAGAGCATAAAGGCAAGGCTACAGTGGGCCAAGGAAAACATGTTCCGGACATCAGAATGGTATTTTATTTCTTTTCTGATAAAAATCGAGTTAATCTTGATGGGCCAGATGGCTACAATAGTTATTGGCCTCACCTATGAAGTGAATCTAGAGAGCGATTCGTTAATGATTTCGGCAGGCTTTTCGTACCAATCGTGGATTGCCGAATGAACTTGAAAATATTTCAGGAACTTTACGAGAAATTTATTCCATTTGGCCCACTGACTGCATCTTCAGACTGAAAATTGTAAGATGGTTTACTCAAATAATCGACATTTTAAACTCTACATCAGCTTTCATGTTAATTTTTTGTGCTTGGGATAAAATCTCACCAGATTTGTTAAAAACTTTGATTAATGCAAACCCAAGTGAGTGTTCGAGATAATGCAAACTTTGATTAATGCAAACTTAGTATAGTCGAACCTCGATAAGTGGATAGCTTCCGGACTGGGAAGAAAGTAACCACTTATCCGAATTATCCACTTATCCAGTTTAGGGATTTTCGTTTGAAAAAGTAGACTATTCAATACTAAATGATTTGAACAGTGTCTGTACTGTATTGAAGGATTGAGATACATAAGAATTTGGAGCTATCAATCAATAAATTTACATAAGGATTTACAATACATGTACGTGAACATAAGAATTAAAATTATGGATAAATGAGAAAAAGTTGACATTTTTACAGTATTGAAAAATAATTTGTAATCGTTGACAGTATTATTTCTGGAGAGTTCAAAAATAGTTGCGTGTAAGTTATGAGTCATAATATGAACATCCATTACATTGCTTCTGAAAAGGATGGTGCAGGGCCAGAATCTTCAATTCCATCCTCTCTCTCTCTGTGATTTCGTCTTCAATATTTTGTGAAGGCATGCAAAGAAATTCATCATCTGTAATTGGCAGATCACTGTCACTGTTGACGAAGTTATCAAAGTCAACTTGCGCCAAGCTTTCAGGAACAAAGAATTCATCTGTGTAATCTTCTTTTGATGTCCATGTATCATATGTAGAAGAAGTTTCTCTAAATCGGGCATGTCGATGACAATTTGCAAGTGTTCGATGTGACTTTGCTCCAGGCTTGTTTCACCATATGCCAATGCTTGCAATAGCGACAATTTTCTTATTAGATCTGCAGCAGATCATTTGCTTCATCAATGGCAGCAACTGCATATTGCAAATCTAATGATCGATAATGTTTTTTGATCCATTGGTTGAATTAAGTCAGTTGTGTTAGCGGGCATAAACATTTTTCGTCAAACGAAGTGTACACACTAGAGAGAATTTGTCTGCCAATCACGCCTCACATGAGTTTATCCATTTAACAAATTTTAAGCATAAAAATTTATGCACTTAAGCGATTTATTCACTTATCCAGTATCCATTTAGCGAGGTTGGACTGTACTAAATTTTTTGTGAAGTTCGTAAAATAAAAACTTTTCAGTTGTTCTTATTATTTTTTAACATGCGAAATTTGAAAATTGGTAATAATTTTGTTTTGAAAATAAAATATTTTGTTTCACAACAGACTTTGTTGTTTCATAACATGTATTTAATGTGTGTATAATTGAATTAGGAAAATATTCTCATTCCCATTTTAAATATCAACATTTTAAGGATGGTCTTATAAGTTCTTAACAGAGTGTAATCGATTTACTCATATCAAAATTAAATAGTTTAAAAAACGCATGGGACAAAATATTAAATGATTAAAGAAATAAGGAGGATTCATTTTTTTCTTAAAAACCACGTTGTTATACCAATTATTTTTTCTAACCTGGTGATAGGTGACCGTTCTCTTTTTTGCAGTTTAAAAATGTCCTCTTTTTTGTTGAAGTCATCGTTTTGACATTAAGGCAATTTGTCCCAGTAGAACTCTGTACAATTTTTTCTTTTTTGGCTGTGGCGCAATGCAATAATTATTGCATTGCGCAGTGCAAACAATGGCGAACACAGTCGCAAACTGTTTCCCTTCTACTTCATGGGCAATTGTTGGGGTAACAGTCTCCATCTCATTAGTTCATTGTTGGATTAAATAGCTTCATTAAAAAAAACTAAGTTTACCATTTAATAATACAATATTAAATAGCTACGATGAAAACTCATTGTTTTCTTTACTGGGTTTCTTAGATTTCAAATTCACCTTTGTATTAACTTGTTATATATAAAATGACAGCTTTTTTAAGCTTTATTAGCCTTTATTAACTTTAATACATAATATAGAATCTAGGAATGTCATATGTCATATAACTAATCCTGTGCTCTATAAATAAATATACAGGATAATTTTAAAGGAATGAAACTACACACACAGTAGAAGGTAAGTATTTATTACAGAACAATTTGTAAAACCGAGAAAAGCTTTCGAAGTTTACCATACCACAATGAATCTTAACCATTCATTGTAGAAGCTGCATGTCCGCAGAAAATGTCCAGGTGATAATTTTTGCCCTACAGGAGCCATCATATACACAATGATGTTTTCATTGGCAGCAACAATTATCCATCGTAACTCGGACAGATTTTGTGGCATAGATTGAACATAAACAACGTCCTTTACCCCTACAGAAAAAAAGAACAAAAAAAAATGGGGATTAAAGTCAGGTGACATGGTGCCCAACTGCGAAATGTCAGGTCGTTTTCAGTAGCTTACCCCAATAGATATTCATTCAGGTAACATTGCAGCACGTATTGAAATGGATTGGTGCACTACATTGTTGGAATAGTCAGTTCCTCGAGTCTTCATCTATTTGCGGGATTAGCATGTCACATTGGGTTGGTTCCATGGGCCGAACAATTTCTTTTGTATCCAATGCGGAATATACCAATGTCCCAGAGATGAGGGGTTTTAGCAAGACAATCAGCAAGCACAATCTGCAGATCTCTCTTCAATTGAAAATCAGTGGAACATTATTGGGCGTCGAATTTATGATCTCCAACGACTTCGAAACGAAGTTTTATTCTGGAGTTAATAAAAAGATTTTTTTCAGTTGCATAGTTTAACCAATTACAGTTTTATGATTATTTTCTTCAATAAGTTAATGGATCTATGACAATTATGTTTGTTAATGGGAGTGGGCAATATCACTTGAAAGTTTCAGGTTATTTTATTTTCATTATAAAAATTTGAATTCGAAAACAAAGATCTTGACTACATACCTCAAAATTCTTTAGCCTACGAATTTTTTATAAGTATAGCTCAGAAATGCTAATAATAGGTTGACAATTTTGAAATCTGAATTTTTTTTCCTCTCATAATGTATAACTGTAAGTGGAATTCGACAAGGAAATGATGGGTTAATGTCCTGCTTCTTTATTCATTGCGACTACGCTTTCAAAATTGTTCATTCAGTAGCAGTATCTATTTTTAAAGGAATTTTTGAAAGAATAGATATATTTCGCTTTATTAAAGATTATCAAACCAACAATCAAAAGTGAAGAAGAAGGTAGTTGAAGGTCGAGCTAGTCCGATGGACAGAATTTGGTTGGAAGCGAGCGTTACGGAAAAAGGATTGATATCGTTCTTTGAAAATGATAGGGTTGCTAAGTGAAGGGCAAGAGCATCTTTGGAAAAAAATAAATAAAAAAAGAAATAATTGCATCACGCGATTTGTTTCCCACCTTTGAAAAAAAATCTTAAAAAAAAAGGATAAAAAAAAGAATCGCCAAGAGGGACTGTCTAAGGGAGCTCCCTTCGAAAATGGAATAACATTCTGTCTTCATAATGTCGAGAAAAATCTTTAAAAAAGAACTTGTAATGAGATGAGGGGAGGAGGATGTTAGGGAATCCTTATGTATATTTATTTTTGAGTCTGAAAAGACAAGATTTTTAAATATGGTCAAGTTAAAAAAAATTACATAGAATTAAATCACGACTTACGTATTTGTGTGTGAATAATTTATCTTTCTTGTCCCCAAAAGTCAACGGAAATAGCAGGGAAGGACAAGAAAGCCGATTATTATTGTACGTCTCAAATGCATGAACATATAAATTACTAAGAGGGGAAAATAAACTGAAGAATTTTAATATGTAAAGATTTGAAGATTTTTTTAATTTTATGTTTATTTCTTTCTGTCTATTTTCTCTTTTTTTGCACGTGTGATTCCTTGTGATAAAATTTTGCGCAAAATGTAACGTTTTTCCCGTGCTTTTATTTTTGTTGGTTAAAATTAAAAAAAATTGTCGTCCGTTTATCTTTGATAAAGGAAATGAATAAAAAAAATCATCATGTAGTGTTATGAAAAATTTTCCGGAATAAAGGCACAAAAGTAAACAGAATGTGTACTAATATGACAAAAAAGGAAAAAATAAGTATGTGGATAATAGTAGATAAAAGAAATAAAAAACTCTTTCACCACAACAGGTTGTATTTTTCCTTAATTTTTGTTCTATGTATATGACCATGACAAACAACCAAGGTTAGCAGGAGGTAAGAAATAAATAATGTGCATGTATACCGGAGACGATCGATTAACTTGATCGTTTCTGATGTATACGCAGTTAGGTATGATTCGGTAAGGTATTCATGGTATTTTTACATGTTAAGTGAACTCTTTCTCACCAGATGTCTCATCCTAAATTATTGACGAATCAGTAAAATTAAAAATAATTTTTTCTATTACCTATTATCCTTTAGAAATGAAGCTTGTTTTATATCGTACAGATGTATAGTAAAATTATCTGATAGAGTCATATATTAATTTTATGGCATTCAATGATGGCATTCCAATGAGTGCGTTATTGAATCCAATATGTGACGCGAAAGTTAAAATTACCTGAGAAGATCAATTGTCGACAGGGAGTGATTCTACTTTGAAAAAGAAAACCATTGAAAATCCTTCAAAGAAGGCTGGTAAGTGGTCAATTTATTAGAAACTGGAAAGCATTACAATGAGGGAATGGATTCAGGAACCATTATTCAAATTAGGAATTCATGTATCAGTACGGGAAACAGGTGATGTTTAATCATGTAAACATTATTTTGAAGGAAAAAAATTGTGAAAATCAATCTTTGCAGTGCTTATAATGTTGGCTCTGGAGTGGTTGATTAGGATCAAGCATAGTATTATCTCCCAGAGGTTTCGCCTCAATATTGTGGTCTGAAACATGAGGATGAAATATTGATAACGCTAAACAGTTCATAGAAATTCATCGATTTATTCTAAATGCACTTCTCAATATACCGTATAAGCCACTTTTGCTCTAGTTAAGCCTGTCTGAGATGCGTATGACTAGAAACAAGATCAAATTCCAACATTAATGTGAATCATCCGTATTTCTTTCTCTATGACTTTGCATATTTCGTTTTTGTTTATGCCTTGTTCCCACTTAAACCAGAGTTGTAGAAAACCCGCCCACTTTCAGAAACTTCGGCGTTCACACTTGAACTCATTTTGTAGAACTCGAACCAAGATTGCAACTTTTCTACAACTGACTTCAAGAAGAGAGTTCTACAAATCTACGTCAGCATGACGTCACAAATGTAAGTCCCGCCTCTACTCGCCGCTCAAACTCTCTCGATCATAATGGCTGTCAACAAGTGGGCAAATTGGTCAGAAAGCGAAACGAAAGCTTTGCTGGAAATATGGCACAAAGATAAGGTGCAGGACGATTTGAAGTCCATGAAGAGAAATAAGGCGGTATATAACAATATCTCTCAGCAGTTGGCTACGATTGGGTACGCACGAACTCAGTCAGGTGAAGAGTAAGCTGAACGGGCTGATAAATATACAAATCTGTAAGTAGCGTTTAATATATTTCAAGTAGCGTTTTTTTTATGTATGTACGTTAATATATAACAATATATAAATGAAGTAAGCAATCAAGTGAAACTTATGAAATTAGAGTTTGACAACTTTACTTTTCTCAAAGTTTCAGAGTTCTAGATCTCGGTTTAAGTGTGAACAAGGCATACATTTTTTTCTTATTTTTTTTTATTTAAATAAACTAGTCTATGCAATTCGATATTTTGATCACATCGGGGAAGTAGTCATAAACTCTAAGTTTGATCTTGAAATAGTCATATCAGACACACTGATAAGGTAGAAAGTCAAACAAAATCCGGCGTCTACAAATGAGCTCGGTGTCGGATCTTCTCGTACTAGCAGTGAGAGTTTGCAGTATCTGTCGGAAAGTTCAAAAATTAGATACCAGGGTTTCACACGAACTTGCAGATATGGCGTCTGAAAGTATACATTCACCTCAAAAGACGTGAGGCTAACGTTAAGAAGACTGATTTTACTGGTCAGTGATAATTTAAGATTCAAGCAAAAATTTTCTTAAATTTTATCACTTTGAAAATTTGAATTGTTACATGATTATACATGGTGTTTCATAATTGATGTCCCGTCTTTAGGTCCAAATAACGGCTCAAGGGGAACAGGTGGGGGGGAAATGAACATTGATTATTTGGTTTTAATGTCCCTAATTCAGAAGAAAAACATTTCGCGTTCCTGGGGGTGAAGGGGTAAATTTTGAAAATTTTAATTTTGTAGGGGTAGGGGTTAGACCCCATGTGTTATTTAGAAAGTTGTAGAGCATCATGTAAAATGTGGGTTAAGCAAAAACACCCGGTGTAAAAATCTCATGCCCTGCCCCCTTTATCGAGTGGGTAAAGTGAAAGGATGGCTAGCCAATGTGGACAAAATCCATACTTATTAGAAAACAGTAGGGCTTACATTTGGAAAATTCATTCTCATTCATTTTCAAATGTACTGTTTTCTAATAAGTAATAAAGTTCTAATAAGTTTCTAATGAGTTTTTCTGTTTTTGTCTACATTAGCTAGCCATACCTTTCACTTTACCCACTCGATAAAGGGCAGGGGATGAGATTTTTTTTGCTAAACCCACATTTTACATGATGCTCTACAACTTTCTAAATAACACATGGGGTCTAATCCCTACCCCTACAAAATTAAAATTTTCAAAATTTACTCCTTCTCCCCCAGGGACGCGAAATGTTTTTATTCTGAATTAGGGGACATTAAAACCAAATAATCAATATTCATTTTCCCCCAATCTGTTCCCCTTGAGTCGTTATTTGGACCTAAAGACGGGACATCTATTATGAAACACCCTGTATTAACATGATATAATGAGCAAGTTAGAAGTTATTAGAAACGAGAAGCGAAACCACCCGATTGTATAATCGGGAAATAACCCATTGTTAGATAACCCATTGTTAGATTTTTTCTTTATTGTGACATAGTCCACCGTCGCTGATTTTATATACAGGGTGTTTTTGAATTGAGTACAGATTTTTTGGGAGATGAT
>JAHWFO010074475.1:312031-331044 GCA_023313115.1 Rhysida immarginata | reverse complement strand
ATCATCTCCCAAAAAATCTGTACTCAATTCAAAAACACCCTGTATATGGTGATTAGCCAATGGATAAACCAAATTGTTTTATAATAGGAAAAAAACCCATCATATACGAGGGCATATTGAAAAGTAATGTCTCCATGGCTGTAACTTTTTCATTTTTTAACCGATTTTCAAAATTCTTTTTGTATCTGATACTTACATTTGTCCTCTATATAATGCACTATTCAATTTGCGACATAGTCCCCATCCCTTTCCACGCATTGCGCCAACGCGTGACTAGTCGGGTGAACCCGTCGGAGAGGAATTCCGGAGTTGTTGTCGACACCAGGATCGAACGGCAGGTTTCACCTCGTCATCAGAATGCAACTCTGGCCCTTAAGGAGCTCTTTCCTCTTTGGGAAGTGCTGAAAGTCGCAAGGTGCAAAGTCTTTCATTTTTGAACTGCAGTTTTTCATCTTTGAACTGCAGGTGCTGCAACCCCTTCTGATGTGTGACGATCGTGTGCAGATGGGCGTTATCGCGCTGCAGAAGAGGATCCAAAGCTGCCATTCATTCCTCGTGTCGACGACAATCCCGGAATTCCTCTCCGACGGGTTCACCCAACTAGTCGTGGCGTTGGTGTAATGCGTAGAAAGAAATGGGGACTATGTCGAAAAGTGAATAATGCATTACATAGAGGACAAATGTGAGTATAAGATACAGCAAGCATTTTGAAAATCGGTTAAGAAATAAAAAAGTTATTGCCATGGAGGCATTACTTTTCAATATGCCCTCGTATAATTAGTATTTTGCCAAGTTTCCCCATTTAACGATTATATAACACTCCAGTTGATCCATAAAGATAATATTTACGACATAGCTAATGGTCCTAGCAAATTTTTTGACCGCATTATAAGCAATTCTCTTCGTAAGATTTAAATGATCGAACGATGAAATACAGGAAATAATAACGAAGGAAGATATTTTTTCCTATACTTTTTCTTCCCCTTCTATTTTATTCCTTCTCCTTTTTGTAGTCGGACTAATGATGGCGTGGCTGGCCGACAGACCTTTTCCCAATTACTAGTTTTGAAGTCATTTTCTTTCTAGGGTCCCTTTTATTTTGGCTCAGTCATACCCAACTCCCCTTCCCACCTCTTTTACGATCGTCTCCTTATTTTGTTTCTTCTTTCCTAAGTTTTCCACATTCGTGGGAAAAAATAAGAGGGATTAGGGCTGCTTCGACTGCGATCTCCTCCCAGAAAACGCTACATCGACCTTCCTTTAGCTACTAGGTGGTTCTCGCGAAAATTGGTAGACTCCCCGTTTATCCCCCCTTTCTTCCTCTTCTCTTTCCTCTTCAAAAAAAGACAAAGAAAGCTTTCCCATCTTTCTCCTTAAGAAGAGATTTTTCAAGATTTTTAGAGGGCTCGTTAGTGATTTATTTTTAGAGGAGGAAGAAGAATCACTGAAAATTATTATTTAGGGAGTCAAACGCTTTTCTTTTTCCTTATAAAACTGAACAACAGGTGGCTGTTACGGTATAATCTATAGACTGGTCTTAAGTCCACCTGTTGTTTTTTAAGAAAAAAAATTAAAAATATAAGGCGTTTGAACCTAATTACACATTTTTTGGAACACTGTCGATATATGGTTATTTAGAAGCTATGAAATTTTACGAAGCATAAGGCAACAGAAATGTCGAATTATCTGTTTCATGTAAAGTAATTAATGAACTCACTGCACCTATATAATTTAGATGAGTTGCAGAGACGAGTTATCGGCCACATTCAAGCACAAGCAGAAGTATTTCATCGAATATTTAAAATCGTATATTCTTGCCAAGACACAAAATTATTGCTGTTCTTAGAGCCTGTCAATAAAAATAAACCTTCCAATCAGCTACTGGATAGTGATGATGGTCCTATCCCAGTAGCTGGATTGATGCCACTAGCCAATTTTGATGTTATTCTCTTTGCTACGATTCGCTTATTTCCTTATATAAAGCCTTGCCACAATAATCTCCCTCACTCGCTGATGAAGGTGACATAGCCAACGAAATATACATTATGGATTTCCGCGGGTTTTCCTTGTACATAAACAAGTTATTAAAATTTTTTCTTGTGGAATATGGTTTCTATTGCCAATATTATTTTCTGCTTTAATAACCTGTTGTCTACAGTTTCTGGCCTACTTTTAGTTCATCTAGTTTTGCGTTTCTTTCCTTTTTTGTTATTATTTCAAAAGCAGGATGTTTAGAAAGTTACCGAAATTTTCGTTATGACTGTTTTCACACAGACACCTTCCATGTTTGTAAAAAAAAGATTTCTCATACTACATAAAACAATCAGATCTCAGAAATGGCGTTAGAAATAGCATCCAGTCAACTTCCAAATACTGTAGTTAATATTGAAATTAATAATAGATTATATTGAATTCGCATCTTGATGTTAATTTTCTTGTTTAGAACCTTCTAGCAATCAGCCTAAATCAGTTTTTTAGTACCTTCGGTCATCTGCTTTCGTGTTTAACTTTTTTCTAACTTTTACATATTCTTTAGTCAGTTAAAAGATTTCATAACTCATTTGCGAGATTTCCGATCCTCAATTCGCTTGTGAATTGCTTGTCCTTTCACAGATCTAATTAGATAACTGGTTTGGTTTGGTTTGTTTGGTATTAACGTCCTTTTCAACTGCCATGGTCAACGGCGTTATAGGGGCCGCAAATTTTGCCTCGCAAGGGTTCTTTAACGTGCAGCCGGCAAACGACTACACGGGACCAACGGCTTTACTTCCCTTCCGAAGGAAGTGCGTGATCTCAGGATTTTCCCCCTGAAAAAATCCTCGTCGTCCTCGGCCGGGGTCGAACCCGCGTCCTTGGGCATCAGAAATTAGATAACTGAAGTAAATAAATTATTTCAAGCAAATTTCTTCTTGAAGTTAATAACCTGGAGATTCAACTGAAGTGAAGAATCAAATGTAACTTAAATTCTGAAACTAGCTTTTTATTATTTTATTGATTAAATTTTCGTTTTCCGCCTTAGTAAGTATTTATCTTGTGAGTCGGGTCGAACTATATCCATCCATCCATCAGGGAAGTGACATCTTTCAAGGAAAAACCAGACAAATAAATTGAGTTGAGGAGGGAGGTAGAGAAAAAATTATTTGGAGGGGATAAAGGGAACGGTATTAACGAGCTCGAAGAATTCACCGGAAGGAGATGTCAGGGGAGCGGCGATCGAAGAGTGTGATAAGCGGCCTAATCAATTAAGGCAATCGGAAGTTTTTATGATTAAACTCTGAGAAGTTTATGATGAACCAAATATTTTGTGCAGGTGTTTGCAATTCGCCCGATAAGGGTGCGTTCAGTTTGGCTGTAAATTCTTCACTTATATAGCATTGAAAAATACCATGAAGCAACTAACCAATTTCTGTCTTTGATGTACATGTTAGACTTTTTGTTCTGTTTAGTTAGTAGGTGCTAAATTTATGGTTAAGTTCTACAGTTGATTGGGTTGATGGCGGAATGAGTTATTTTCTTCGGAATCGTCGTTATCACTATTTTCTTCGTGGTCAAGGCTGGGAGTCAGTAGATTCATGGCTTGTCACGCTCGCAACACGCCCCTCGGTACCGCCACCAATTATCTGGAGAATCGATTCGAAGAAATTTAATCTTTCAAAATTAATGGGAGGATTTTTTTGAAGTGGATTTCAAAGAAAATTGTTTAGTAGGTTAAAAAATACATGCACAAACCAAAAAAGAAGTCAACTGTTAACTCATTGCCGATTGCTTTATGAAACGTACATTTATGGTGAAGAGGTTAAGCGTTTAGTAAAGTGATGAGGTGCTCTTAATGTTGGTCATTTAGCGTGTTTGTTCAGAATTGGCTTTTATTATTTTACTGATGATGACTTCTTTGTTTTTTCATTCAAGCTATTTAGAACAATGAATTACTCAATTTTTGATGTCCAAGCTCAATATATAGATTGCATTAGCTCTGCTTAATGAAGAAATCAAATAAATCAGCAACTCTTATGGAATTATAAACACTCAGATTCCTTATTAAGAGAAAACTTTGGAATTTCAATTTTTAAGCCATTTCAGTTTTCTTATCCCATAGTTTATTTGTCCAAATTTGTTTAAAGATTAGCTAAGCTTTAATCACCAGTTTTCTGCACAGTAGAAAATCTGCTGGAATGGGAGCTAACATGAACAACCATGGAAGCCCCTCGGTTGACGATACTAATTGATTCCAAGAAAATCATCGTTAATCGAATATAGAAAAATTCTGTTCTCAAAAGAGTTTAAAAGATCGACAGACAGACAGGTGGCCTTCTTTTGCCTTGAAGACGTGTAATTTTGATAAGTAAACCTCATAGGGCCATTTAAGCGTTAATTATTGCCTAAATGGACAAACGATGAATACATAGAAGCTGTGTTAAAAGTAATTTTAATACCAAGAACCATCTCTTAATGAATGTATTGTAGCCTTAAAAAGTTATAGCCAGGTGGATGAAAAAGCGCGTATTTGGAGATTAGTCTCAATTACTTAGAGCACCTGTGTTGGGTAATTTGCTGATTTCTTTTATTTTTTCTTCTTCCGGTAATTCTTATTTCTTTTATTTTTTTCTAACCAACATTTTTATAACCAACATTTTAAATTTATAATTATGCCTCCTTTGTTATCGCTTATTTGAGCACCCGTCAAGAATTTCTTACGAGACCGGTTAAAAGTTCAATGCCATAGATTTCTATCGATACTAAGCAAAAGAATAATTTACATGTTGCTTCGTATACAAATCAACTGATTCGTCTACGGACGTTACTTATATAAGCCCTGAAGCTAGTTTATAGGTCGAGATATCCGATTTTGGTCTTGCATTCGATTCCTAGACTTAAATGGAAGAGTAGAATTGGTCGTCATGAAAAAAATCGAAATCGACTGTTGACAGCCGTTTATTACTCAAAGATAGATTTATTGTAAAAAAGACTTCTTTCACACAAACTTGACTTAGATAACGATACATTCTTTGCTGCAATTTCAAACCTTGCCTAAAACAGCATCGATACCTAGGAAATGTGCACAGATAATTTTATTTTTATACATTGTCTTGAAATTTAGACATTCTGTACAATGAGATGTTTCATATATCCAGCTGGTATCATCTTCATTATTTTTGTCATATAATAGTGCGCTTACAGTTTATAAGTTTGCTTGTAGAACCAGTATATTTTACTGCCATCTAATGGAATCAAAAAAAGTTAAGTTTGGGACACAAAATTCAAGCTCCACAACTTCACTAAAAATAATCGAATTGGCTAGACAGTTAGGACATTAAAGAAAGGTAAGTTAGTCTGACAGACTCAATGGCCTCTAATTAATCATATTTGAGCGATCACGCGAAAAGGGACCTGAAGGGATTGGAAACGGTTTTTTGTTTTTCGGTGATTTACAGTCGTTGAACTTTCAACTTTATTTTAGTCTAAACAGAAGATTATTAGAGTGGACTATTTTTTTAATATTAATTGTTTTTCTCACGCACCTCAGTTTCTTTTATAAAGCGCACATTTCGAATTAAAGTTTTTGTTTGCATGAACATATGATGTACCCTGATTGTTTATGTCGCCCACAGGTTGTAGCTTTTTTTTTTTTTTTTTTTTTTCTTGGCTTAAACACTCTCAGAGTTGTATACCATGTTCAAACTTTAAATACGTTTTTCTCAGAATCTATTGTTTTCCCTTCAAGTCCTTTTCAAATATTCACGAAGGTTCTTATTTTCACTGCCAGAATGCTTTTCTAAAAATCACTTTTTATTTACAATATTGTCAGCATCTAATATTATATCCAGTTGTTCTTTGGGAATCAATAAAGTGCTTTTTGAGTTCCATAGACTCAACTTTAAATTTCTTTTAAAATAATATTATCTGCTAAGCGCCATTATATTGATTAAAATCGGGAGGACTGCCTTAAGATAATGTATAATTTGCTATTTAGCGAAGATTTAGAAAACTTTGTGTCCATTAAATAAAATAAAACCGTACCTCTTGTCCATTTTTGTTAAGAGGTTTGCTTTTCTTTTCTTTTCTTTTATCTGATGTCCACAGTTTTCTTTGACGAGGATGACTATGATGCTGATCCCCATTTTCCTATCACTAGTGATCAGTACAGATATGTGTAAAGGGAAATATTTATGTTCCGAATCAAAGTGCAAAATATTGACATTGGCAGTTTCAAAGAATTATAACAATGAACTTAAAATGATGATGACAAAAAAAAGAGACAAAAGAGACAAAAAAAATAAAATTATTAAATTACATCGAAATTAAGGATACAGCTATACATATACGAGGTCTGTTAAAAAAAAAATCCTAACTTTATTATCTGATTACAACATTATACATGGTTGTCTCCTTCAAAGTAGCCCTCTTTGCTTGCAATGCACCGCGCCCCTCGTTTCTGCCACTGTTTCTGCCCTGGAATTCATTTTTTGGGATAGCGCATAGCTGACTCTGCAAACTCTCTTTAATCTTATCTACATTTTGAAAACGAAGTCAAGGTGATTTTCAACTTTGGAAAGAGAAAAAGTCTGCTGGGGCCAAGTCTGGAGAGTGCGGAGGGTAGGGAAGAACAGTCACTTCTTTAGCGGCCAAAAGTTGGCCAGTAAGCAGATACGAGTGACTTGGTGCATTGTCGTGGTGCAAAACCCAGTTCTTGGTTTTCCATATCTCAATCCATCTTGACTTAGCAGAATGGTAACTACATGAGTTCTCTTTGGTAGCTGTAGATCGCCAAGGGATGAAGGTGGAATGATGCACCAAACAACATTTTGTTACAACGAGGAGCTCAATTGGTGCAATGGTTCGGTAGCTATGGCAAAAGTCTGATCTTTTTTTGAACAGACCTCTCGTATAGATAAGACGACCGGGCCGAACAAAATATTATTTACAAGCGGTTGTGTATAGCACTGGTAGAATTTTGTCCATGTTACTACCATAGTCATATAACAGGACATTATTTATCCTCGTTTGTTTGACCTGCCTCAGACTAAAATGATATCCATCTTCACCACCGGGGAATATCAGTGGACACTTTAGATCCATCTTTCCTTCAAACTTTTCCTTTGCCCTTGACGTAGAAGCTCTTATACCCTCCTGCTCGTCTAGAATGAAGCCACTAAATTAGTCCATATTGAATAACAATTCGCGCACTCTGTTTTACCAACTTAACGGACCTCATACTTGATTTCTTAGAAGTTAGCACAAACGAAACAAAGAACATCTACTCTAATTCGGTTTACGCGACTTCTTTTCCACGTGTTTTGCAATCGAAGGAATTAGCCGAAGAGGCCACCTGATTGCGTGGCTCTTCTCTCGCTTGCTCTCCTCGTAATTTACGGTGGAACAATGCGAAGCATTCTCGTGAAGGGCGAAGGAGGTGGAGGAGGTGCGGCCTGATGAATTGGTCTCTTCGTTCTCTTTTCCCCCTTAACTTTTTTCCCTCTCATTTAATTGCGTTCCAAAGTGTTTGCTCTCTCTCTTCTCTCTTTTTCTAGTCGCTTCCTAAAATTTTCTATTCGTAACATAAATTTAATCTTTTCCTATCGCCTTTTATTTCTTCTCTTTGATGTCTTTATACGTCTTTTGGTCCTTCTTCAGTTCGTTATTTATACGACTTACTTGATCTATTGTGGGTTTTTTTGTCCTCTCAAAAAGACATAAAATTTTTGATGGTTTTGCCATTTCTGCTATAGTATTTTTCCTTGTCTTAAGTTGATAATTGGTTGCATTGCTGTGGGATTCTCTTTTTATTATTTGTGAAATTCCCAGCTCTGGAAAAAAAAACTGACACAATTTATAATTATTTTTCTCATAAAATTTTATAAGTCTTTAAAAAACAAATTATGGATTTATTTAAAGACCCGAAGCTCTGCTTTTGTATTAAGCCATCTTTATTTAAATTTATTTTCATTTTTACTCATAAAATTTTTAGATTTATTTCAGGAATAACATTAAATCTTCTGACAAAAAAATATTTCTCTGAATTCGAGCAAACAGAAACATTTACCTGTTACAGCATTAAATATTTATTTAAGTAGATTCATATAATGCTCGATTTGACAATGACAATACATAAATCTTATAACAGAATTTTCAACAACAAAAAAATTCAAGTTTTATCTGATAATTTTCGTCTGGTTTCCTCACTCCAGATGGCGCAGAGCGGACAAACTGCAGACTGGGTAGATGCGTGACTTCGTTTTACGCGTGGCTGGGAGGGGAAGCACGTACTCCATAAATGGCTTCCCCCCATTTTGTTTTTAAGTCAACCCCCCCCGGTCCACTCCCACCCTTTAAACCGTCGCATTCCTGACCGGCTGTCGACGCCGCCTCCTTCGCACTCGCACCTGACTTTTCTCCGCTCTTTGAATGGCTGCCGTTTTTCGCGCGCGCGGGAGGGAACAATTAATCAAAGTAATTAAAATTTGGGGTCCGTTCGGGAGTCGAGAGATAAAAACGCTTTTGTTTGCAACAGGTGAATCTTCCAGGCTTAATGAGGTGCCACTATTCTTGACATAAGATTTCGTACACTCGTTTCGTCCATTGGCAAAACTACTGTCTACCACTGCAAGCGAGAAAGAGAAATCGACTCATTTGCATGCGAGCGAATGAATTGGTTATTTAGTTTTCAGTTGCAAATGCGTCATCATTTCTTAAAACCGCGCCTTAAGACATTAAAAGTGTAAAGTAATGCTTAAGAACTCTGGATTAAAAGTCTTTGAAGAACCTATATTTTGGTTCGAGAAATAGAACTTTTGATCTAAATCATATTTGAACTTGTAGCTCAATATGCATTAAAGACACAAATATACTTTATGAATATGTGTAATTGTATTTTAAATTCTTCATTATCTTTTGCTTTATATATAGTCCATAGTAATTTCCATGGGTGCTAACATTCGGCAAAGCTTACCATTCGTTCGCAATGAATTCGATTTATGGTTTGGTTAAGCTGCGTAAGACACCACAAGAATTGGAAGAATTGTTTGGAAATAAAAATGTCATAATTTGATTGAATAACACCGAAAACAATCTCGAAAGGTAAAATCCAGTTCACAATGATTGACATCTCATGCCAAGCTTTTGGTTTTTTAGTTATCACATAAAAACATGTTGGTTGGTTGGTTGTTATAAATAAAGGCTAAAAAGAATAAAATAAAACTTATAAAAAATGTTTTATTATATCATGATCCAAAAATACTATCCAAAAATATTATCATGCTGTCAACAAAAACTTTTGCTAATGAGGAAGAAAATACAGGATAGTTCTCTTGATATATTGCACATGAGAGTTCATTTGAAGATTTAATTCTAACCATTGTCTATCTTTTGGTGATTTTTGAATGGCCTTTCTCATTTGATATGTCCTGCTTTCATTTTGTTAGGTTAGGTTATCTTAGGTCAGGCTAGGTTAGGAAGTATTTATTGCATATTTTGGTAATTACATAGCAATTAGAGTAAGGGGCCCAAATTTCATCCCTGTGCCTAATTTCGTCCCCCGTCCGATATTAGCTGCTTCTTACCGGTAACTCGAGGAAATTGTGGCAAAGACGACTTGGACTGCCCTAACGTGTTACAACGTGTTTTCGTTCATTTTATTTTGAATTATATCGTTCTTTTCATAGACAGTGATTTACAAGATTTAGCAAAGTTTAAAATCGTTTTCGAGCATTTAAAGTATGTAATTCTATCATTTATTTCTGCCTTATTGTAGTATATGCTATCTATATTGAGGTTCTGAAGTGGCGGTCTCATTCTGCCATTTGAATCGGTTGTTTGAGAAACAACACATGTCCAGAAAAGTCAGTTTTGAAGAATCAAAAAACTGTTTTCTTCATGTGGGCTTTCTCCAACAAACGGATTTCCAATGTGCGTCGCATATGCTCGTTTTTACCCGGTCATGTATTGTTTCTACACAAAATGATGGGTTTATATACGTAGAGTACTTTTCTAGTGAAAACTCAATTTTGCTGAAAAATGGAATGTGTTGTTTCTCAAACAACTGATTCATTTGCTTTTAAGAATCGGCAAATACGAAGGTTGTTCAAGAATTTTTGCCTCCTAGTCAGTAACTTTTTTATTTGTTAACCGATTTTCAAAATTCTTTTTGTGTCTGATACTTATATTTGTCCTCTATGTAATGCACTATTCACTTTTCGATATCGTCTCCATCCCTTTCCACACTTTGAACTGCAGTTTTTTATCTTTGAACTGTAGGCGCTGCAACGCCTCTAGGTGTTATCGTGGTGCAGAAGAGGGTCCAAACCTGCCATTCAATCCTGGTGTCGACAACAACCCCGGAATTCCTCTCCAAGGGGTTCACCCGACTAGTCACGCGTTGGCGCAATGCGTGGAAAGGGATGGGGACTATGTCGAAAAGTGAATAGTGTATTACATAGAAGACAAATGTAAGTAGCAGACACAAAAAGAATTTTGAAAAACGGTTAACAAATAAAAAAAGTTACGGACCAGGAGGCAAAATTTCTTGAACAACCATCGTAAAAGTGAAAAAGATTTTGGTCCTAATTTCCTCCCATACGTATGCCCGGGACGAAATAGGAACACACTTTCTTTTGAGATTCTGAAAAATAATAAAACTGATTGTTGTTTGTTTGCTTATTTCAGATGGAATTCGGGGGGAGAAAAATGGGTACGATATATCGGGTGTTTCAATTGGTGCTATGAAGCGTGTGCATCGACACTCAAACAAAAAATTTTTTTGTGATTTTTGCATTGATTAATGACTTATCCATTCTTCATTGATTGAAATTATTGTATGGTTCCCTGAAAAAAGCTGCACGCTTTTCCGTGTACGCTTTTTTCCTGTGCGCAATTTTCCATGTATAATTTTTTTTTGTGCATAATTTTCGTGTGCTCTTTTTTCTGGTCACCTTATTATATTTTTATAAATAAAACATTATGTAAGCACATAAAAAATAATTTCTGCTTTTTTCCTAACCTTTTTATCAACTGGAACGAGGGGACGAAATTAGGAACACATTTTTGAAAAATTGAAAAATCGGGTTTTTCACAATTTTATTTTTTATTTTGTTTGAATGAATTGTTTTGAAATTTTGATTACTGCGCTTGTTAACTGACGATTCAAGGTGTTCACATAAATTTTTCCACGTCAAAAAATTTATTAGTCTTTGAATAAGAGCCAACAAACTTTAGGGGGGCCAAATATATAAGATGTTTCTGAATGGTCTGTACAAACTTTCAGGATATGTTCCAGGGACCAAAACAAGCAGAAAAAAGTCATATGAACATGGGCTCAAAAACGCTTCTTTCAGAGTTAAAACGGTTTGATGGTGTCCTGTAGTAAAAGAGTTACGCTCACCTGGCATGAATCCATTGGACTTATTTGTTTATTCTGCCCCAGTACCAGATATTGTAACTCTTCGTCAGCGGATTCTGGATGGCTGCGACATCATCGCCATACACCTGGTATTTTCAACAGGTTCGCAAATCCATGCGGCGACGTATACAGGCTTCTTTGGAATCTAAAGAAGGCAATTTTGAGCATTTACTATAGTAAGTATATTGGCTTGTTATATTGTAGAAATAAATTACACAGTTTCCAACTCCTATACGTTTTAACATTAATTTCGTCTACTACAGAACCCCTTTCAAACCGTTATAAGTCTAGAAAGAAGCGTTTCCGATCCCATGTTCATATGACAATTTTGGAACATATCCTGAAAATTTATACAGACCATTCAGAAACACCCTGTGTATGTTGAAGTTTGTAGTCAAAAATCATCAGACTTCTACACATCTCATAAACAGAAGATGTCTGTTTATATTGGATTTCTGTCCAGGTGCGCCACAGCATTTCGGGATCGACAGTAGCGATAGCGTTCGCAGTTGGTGTTTGCAGGTCTTGCAAGTCCTTTTCAAGGTTGGCCTCCTTCAGCACATAGCCAGTGTCCAGAAACTGCCTTTACCATTTTTTTACTCTCTTTAAGCTTGTGATAAACTTGGTGGTATTCTCGTTGCACTGAAACTCGGCATACCAGACTACAATTTGCCACTTTTCCTGTGCAGAGGCCGTTTGTTTATTTCTCTTTCACTGACAACAACACACCGGAAACTCTACGGCGACGATGAAAAAATCCAGGCAGAAACTTAGAACGTAAGGAACAAAAGTTTCTTGGGAGAAATTCGCTTACTGAGTTTTACGTGACCTTTGAAATCAGGGCATTTCAAATGAGATTTTCATTTCATTTTATAATTCTAATAAGGATTCGCCCTCAAATGTCCAATATAAAGGTCTTTAATTTTGTTTTATGGTGCAAGTAATCTTCAGAATATGTAAATATGTATCTAACGAAAGAAAAGCCACTTAAAAATTAAAGCTTAAAATTTTCTGTTTGAGAAACATTCAAATCATCTTGATCCTAGTAACAAAATCATTTGGCTATTGAAATTGTTATTCATTATAATATGACTTTTGAGGGTCTCCATCCTTTATTTTGTCGTATTTTTCTTAGCACAAATACTTCCAGAGATGGGTCTGAGGTGTAGGAGGGAAACTTCTCTCGTCTGCATTCCTTAAGGTTTAAAGCCATGAATACCATTATCGATCTTTCTCTATTGCATCTGTTTAGAGGGTGAGGGTTGTTTTTCCTTCTTTCTCTCTCCCCCTCCTCACTGTTTCTCTGTTCTTATCTCGTAAGTGTGTATGTGTGTGTGTGTATTTTTTTTTAACTCGTGACAGATGCGGCTGCAACGAAGGTACGCGGGAGCGACGTCTCCTCCTCCTCCGTTGCTTCTTTCTTCTTGCTCCGGCTGCGTTAATTGAACCTCTTCCCTCTCACCCCCATAACTGTAGTAGCCCTCGGCATGCCGAAATGCCAACCTGTTTCTTGCTCCTCCTCCTCTGGAATGTTCCCCATCCTTTCTGAAAGAACGCAAATCTTCGACGGACAGTTTGCGATTGAGAACTGTGTCTGAGATGGGGGGAAATCAACAAGATGAACATTGTAGATTGTACATTCATCGTAATGGTCCAGTGTTGCTAGGAAATTATGAAGTTGTAGACTGGATCCTAAAGCAATAAGAGCCGTGTTAAATTTAGGAAAATGGATGAAATTATGGATGTGATAAAATTCACCGAAGACGTGAATTTGGATTTCTCCCGAGATGAGACGTTTCATTTTTGATACTACCTTAATATTCGTCCAGCCTTGCCGCTATTGGGGTCTTCCTATTTTTGTTGACTACATTGCTGAATTTTGGTTTCGAAATGCTTTTTTTGAATATTTTTATAATGGCTGAATACGAATAATTGAGGTCGGAAAAGGCTTTTATATTACCCAACCCTAAATCAGTTCGCTTTTGATGACATACTCGATGCAAAACACGACCATGAAAGCACTAGGCTAAACATTATAGATGAAAATAGGAAAGAAAATTTCACAGCCTGGTTCGAATCTAGGATAAACCCTCAGTGGCCTTTCTTGAGATATTCCTTAATCAACATTATAGTCTTGGTCAACTTCGCTCATGTTACATTCACATCTTCCAGTATTTGCATATACAAATTGTTCAGTTATTCCGTACTCAACCTCTGCACTCTTAAACACTGTACAACATAAGATATTTTCCTTCACTCTTTACGTATAATCAGAGTCTGAGGTTCAAATCTGAGTGGAGTCGGATTAGATCATATAAAAAAAAATTAATTTTATTATCTTTAAAAGAAAAAAAGCCACTTGGTATTGTCCCAAGCACAGTTGGAGAAAAAAATTTATTCAAAAAACCCATCAGTTATCAGAAAGTAATCCTCTATTCCATATACATATCTTTTAACAGGAGTCAGAATAGAAGTCATGAGAAGCTTATATCTTGAGTCGGGTAATTTAGATTTCCTGGAGTTGGGCAATATAGAATTTCAGGAATCGGAATCAATCGTCTCAGTGTTGGATGAATAAAGTGGTGGGCTGTCCTTCCTTGGCAATTTACTCTGACAATGAAAAGAACTTTCTTTGGTCACCAGAAGCTGAGGGAAGGCACTTGAGCTGTATTGCATCAGCGGGCTATTCGTCTACCGATTTTACAGACTTTATCAAAACAGACTTACTTTGGCAAAGTGGCTATTATAAAAACATATACAAAACAGGCAGATAGTGCTCGTAATGCAGACTCTGTCGGTCAGTTCAGAAGAAGGCGTTGATAGTAATATCATGAATTGTATCTTCAACCAAATAATCATAGAAATGTAAATGACTACATTATTAATGAAGGGACGAGTTTAAAGGGAATTCAAAGTAGAATCTAAATAAACAAACAATTCTACTAAAAGTCACACATTTGAATTTTATGACTTAGTCGTTATAGCGTTCATATGAAATATGATTGCTTTTGAAATATTACAGTTGCCGTGTCGTGTGTAAGAGAGGAATAAATTAATGGTCGTCTATTCCTTAGAATAATATTATAGCAATCCCCTCTTAATTTTGAAAGATCACCTTGAATATGAAATCACCTTGATCACTAATAATTCATATCCTGGAACGAAGTATTAGAATGTGACCCAAAAGATAGTAAAAGTTTGTTAGAAAGAAAACAGTTAATATTCAATTAGGGGGATGGCTAAAAGGAAGCAAAAAAAGTTACCGAAGCTAGCTTTAGACGTGACGAAAATTGCAAACGAATAGCTGTAAAGAATGAAATGCAATTTATTCAGTAAGTTTAAGCTCTTAAACAGCCCCCCTCTCCCCCTTCCTCTTAATTTCGTTTTTCTTACAAGTAGATTCAAGCGGTGTTTTGCTATCTTTTTCTCCCTTGAAATCATTGACATTGCTTTTCTTGAACATTTTGTAATTTATGAGTCTGCTTTTCTGAAGAAGCTGTAGAAGTCATCTTGTCTGTTCGCTAATGATGTCCGATTCGCTTCACGTTTGAATAGGGAGAAAAAAAGTCCACTTTAAATTTTTCATGGAATCGAGGGTTTTGGTTTAACGACCCAATTTACTTGTAATGATTCATGTAGCATTTCTTGACTTTAGAACATTTTTTCATTGTAACTTGTAAGGAATTTAGACATGAATAAACTATTTTATAGTTTCTTAGCCCACGATTCCACAAGAACCAGTTTACTTATATTTTTTAAGTAACATCTGTCATAATACGCATCATGTGTGGTACCACTGAAAAGTGACCACTGTACTGGGATGTAAGTTTTTCTAATATCAAGTCGTGTTTAAAACTGAATTTTGTTAAGTTGGTCTGAATGTGTGAACTAATTAGTGATCACCTGAGTAGGATGGGTTTATGCTGTACGAACATAAATAAGGAGAATAGTTCCATTTGCAACAATAAAGATTTATTACGGAAACGCGTTTCGGTCTTAGACCATTCTCAGTCAGACTACATTATATTTAGTGTCCCCTATGGGGCACAACTGTAGAATTTGTTTCTGTGGATTTCTGAAGGACTAAGTTTACCACAAGAACTCATTAAGAAGTAAATCTCTATTCTCAAAATACAGAGCTTTCTGTTACGATCTCTACATTTTATCAGATCTTAAAACAGAAATTGCCGGTTCGTTGGCCGAGAGGGTTGGGTACAGCAGGTCTTATCGTTCTCGTGCTTAGCGGGTCCGGGTTCGAGTCCCGTTGAGGGCATGGATATTTGTGTTTGTTCTTTAACTAACAGCCGGGGTACCGATGTAAGCTGTAATAGGCCAATCACCTGATAGGCTGAATTCCTGACGATTTAAATCAGGCCAGTGCTACCTAAGCCTGTAGTGCCTAAAGAAAAAAAGAACAATGTATAGAATGGTAGGAAAGTAAAGCTACAGAAAATGTAAGAACAACTTAATAATAGTATTTGACATTAATAAACCTCTACGTATATTGTGGCATAATAAATCATGCAATTAGTTCAAATTCATTCAGAGCATCTTCCACCGCATATTTGTCGGTGTTTTTTTTTTTTACATTGAAATTATTGCTTTTGTTCACTGCATATGGATGGCTGAAAATACAAGTAGAACAAGAAACATTTTTGACATTCATAATAATTTAGTGTTTAAGCTACTATTTTATTAAACAAACGAGGAATCGTGATGTTTTGTTTCATATTATTTACAGGAAGTGGAAGGACAAAAACTTTGCTTTGGACATGCCCCCACCAAAAAGTCTCAGGGCATCTATATCCGGGCCAACCCATTGTCGCAGATAATTTTCATACGTTGTACAAACTCTCCTCCTTATTCTACGCTACTACCACATTGGGTACTGTCAATTTTACGATTTTTCTTATAGTAATTATGCATATTGATTTTAAAGTATTGTTTTTTGCGATACGGTATAAATTTTGTAGTTAAAATATATTTTCAAACTTAGTCTCTTTCCAAAAGAAAGGAAAAGAATTAATGGCAAAATTACCTTGGTTACCTAATGCAATCATACTAATTTTAAAAATATAATCATATTCAAATTAAAACAGAATTAAGAAATGCATTCAAATTAGAAATCATTATTTTATGAAAGATCCCAAAACTAAATTTAGATCAGCTAGAAGTGTGGGTGTGTTGGCTTCGGGGCGACGGAGCAACATTGTGTCGCCTTTATTCGGCATTTTTTGTTGTGTTTTTCCCAAGCCTTTTGACGCAAGGTCTTGATTTGCAGAGCGTCAACGTGGTGGAGCTTGTTTTTCGTGATAATGTGGGTGGTTTTCACAAAGACGACAAGGACAAATACGATTAGCGCGATAATAAAATTTCAAGAGAGAAAGAGAGAGAGAACGGGAAAGGTACGGGTGCCAGTATTTCATAAGCTGTCAACTTTTATGTTCTGCTTCACGATCAAGGGCAAAGAGAAGTAAACGTGAGAGAGAGAGAGAAAGAGAAGAAAGAAAAAAATTTGGAAAGAAAGTTTTTTTAAAAAATGAACCCACTGCAGCCATCTTTAAAATTCTTTTTCGGCGGCTGTTGCGAATTTTAAGTGGTTCATTATGATGTCTAGTGGAAAACAAGTAGAAAGGCAGTCGAAGACCTATGTAGTTTCCACGTTTGCCTTTTGCAAAGGCGTCTCGCTCTCCCCGGCTGGCTGACTTCTGGATACGGTGAAGACTTAATGAGAGGGGCGGCCATAATACTGCCATTTGTCGTTTATATATGTCTTTTCTTTGAATTCGACGTTATTTAATCTGTTTTAAAGCTCAATTTATCACCGTTCCAAAGATCTATAATTATAAATAATTATTTATGTTTATCCGGAAATCCGTATATTCACATTTATTTGGAAGAAAACCTGAAAGAATAATTAGGATTTTTTTTAATGAAATGAGTTTTTCTTTATTAAGAGAAAAAGAGAAAATAATGGGTGAAAGCCCAAATATCCAAAGTGAGGATTTGAATAAAAGACCTGAGAAACCATTAATGTTCTTTACCTCGAAACCTCGCTGATTCCTAAAGTGCGCTTTGATTCCAAGCAAATTTCAGAATATAAGCAGAATACCAGAATTTTTCTTTGCATACAGTAGAAGACTTCACATGAGATGAAATCTAGTTAGGCAAAAATCACTGGTTCACTTCCAAAAGAAGTCAGTTTTTTCCTTCCTGAGTAGCTTATAATGTTTATCTATTCCAAGACGGAGGTTCCAAAAATGCTTTACTTTTTGCTAGCAATCAATTAACAAGCAATTATTTTCTCGAGATTTTAACCTTTGCAGAACCCGCTTCCATATCCAATCAGTTTCTCACTTGGAAACTTCCCCTTTAGCTTCATTTGTTTTGTCGATTCCTTTCTCCACTCTTTTGCCCCCGTCACTTATCCAATTAAATGGCTGCCTTGTGCACCTCGTGAAACTGCACAAGGAGAAGCTTGACGGGTGCTTTTTGTCATCGACCCATACCTATAGGTGACGATCTTGTTAACCTTCTTGGTTAGTCCGCGCTCTTAACCTTCATTAATATCCCTCCTCGTTATTGGAGGGGCTCCTTGTCAACGTCGCAAATGCTTTTTTTTTAAGATGAAATCGAATCTTTGCCCCTAAATGTCGTCACGCTCTTCACTCCCTCCGACTTGTTTTACGGTTAATGCTAATGTCTAAGTACGACAACCACTTAGGTGAAAGAACTTGATGGAAATTGCTAAAACAACCATTTGAAATTCGTGTTCGAGCATAAACTTATGTGGGGAGTTCTCATGGAGAGCCATACTAGTTAACAAATTTTTAATAGCTGTTAAGTCTTCATATACGCAGCAACTTATTTGAACATTTAAAATAAAATTATTAGAGTCTTATAAGTATATAATATACATACGTCGGCTTTCGGCTTTTCAGCATCCGAACATTCGACATATGTGTTTAAAAAAAATTATTTATTTAGGTGCTCGGTCGTATCAACTTTTCAGAATTTTTCGTGGACCCCTTCAAGTCGAATTCATGTGCTAAACCAGTAACTGTAAAGAATACCAAGATAATGCCATGTCATATAACTATCGATTTGTCAAGAATGAATATATTGTTACCTTCTGTTCATCTTTTAAGCATTATTGATTGATTAATCTTTGTCGCGCAGAGTTGCTCAAGTGCTCATAATCTATATTATTAAGTAGCGGAAGAATGGAGCTACTTATTAGTTTTATAATGTCCGTCCATCCCCTTCATGATTCCGCTACTCATGATAGGTAGAAGATTGAAATTCGGAATGTAGCTTACTATGGGCATGTCCACCTTCACTATTTAGTTTGGTTTTGATTGGTACACTGGGGTCGAAATTACGGGGGTAGGAGTCAGAGGGGATCTATGTTGTTTTTAGGTACGTAAAGGAGTGAAATTCACCATCTAGATCCCTCTAGCAACAATGAAGTTTAGGCCAAAGTGTTCCAGTGGGGGTGGCAGTCACTTGGTTTTAAGAACTATGGCAACATATGGCATAAATGATGAGAAAAGAAAAAAGATATGAGCGAGCTCTTTACATTTTCTACATACAACGTTCGAGAAAATCAATTTTTTGATTA
>JAHWFO010074475.1:257941-308748 GCA_023313115.1 Rhysida immarginata | reverse complement strand
TTATTATTATTATTATTATTATTATTATTATTATTATTATTATTATTTATGCAGAAGCTAACAGTTGTTCAAAACTCCAGATCTTCACTCTCAGTTTGTAACATTACATTTGTAAATTTCTCCTTTTTGGGTTTTTCGAATTTTGTTTTCCTGACTTTTGCACAAGTGAGGGAAAATGCTTTGATATGAGAGTGTTCTTTGTTTGCACTTATTATTGCTGCTTTTTCACGTCGCAAAAAAAGCAAAAAAATTCAATTTGCTCCAGCAGGCAAAGTGCCATAGAATCGTAGGAAAATTAAATTTCAAAAATAAAATTTCAGAAAACGGCCTTGCACCTCATCTCGGAATGCTCTACCGCTCTCCTATGCATGCAACCAGCTCTTCATATACAACTTAATCCAAATCAATAGGACCGTTTAGGCTATCTATAAATAGGGGTCCAGTGAATAGATGTAAATAGACAGACAAGCAATTTGGAATTTATTAGATGAAATGACTATTAAACCATATTTCAATATGCTGCAGAATCTTTGAAGATCTCTACTAGAAGACCAAAATGTTTGTCCTCAAAATGTCTTGGTTTTGTGGTCCTATTTACTAGGATTGCACTGAAAGTAATACCTATTTGTTTTTATTCCTTAAAAATATTATTTCAATTTTGATGCCTTTGCACCAGTATCCTTCTTGCATGACAAACATAATTTCTGTATTTTTACGTTAGGTTTTGAAGCAGAATTGATGAGAGAATTAAGAACAAAAAAAAGAGTGAAAATAGTGGTTTTCTTTATTTCCTCGTTAGGCTGCATCTACAGTTTCGGGTAACTGAATTTATATTGCTTTCCTACATATAATGTTTTCATAAGGGTTTGAAATGAATATGAAGATGTGCGAATTTGTGTGAAAGTTGAAGCCAAACCATCGATTACCACAAGAGCTCTTCCGAAGATGATTTGACAAGTGCATCAACTGGTGGAGACTATTTTGAACAGCACCATGTTGCAGATAAACACTTATTCTAATGTTATTAATGAAGAAGTATGAAGTGAAGGGCATTACTTTCAGTAATTTGATTTAATGATGATTTTAAGTGAATGAAATACGTCACTATGCCAAGTGTACAATTTCTTTGATATATCGCTAATTCAATTTTACCTAACACAAATTTGAAGGCACATACAGCTAATTCAATTTGAATTTAAAATTAACGACACGTACATTCGAATATGTCGAAGAATTTGTGCTTTGTACAAAAAGATGAATGAATGCTAAAACGCGCAAAGAAATTATCGATATGTCAAAAAAAAATTTGTACATTGCAGAAATTCTCGTGGAATAATGTTAAAACGGCTTGCCAAATGTAAGTATCAAATCTAAACAATTTTGTCAGCAAAATTTCACAGCTTTATTGTTTATAATTTACATTTTTAAATTCTACTGTATGCAATAATCTTTATTGTTTTTAACTTTGAGCTTTATTTGAAAAGTTACCGTTTTTATGCTATAAAGCAATAGTTCCCAACCTCGGGATCGCCGAGCTTATTTTTATTTGCATTTATTTGTATAGGATATTTCTAGTTTTTTAATTCCACCACGTACCACCTTTATGAAGCTTTTCCCGACTTCATGAAACTTTTTTTTTTTTCTCCAAGGTAAATCTGCTCCCAGTTTTTACTTTAAGTTATATCTAAGTTTTGTTTTTCCATAGTATCATAAGAGATGGAATATGTACGGTAATTAAGTAGTTAATATTTATTAAATTAAAAGAAAACTAGATTTTTCAAATACAAAGAAATGACGTAAGACATTTTCCATTTGTTTTAATGTACCGTAAACATGTGTAAATTTCTCTGATACAAGTCTAGCCCGGCTCTTTTACATAGCTTTATACATCTTTCTTCAACCCTAATCAAAAACCCTTATAACAAAAGTTTTCAGTCGACGATAGGAATGCAGTAACTTTGTTCATTAGCATAATCCATTGAAGAGACGGGTGGGTGTTCCTCATATAAAGTTGAGAGGGCTCGCTCTCCCTTTTTTTTTGTCTCCCCTTCTAAAAACGCATCCAGATGGATAGAACGTCTCTTTCCCTCTTTTCTCCTCCTCCTCATCATGATGATCGGTTCTAATCTGAAGGCCCCGATGGTCAGGATCGAACGCGAGCAACCACGGCCGATCCATTGTTGACAGATGGGCCGGCGGTGGATGAGCGCCGGTCACGTGAGTGTTTTGTCCCGCAACAATAGGCGCCTGATAAGCTATGAATGTCTAAAACGCCACCTAAGCCCTAATGGTTTCGAAAGGGGCTACCCTCAAGAGTGGGTTGGCGGTTTGCGTCATTTGTTGGCGCAGGTTCTTTGCCCTCTTTTGCCTTACCCCAAGGGTGGGGTCGGTTGATAGGACCGTTGCGGGGAGGGGAAAAACCTCTTTGACAACGGCGAGAGGCCCCGTGAATAGTGTTATATTTCACGCGCAATGTCATGTTTGTCCCCATAAAAACCAATTCGTCTTCTTATCGTGCCTGGTTATCGACACTGGATATAAATTGTCCGCTGACTGCGGTCGGTAAATGTTTCTGGCCGTGTAATGCACTTCCTATCACCCACTCTTCCCTCCCATTTCCCTGTTATGAATACCACACGCACTTATAAGATGCAAAGTAAAAACTTTCGATTCGTTGAATCACTGTTTATGTGGGTGTAACAAATAGACTGGAAATTTATTATTTTTTCATTCGGAAAATAGTTTAAAAAATAATAAATTGACAGAGATGAACTTTAATGGGATAGAGACAATGTAATTATAAAGACATTCTAAAAGCTATTCGTTATGATTTATATGATCCTGCAGTTGTTCTTTTACACTGTTGCTTGACAAGAAGTGTAAGAAGAGTAAATGATTAGCTTTGAATTTAAACCTTATTTTTATGCTCGAAGGTTTCAACCAATGTCATGATATTCTTTTAGAACTTTATTAATTTTAGAATACCATATTTGGTTAATGGTATTGAAATAAATGTTATCATTCGCATTTGTATTAATTAATATTTTTATGTATACTTCATACGTCGTATTGTAAGATATTGTATGAAGTATAGTTTTTTAGAGAAAATATTATAATTGCCAAAAGATTCAAGTTCGAGAATTTTGGAAGTGTGTGTGTGTGTGTGTGTGTGTGTATGTATGTATGTATGTGTATGTGTGTGTGTATGTATGTGTGTGTATGTGTGCGTGCGTGCGTGCGTGCGTGCTTGCGTGTGTCTTCTCTGTCCCTTTCTGTGTGAAACGAAAAAATGCAACGTGCTAGATGGAAGAAATTTGGTATGTAGTCCTTACAACAAGATTGTAGATCTGTTTCAACTTTTGGACCAAATCTGTCAACTGAAAGAGGTACTTTACCTAAACACATACTCCTTCATATAAACTAGGACTTTAAATAAACGCGTTAAATAAAAGTAGACAAATAGAATTTAGTCTTGGCCTTTATAACGACGAAAAACAATTAGATATCAAATTTCAACAGAATCGCACAAACAGAAGGGGTATTTTACCTGAACACCTACTTAACATTTTTCATATAAATTAGCATTTTAAACAGAAATAAATGGTTGAAATTTTGTACAGAAAAAGATAATTAGGCATAAAATTTCAGCCCAATCGTGCAAGGGAACTGGTACTTTACATGGACATCCTCTGAGTATTTTTGATGTAAACTACAACTTTAAATAAAAATAAATAATTGAAAGTTGAAAGCTGAAAAATGTAGGAGAATACGAGAAAGTCAAGAAGAGAGCACTCCCGATTTATTTAATAACTCTTTTATTTGTAATTTATGAAATTATAATCAGAAATGCGCATTAAATAATATCATCCCTTTCCTCGACTGAATGAAGAAAGGTATTTAAAAATAAATGTTTAATGTCAGGCAAATAGAAATGTGCTTCCTCATTACGGATGTTATTAATATTTCATCATTTTTTGGGGTGTGTGGGTGAGGGGTAGAGCGGGGGAACGGATCAACGGTTGGTTGGGTGGCGCCACAAATCATGTACGCACATTAAACCTATCCCTAATAAGCTTTGAACATGTTGTGGGGGTGAGCCAATGAGGGTAGAATGAGATTGGTAAGAGCCAATTTTAATATCTCTCGTGACAAAGAGAGAATTAAGTCAGCGAGGCTCCGTGAAGTCATAAATTAAAAACCCGAATTCCGTCTGAGAAGAAATGAAAAGAGTAATTAAAAAACAAGTGGCGCCCCTTTACTTTGTATGTACCACCTGTCGAATTCAAGGCACCTCCTTTAAAAAAAATTCTTTATTGATCCTTAAGAGAAATCGAATTATATTTTCTTTTTTAAATTCTTTTCTCCTTCTGCTAAGAAAGCGAGAAATGTTGTGGCGTTCACTCTCGAATGGTCGCTCTGGTGTGAGATTCCAATTTTGTATGCAATAAATGTGGAACGATATTGCCCTAATAAATCCTATGGGAAGGTTTTAGTTTTTCTCGTTCAAATCACAAGGATGGCCTTGAACGATAAGTAATAGACATATTTCTTATTTAAATGACATCCTGGTCCTGTTGAAAGTCCATTAAGTTTGATTCGTTGTTGGTCGGAAATCTTTAGAGGCGGGAAAGTGGTAAAAGCGTAATGAAATAATCTGAATATAAATTGAATATAATGACAGTAAATTCATTAGATGAAAGTTTATGACTTTAAGAAATCGGAAATTTTTATTTTCTGTACCCTAAAACTTCATTGTATTATGTATTAGAAAATTTCCAAATGTCTCTTTAATAAAATTGAAATTAGAAAACACAGACGCTCGTTACAGCCTTGGATTGATGCTCCAATACTCTTCCACCTTTCTTATTAATCATTTAGAACTTACCAAAAGTTTTGCAATGATCCTATTTTGCCATAGCATCATAAAAAATATAAGAAAAAAAAACAAATAAAAAAATTCAACTAATTTTTTTTCCTCTTCATTGAGCGTTTAGACGAAGGTTGGCGTCGTTATGAGTTTTTTTTTTCGCCTCAAATCGCTATAAAAACGGCATTTTGACTTTCCCGACTTCCCTCCTATATTTTTTAATCATCACATTTTCATTCTCTGAGCGACATGCGATGATGAAGGTCGACCGATAATTTGTAATCCAGACAGTGGAAAACGTTTTGGAAATGGTTTTCCAAGAATTTTTTTGGAAGAGTCCTTTGAGAGTACCCAGCGCGAAATCTACCACAGAAAACGAAATCTCTTAACAACTAGAGAAAAAAAAGAACAACAACTGAAGTCGTTAAAAACATTTTGATTTCATAAGAGATAAGACCATCAAACAGGATATGTTGTAGTGAATACCTGTTTGATGTGTTTGAGTTGTATCTATAGACCCTTCACATGTAGACTCGCTCTTCATGTTTCACCTTTGACTTTATAAAGCGAGAAAAAAAAAGATGGTAAATTTGATCGATCAGATTGAATTTGATGGATTCTAAGTAAATATTTATTTTTTAAATGGAAAAGATAAATCTGAAGATATTATTAAAAGTTTTGCCAATAATTACGCTCAGTAAAATTACGCTTTACATTTATGTTTGATTGAATTCTACTTTTTAGGCGCTTGACTTCTCACTTTCCTCTATTTGTTCAACAGGATTGAAATATTTTTCATGGAAATAGATCATTTTTCTATATATTATTTGTCATGGTCATTTTCGTCACATTCAGTGGTTACATTCACTTTTCACATTCTTTCTATCACTCAGTCATTGTTTCATATTCACTTTTTTCCGGATATTTTTTGCTATTCAGTAGGCTCGACAAATTCACTTCGTTACTTATTCATTTCATTGTTCTTTTAAGTTTTATTTAAAAGAAGAATTCATAATAGCCTACATTTTTTATATTGCATAAATTATATTCAGAATTAGCAATCAAAAATACATACGAATCAACAAAAATTGCGCATTTAACAAATTCGTTGAGAATTATGTTGTTTGTTGCCGGGCAATGGATAACTCGCCATTTAATAGACTATATAAGTATTCAATAGCATGCCTAAACCTTCAGGATAGTGCATAAATAAAATCATCCGTAAGTATTCTATAAGTTACCGAGTTTGTTTTAGGTAACGCGTGAAATTACCAAACTGAGCAAAGAAGATATTTCGTCATTATTGGCCGACTGTTGTTTTGTGAAACTAAAAATGTTCTTGTGTTTACGTAATTTATTATGCAACTAAAAAAATCATTCATATTCAGACTGTCGCAAAATGTATATCGATTAAGAAGAAGGCCATAATGATTTGTTAGAATATTTTACACATTTTTATTTAGCTTGACTTGTTTGTGCACAAATTTTGTAATCATATTTCGCTTATTTCCCTTTGTTCAACCGACTCCAAAATTGGCACAAAATATTTCAAAATTTCAATTCTTGAAAAGGATTAAAACTGATTTTTTATTTAATTTAATTCTCAGGTAGGGCATGGGCCACCTCCTCAGGTTTTCTTGATATAAAGAGTGTCCTATCGGCCTTGGTGGCTCAGTGGTTGCGTGATCGCCTCTGATGCCCGAGGATGCGGGTTCGACCCCGGCCGAGGCTGACGAGGATTTTTTCAGGGGGGAAATCCTGAGATCACGCACTTCCTTCGGAAGGGAAGTAAAGCCGTTGGTTCCGTGTAGTCGTTTGCCAGCTGTACGTTAAAGAACCCTTGCGAGGCAAAATTTGCAGTTGAAAAGGACGTTAATACCAAACCAAACCAAACTAAACTAAAGAGTGTCCCAAAATGAAGTGATATTTTTTTGGTGGTGCAACCAGAGAAGAGATTTTTATACGCTGTCATTATTAAACATTGAGGTTAAATTATGCAAAAATTACACAATTGAACAGCGTATAGAAATTGTAAATATTCACTTCAGAAATGGTGAAAATTTTACGAAAACTGTTCGCAGCGAGGTGATGTGAATTGGCCGCTTTCATGTGTCTTGACACCGTTAGACTTTTTTCTCTGGGGTTATCTTAAGGATAAAGTGTACGTCAATAAACCACAAATTATTGAGGACCTCAAAGATGAAATTCGACCCAACATTGCCGAAATTTCCCAGCAGTCGACATGTTATGAAAAATTTCCTCAAAAGAGTGAATTTGTGCTACCAAGGCCGGGCAGTCATTTGTCAGATGTTTGTATCATACATAATCTTCATGTTTTTACTTTCTAATGAAGCAAAAATATTACAAAATTTCCAATGAAAAATGTGTTTTATTAAAAAATTAAAATGTCAGCTCATTTTGGGACACCCTTTACTTATAATCAATCCCTGGGCAGGATTTCTTCACTTCTTCACAATTCCACGGTTTTTTTGGTTTTGTAGTTATCATGTTTTTTTGTAGTTATCATGTTTTTTAAGTTCTTCATGTGAAAACTCCCTAAAAAAATTAAGACTAAAAATAAAATAAAAAATATTAAAAAAAAACTTTTTAAGCACCACTTTTACTGTAAAAAAGTGCACTAAAAACAAAAAAAAAATAATTAAAAAAGATAAAAGTGTGGCGGCGCATTTAATATTAAATTTTAAAATGAAAATACTACAGAATAAATAAAGATAAATCTTAAAAAAATAGAATATTGAATCTTGATGTTTTTCAAAACTAATAAAAATCGTGGAAAATAATTAAAAAAGTTAAATAACAGACGAATTCGAGAGAAGTGGAGTAACAGGGTGTAAATTAAATATTGGGCGCTACTTGGAAAATCGCTTCCTAAAAACAAAATAATAACGAAAATTTTCTTGGAAGTTTTTAAATAGACGGCATACGTTTTGTGAAAAATAGCTTTGAAATATGAAGGTGTGATGACGTAAATATTTGTTCGCAACACATGGGATAATAACTAGGCTTCTATGCCAATTATCTCCACGAAAATTGGACGGCTTACGGGGAGTACATAATCCGCTAATCGTTCCAATTTATCCAATTTATGCGCACGTACTTCTATTAGTTCGGAGATAGGCGCTCGATGCAGGACTTTGTTTATATTCGGCAGTGCGACCACTATTCCTTGCAGTTCGATCTGCGATCACTACCTTGTATACGTATTTACACCCTTATTTTAAATTCTCATACAAAACATGTGCCAGCTACTACAATGGCGTCGCCGGAGAACATAAATCAACAATGACAGTAAATCTTCATACCCGACCACCTAAACTGAAACAACCACCAATTTGGTAAAAATCGATGACGCAAAAAAAAAAAATAATAATAAAATTAATTACAGAGTATTTAAAAGGTTTTTCAGTTCTTCATTTAGTACTTTGCGTCAACAGTCATTAAAGATTATCACTTTCGTATTGCAAGTCTCATTATTCTCTTCTTATTTTGAAGATTATTCAAGTAAATTTTTGCCGGATGAGATAAATGTGATGATGAGTGACTACGTATAATCAAATGGCGAACTGAATAGGAATCATTCTTCAAATTTACCTAAACTTTAGAAGTCCATGTGTTTGTATTCTCATGTAGAGAGGAGGAGGAGAAGGTAAAGGGGGAAAGGAGGGAGACACGGGGAGTTGATCGCCACGGATGCGGATTGTGAACTTGTTTTAACTCATACCGTTAATCTCTGCTTCATTAGGGGTACTAAATGCTGAAAACACTTGTTGGCTCTCATCGTCAGACCATCTGTAACTTACATTTAAAATGAACCCCCTTTTTAAATGTCCTCTCCTCCATTCAGTACACAGTATACAACATTAACGCCATATAAAGTTGTTAAATTGTCGTCTGCTTTATATTGCACCTGAAATATTAAAAAAAAAAACCCAGTTGAGAATAAGCAAATTATCATTACCAAAAGGAACTTAAAAACTTTATGAGTAATTTAAAATGTGAAACAATATAAATGGGTAAATGTATTCGACTGTAACGTGACTGGGTGAATGAATTAGATGTTGTATGAGGATGTTTGAGTGGGATGTACAAGTGAAAGTGTGAATTAGTGTATAAGATAGTGAAGGTATATAAATGGGCGCGTGAGAAAAAGCGTGAACCCTAGATGTACCCTTTATTCCTTCAAATTTTACCATCCTAGATGTTATAGAACCAGAGTTGTTAACTTGTTGATATCGGTGGCGCTATTTTTATTTCTGTTCATATCTCAGTTATTATTCAAATTAGGACCCATGTTTATATGAACTTTTTTTCTTGTTTTGGTATAAGGAACCTGTCCCCCAAGTTTGTACACGTTATTCGAGAACACCCTGTATATAAATTAAACAATTCTAGGGTCCGTCAGTTTATGTAGCGAAACTACATACAAATAGTATTAGATCTTGAGACCATTTTGTCCTATTTCATTCCATTGTTGCCATACTGGCCCTGGATGGACGATTGTAATGTTTTTATTAATAAATAAATAAATAAATAAATAAACCGAGCTGAATTTGTTGAGTTGATAAATTGTACCTCATTCTCTAGCGTTTATATTGTTAAATTTGAATAATGATTGAATTCTGCAGTTCAATATGATGTTCAATTTTATTTTTCAAATTTATGCTTATTATTGAGTCTACTATATGCACTTATTTACGTCGTATCAGTATCGACTGCCACAAATACATGTAGAAATATTAAATATCAATTATCGATAATTATGATTTTTTGATAGTATCCACTGGTCAATACAAAAATTTATTGAATTATGGTTCCAATTTGCTGTGAGTCACAATTTTCGAGATATAGCATATTTCGGAAATTCTATTTTTGGCCGATATCTCGGAAATTATTTGGTCCCACAGAAATTTGATGCGGTATTCATAATCAGCTATGAAAGACATTCATTTCATATATTATATGTCTCGCACCTTTAAAAAAATGTGTGAAAAGACGGAAATATTGAATAAAAAATCTTTGGGTTATAGGTTTTAAATAGCATTCAACAGATTATATTATACGGAGCTATAAAATACACCCATTTCGTAAATTAGAAATCTAAGCATTTGCCGCCATTTTCAACGGCTTCGCTGTTGGCGGCGGTCAGGTTGCTTTTGTGCTATTATGGAAAATTCTATTCGCGTGGGTAATATTAATTATTTTACCTAAAATTAAATCTTTCATATCTGAGAAATTAAAATTTTAAATCGTTCAGGTATGTACATAACGATGTTTCAAAGCAGAGGCAGTCGTGGCCGAGTGGTTAAGGCGATGGACTTGAAATCCATTGGGATATTCCCGCACAGGTTCGAATCCTGTCGACTGCGAATTAATTTTATTCCTTTTTGTTTTTCGACCATTTTCTCGTATCTTCAATAGACGTAAAAATCTATTTTATTTTTTCGACAATTTTTAATTACATGTTATTCATTATTGGCATTTGTAAGGCTTCTCTCCCTTGAGACATGATTGTTTCAATTTTCTTAAACATTCCTAGATTGCTAATTCAACAGTGCAGGGGAAGTCTTCAATAATTTATGTCAAACATTATTTATAATGATTATATAACAAAATTGTATTCGCTTAAATATTGATTTTTCAATTGAATAAAGTTTAAAAATAACACAGGGGGAAAAAAAAAATAAAAAGAAAGACCCTTCTTTGTTCGGTCTCATGATTTGAAAGAGACGAATCCATATCATAAATGCAGGGGTGTAATCTAATCCACATTTGAATAGATTAAGAAAATAAATAAACTTTAACGAAAATAAATCAATGATCATCAGACAGGATATAAACTCAATGACTCATATAAACTCGAACCTTGAACTCATCATACGCAGAATTTGGGGAAGTCGTGCGCCTTTGCGATATTCTTAATGGGAAGTATGGGTGTAGTTAGTATGGGGGTGGCAGGGTATCCACTTCATCTTGGGGTGGGGGGAGGTTGATATTTAAATGTATGCAATAAATGAGAAAATTATTTGGCAGGATACCCACTCATACAGCTCCATTCATCGTTTGCAGAATAAAGCCAATACACATTTTATTTCCACTATAATTCAAGTACTGTATTGGGGGGGGGGGGGGGGGGGTTTTTAAATGGTTAGACGATTATTAAAAAAAAAAAGTTCTCGCAGATATATTTCGACAGATATCAAAACTTAGTAGTACTGGGTTTTTCCGTGGTGTAAGTTATACAGGGTGTCCAAAAAGTCTGGCAACATGGAAGATATCTCAAAGCTGACAGGTAGGCGAGATCTGATGAGTGTGGTTTATAGGTAATGGGGGGGGGATTCATTGCCGCACTCAAATTTGATCTTGACCCCCCAAATTTAAGGTTATCCATTTGCTAACTCGAAAACTATTAAAGATAGAGAAGAATTTTCAATTGCTACCCTGTAGAGTAACACCACGTTAATCTAAAGCAATTTTTAATCACACCCTTCCCCTTGAAAGATTTTGAGAAAATGGGCGAGAAAGAGTCGCTCAAGGTCAGGTTGAGCTAGCCAGGTTGAATGAGGTTTCTAACACATACGAATTGTAGTGAAGCACACCGTTGAGAAGGGGAAGCACACACTTGAGTGACTCTGTCTCCATCTTGGATTTTAACAAACCGTGTTTTTTCTATTATTGGAAACAATGAAGGTTGGATTGTTACTAGACCTATCTTGATCAGATGACTTTTCAGTGCCGGAGCCTGTCTTTCACGTTAGCTTTGGAAGGTTTGCAGCAGGCGATCCGTATCTTTTAAAATAACAAAGCTGAGAGGCTGGAGTTCCGTGTGCTTTTGCTAATAATAAACGCAATTATTTATTGTTTCTAGTCCAGTTTTATAATCTAGGGTGGATTTATTAGATTTCCATGCATTTATTCTTTCATGGCAATGGATACGAGTAAAAGTTTATTAAATGCGCCACCCCCCCCCCCTTATAATGAAAAAGAGCACACTCGTAACTAAGGCTCTAATTAGGTTACATCTCTAGAGCTCTCTCGTAATGAACAGGAGAATTCCTGATGTGCTCTTGATACGGCAAAAATCCAACAGATTGCACTACGAGAAAATCGAAAGTTAAGAAAAAATTCGAAACCTGAGAGAGAAATTAAGAAAATAAAATATACAGAACCAATGATGTGAATAAGAGAAATTAAAATCAAAAAAAAAATTATTTAAAAAATAAATAAAGGAGTCATAATTTTTCAAAGAATAAATAGCATATAATTTTTTTATTAATCTTAATAATTGAATACACAAATTTATTGTAATAATAATTTCGTAGCGGGTAGATGGTGGGTAAATTCAAATAAAGAAGTAATTTATTTTTTAAACGGGTTGAACTATTTATTAAAATAAATATATTGCAATAAATGACAATTTAAAAACAGTAAATGAAAGATAGGCATTAATACTAGACAGTATTCTGTTATTAATATTTTCTGTTGATATTATCTGCCAATAATGTGGAAAACATATATCCTGAGTACTCATTATATGCTGCTCCCTCCCACATTTCAGATCACTCGCTTACATTTTCAGGGAAAACCCTTGTACGCTCGATCCTCACTCGCGCGCAATCCAGTTCTTTTATACAGAACACTCTCCGCTTTCATCATTACCTCTTTCACTCGTACCAAGTAATTAAAACTGTTCAGTGTCTTCAGATTCATTTGAGGACTATACACCACTTTCGGAAAAAAAACGACGACGTGGGATACGCTTTCACTCAAATTGTAATTTGAGCAAAGCGAAGGTGTTTAGGCTCGTACAGAAAGTAATCTGGTATGTAGGCATAACTTTTTTTTTCCTCTCATATTTTTACAACCATACAAGCATCGGCAGATGTTTAATGGTGTACTAGCACTTAATGTTTAATGATTGAATACTGTAACAGGTTAATCGTTGAAGAATTGCTTTGACGAGGTAGCCTCGCTGTTGCAGTATTTGCTTTTGTATTTCAGTGCCAAATGTATCTAAATAGACCTTTTATTTACATTCTCTGAATTTTAAACACATATTATTCCAATAAAATGTGTGTGATAATAGTAAAAATTGGCTGGAAAATAAAGGTTCCCGTTACAGCGCCGTAGTGAGAAAATTTTGGGCCTTGGGCAAATCAGCTTTTATGGGGCCCTAAACAAAGTTTACCCAAAAACAAATTTAACATAGACCTATCCAAAATCCAAGTATTGACCATGTGCCAATCATTACTTCACAAAAAATAATTGTGACATTTTAGACTGGGACCATATATTGAATGAGGGGCCCCGGGCAGGTGCCTAGGCGTGCCCACGCTCACTACGGCCCAGAGCCGTCTTTAAGATCTCCGGGGCCCCTGGGCACTCCTACAACTGAGGAAACAGGGGCCCCTCCAACTGAGGAAACAGGGTCCCTCGGACGCGGGGTTTCCGGGCATGCGCCTAGGCACCTGCAACTGAGGAAACAGTGTCATTTCCAAAAATTTATACCATCGACATTGCCCGACCTTTCGAGTCTGGATTTCAAATAGTGTATGGTAACAACCCCGAAAGATTGAAACTTTCTGGAAAACGAAAACATTACAATATTATTGAAGGAAGAGACATACTACTGAAAACATACAGCGTCACGTGGACATGTGTCTCGCAACAGAAGGCGGGCTCTTTCAGCCCCTGCTGTGATGTTTTGTGCTTTGTATATATCATAAGTTTTTCATTAAGTTCAAGGTTTCAGTTTTTAAGAACCAATAACTGAAGAACCTTTCATGTAAGGATAACTGTGTTAAAGGAAAAAGTATCTATGTGTAGAAAGAAACAAAATTCACTTTGGCAATCACCCCTCATAACTTGAGACAAAAGACCATTGAACATTTTTTTAGATAATGAAAATTAATATTTTTTAATTAAAGGATATAACCAACCTATTTAATAAAATTTATATCTATGGCAATTTTCATTTAAATTGTACATTTTTAAAACGTAACTTTGTAAAGGGCTATTCCATTGTAAGTTATGGGTTTAATTGATGAGTGTTCTAACCCGTAAAGGTTAAGTCCATTTTTCTTGTTTAGGTAAAAGGTCTTAGAAACCTGTTTGCAACTGAAAAAATTAAGATTATTTTCATGAAAGTATTGGGTTAAGTAGACCGAGAGGGTTAAGGCACAGGTTTTTCCGCTCTGGAAACCAGCGATCGCGGGTTCGAATCCCGCCGATGGCATGAATGTTTGTGTTTGTCCCTTTTCATTATCATCCTTTCATCATGCGCAAGGCAACGGGAAACCACCACATTATCACTCTTCTCTAAAAAACTGTGGATGGATAGCATATGTCCACACAGTCACCAGAAGTCAATTTCGACTTGATGGAACTCAACATTGGGTGAAGTAGAACGAAAACAAAATTTAAAAAGAAATTTACTTTGTAAGCATGGAGTCGGTTTGTCATATTTTGGTAATTCCATCGAATTGCTATGATGTTAATGAAACAACGTTAGCTCAACAGGAAAATTTCACCAATAAATGAATGTAAGTTATTAGGGCTATGTTCTTTAAAATATTAATTCTTGATGAATGGAATCAATCTGGAATTATAATTTTAACACTTAACACATAATTTAATTAATTGACACTTTATTTAGTCTATCTTGTGCGTTCTCTTCGGTCATATTTATTGTTCTTATTAAATTGTCCAGGTTTAAAATTTTATATTTAATTATTGGAAATTAAATAAGAACATGTTGATGCATTATCTATAAGTTGGATTTCTGGGATGTGCGGTAGCGGTTTGTGTAAAGAAATGATGCCAATCTTAATATTAAATATGACAATGATTTCGTTGTTAATGATGAAATCTCCATGTATTGTGCTTTTCCTTTTTGTTCCTTTCCGACGTATTGAATATCACTTCTACCTTTGTGATGGAGCAGAGAATCGTCGCTCCTTTCGTGATTATAACGTTATTCTATCGGACGGTGACTGTTCTAAAGAAAAGGAGGGGAAAAAACTTAATTATCGATCGTTTTCATCTATGACACCCTAAGTTAGTTGTTCTTTTGGTTTTTAAAGATGTAGAGAAAGAAAGGAAAAAAGAGATTACATTCACCGCTATCAATTCGTCGTTCTTCGTTAATGAATAGAGTTAGCATTTGTTGGGTTCATTAACAGAGGGTGGTAGTGAGTGAAAGGGTCGTTATTGGACGTGGCCGCCCAGCGAGAGGATCGTGACGATGCAGAAATCGAGACGAGAAAAAGAAAAAGGTTTTTTTTTTTTTCGAAAAAGATCGGAACCGAGTTTCTTTTTACTGAGGCTTTTTGTTCCCTCGGTATCAGTTGCAGATTGGTTTTAGGAGCAGACAGCAGACTCCATCTTCTGTTCTCATTTGCACGCTAATGAGAAAGTTTTCCCTCCTAATTACTCATGACGTAGCAGGTAGAAGAGAAATGTTAAAAAGAGAATGAAAGAAAGGAAGGAAAAAGGTTTAGGACTTATAAAAAGTTATTTTCATTATTAAGTCCAAGTCAAAAGTGACTGCCAGCTTTAGAATTGAATAAAGCATTGAAATTGAATAAATTAAATGAAATTAGAAAAGGAGCAGGATTTGAACCCAGCACCTTTATTAGCATTGTAATCTATCGACTTATACACATGACCACGTTGGCTACTTGAATATCACACTATCCGAATTTGTAAAGATACATCAATAGCTACATAACTAACTTTAAATAATTATACCTCGTAAATTAGTGTCCATTAGCATGAGCATGGTTATAGAAGTTAGCTAACTTCTAATTACCACGGCCTGAGTTACTATATGCCATTTAATAGTGGGAGGGGTGCGTAACAACATATTTAAATTTCAGTTAAATCCAAGCTTGGTCCCCCCCTTGACAGAGGTTTTCTCTTGCGTCCCGGGCAGTAGTTGCAACGGATGTTCTGAGAAATATCTTGAAATGAACCTCATCAAATAGCGAGCTCATTCTTCGACATTCTGGATTAGTCGCAAGCAAGAAGCTCCATCACACTCCAAATTTGTTCCCCACTCAATGGGAGAGAGACCTGGAATCTGCCAGGACAAGGCTGGAGAGCCGTACATGGCCGGGCATTATTTGGTTGAAAAAATAAGTCTCAGGTGCTGTAAAAAGAACGGCACCATTGCAAGCCGTAGAAAGTCCTCAACGTACCGTTGTTTTGTGAGAGTGCCAAGGAGAACCTCCAAGAGCTATCAAAATGGCACCCCAGACCATAACTCCCAGTTTTGGGCCGTATACTTTCCATAGTGAGAGCCAAATCCAAACGTGTCTGCGAAATTTTCAAAATTTTCAGTGATCATTTGCATATCTTTTTGTAAGATATTTGCATATGAAGTTTCATTCTATCGGGGTGTGTCGACTTTTTTTTTTGTCAAAAAGTTGTACTTTGCCTAAACGGTCGGTTGGGAACTGCAGCCTCTAAATCGATGATGCCCAATCGGTGTATCGCGTAATGGATAAACGTAAAACATTTTTAATATTGATTATATTTAAAGTGCCCGGCACGAAAGAAAAAGGAAACTGGTGCATGCGTAAATGAATAAAACTCGTTCAACCAATCAGAAACGAACAGTAATCAGGGCATTACTTACTACTGATACCATATATAAGTAATACCTCGTTTCCAGTCCGTTTCTGATTGGTTGAACGAGTTTTATTCATTTACACATGCGCCAGATTTCCTTTTTCTTTCGTGCCGGGCACTATAATGAATTATTTAATATGGTGTGCCACCAATATTTTTGTCATTAAAAAGAGTGGTAAGAGCCACTGTTGTATTTTTAAGAAAATGAAAAATATTTTAAGGGAGCGTTCATTTTTAAATTGATTTTCTTGATCTAAGGCCAGCATTGAGTGAAATTAATGCTAACGATTCTATCTTTAGTATAAATTTAATGATAGACCTAAAAAAAAAACCAACTCTGAATTACATGATTTGCGATTAAACCGAACTGTATAAATAATTGAAGGCCTGACTGTGTTAGTTCTACATATTGTCAATAGTTATATTGACTAAATTAAAGGTTACGTCTTGCAACATTATGGTGTTTATGCATTCCTCTAGGTTAAATAACACTTTTCTATGCCGTAATAAAAATAATAATGATACCATTGTGTCCTATTGAGAGAGAGAGAGAGAGAGAGAGAGAGTGAAGCAGGCGGAGTGTCAAGTGCTGTTGCGCAAAATGGAGGAGTGCCTCGGGAGATGTCCACAATAGAGGACCCTTCTCCCACTGTCATTATAGTTTTTGCCCCCATTTACCCCTTGGGGTGAGATTCACTTCCCCATTGCCAACTCCCGATCGGTCGTGTTTTTACAGATGTTCTTATGAATTTTCATGTCTTCTTGTGATGAAGATTGTCACTGTCCAAATTCGAAGGAACAGGGGTTCATGTACTCTTTTGATATAATAAGAGAATAAAAAAATATAGCAGAAGGGGCTCACCTGCATGATTTTAATTGCACCGACTTCGAAGAAGATAAAGAAGAAGAAAAAAAAAACAGATGGGTCGTTGCGAAATCCATTGGGCTATCATTTTTTTATCTGTTTCTGGCATCCTTTGTTTCCATTGCGTAGAGATGGACGTTCATGAATGATGAAAATGGTAATGGATAGAGAAACAGAGAAAGAAAACACGCAGCATTGTGGGAATTGTTGTTGGGTTTTCTGGTCTCATTGGACGGAGGACAGCAATGCATTTCCGAGAAAAAGGGACGACAGCTACACAAAGACGTTTCACTTGATTTATAATGGCTTCTACGATCGGATTATGAGATCGGTTTCAGTGCTGCGAAAATAAAAGAGAGAAGATTGGTAAACTAAATAAACAGTTTAAACGAATTGATAGCGGAACACGTGTGCCACCGAAGGAAAGAGGGGAAACAGGGCAGCCTTCAGAATATATGTTCTTCCATTTGGTCAACTTTATGGCTCAAATCCTTCTGTTGAAGATGTTTTGAATGAGCGTTTTATTGCGCTATTTCTGTCGTGACCATTTGTAGACTGCCTTTTTCATTTAGATAAATCGCCTTCTTGCAGACTGCTTAGTCGCTGTATATACAGTATTCTTATGTCTAAATATTTTGCGCCCGTCCTAAGCAGATTAACCTCTTGTATAATCTTTGCGCAATTTCTATTTGCCCATTCAATGGATTGAACTGACATCCGAAATTTTGCATCGTAATTTGAAAAATACGAAGGTTGCTCAAATAAATAATACTCCAAAACTTTTCATCGAAAATTTTTTTTTCAAAATGTATGAAAATTATTGAAAATATAAATGAACGCTTCTTTTATATGCCTTTTCTTTAAATCCAAACACACCACAATTTCACTGCCTCTATCTCCTAAACGGTTGGTTCAATTAAATAAACGCAAAGAATAAAACATTTCTCAAAGATTGTGTACAATCTGAAAATATCAATAAAAATAGGGATTTCCGTTGCACATTTCAAAGTTGACTTCTATATTCGAAAATGGCGGGGTTTTTTTTTGGCACTTAAAATCCCTCACATCTGTAGGTTGTTTTTTTTTGGCACTTAAAATCCCTCACATCTATAGACACACTATATATGATTTTATGCCCCACGCCTTGCCTATGCCAGTTCTTGCCTGTTCATCAAACCCTGTCCTCACTATATGAATCACGCTCTCGTAATCTTCAAATCTATAGTCCCTTGCAATCTACCCAAAAGACAGCAATCTGAGGAAGCCAAACCGGGACGATAGAAGGACGGGAAAGAACAGTACAACCCATTTTACCGATTGCTTTCTACTTTTACTGTAGGGCCAATTGTCGATTTGGATGTGTTGATCCTCACGAAAATGGCTTTAGCTTGAATACTGCGACCGACGATGCTGGCTATTTATTGTACAACTTCATGTACACGCGCACAAACGTGTGTAAAGTTTACCTTTCCAGTTTATTTCCCCGCAACCGAGAATTCAATTATGACAGCTTCGTTTTCTGTCGGAATGCCATGCAAATTCGCACACAAATGCGGGAAACTTCAAATTTTCTGTATGCAAAATTTCACTTTTTTTATTTATATTTTTTGCTGAGAAAAAAAATTTTGAGGTAGCAATCCTCATATGTCGTGGTCCTTATTCTAAGATAGACCTCATGCGGTTTTGTGGTTCTTCTCCACAAAAAATCTTTTCCATTCTTGGCTCCAAATTGGGATTTCGAAAATTTGGTCTTAAGAGTAATATCTTCTGAAATTTTTAAAAGGCATCATTTAAAAAAAAAAAATTCAGCGGAATTAACTCCTAAATTGCGTGACAGTAAACTTTCCTATCATTATGTCAAAAAATGTTCTCTCTCTCTCTCTCTCTGTGTTCATCAGTGTCATGTAACCTTCTTCTACGTAGTAATTTTCTTATCGATTATATCTCTTTAAAATTCTAAGAAAGGAAAAAAAATCCATGTTCATCTGTATTTACTTTGCAACCAGGAAGTTCAAAAGTTTTATTTTTTAAAAAGTACAAAACATGTCTTTTTAAACCTCGCAAATGACAAAAGGCCTACTTATGTAATTTTTTTTCGTAATTTTGTCCTACATTTTAACAGTAAATAACACCTGCTTGTATTAAATCTCAAGCGTTTGAAGCTTTGGATCTTTTGAAAAGAAGAGTCGCTTGCACTTGCATTAAAATACAGTAGTAGCTTATTAGAATTTGATAATAGTGATAATAAGACAAGATTTTTAAAGCAATAACATTATATGTTTGTATAACATTATATGTTTGTGATTGAGCTGCACAAATTTAAATCACGGAACTCTAGAAAATCAGTCAAATTCCCTTGTACAATTTGGTGCCTATATCAAAGTTTCAAAGTCATGATAATCGGACTGAAATATTTAATTTATGATCGACCCAAATGTAAATTCGAGTTTCTAACTTGGAAATCCCTTATCGCCTTTGGCCGATACATTTTGCTCAATAAAGTCGTAAATCCTGTCCATGTTTATTGAATTCGGTTTCATTTCAGCGACGAGAGCTATTTATGGGAAAAGACGGACGGAGCTTCTTGATTCTTCCTGCCCCCGCACCGTCCACACTCTGAGCCCTTCGGAGATTAAGATCGTGCAGCGGTGCAGGGTAATAAAGCAACAACTTTTGAACACATGTGAAAACAGTGAACTGGATCGAATCGAAGAATGTGTGAGTCATGTGAGGTGATAAAGAAGTTAGCAATTCGAATTTGACTTAGAATAAAATTTTTTTGCAGATATTGGCTTCGTATTGATTTTACATGCTTCCGTGACGTCCCTTGCTGATAGAAATTGTCAGTGAAAAGGCTTGTTGGGAAGTAGATATTTTTTACCATTGCAATAAGGATTAATTGACTGTGTTACTATAAATCGTTTTTTCTTTAAATCAAATTTACAGCTTATTGTCTTGTGTAAAGGTATTTTGTAGATCTATCGATAGGTGGCAGGATATTATATATAACTGAGAACCTCCAAAAAGAGAAAACCTCTAATCCACAAAGAATAAAAAAATTGAATTTCATTTATTTCATTCTTTGTGGATTAGAGGTCTTCCCTTTTTGGTTGTTCCATTCCACTGTTGTTTTTTTTAAAGCCCTTTTTATTTTCATTAAAAAATTATGCGCTTTTGTATTACATTTTTATTGGTTTTATTTAAATTTCTTAAAAACTTGAATTGCAATAACTAATAGAAGAATAAAAAAATTAAGAATGATCTTTTTACAAATAACCTTCAACAGTAACACATCTTTCAGCTCTTTTCACCGAATTTTTTAGTTCCTTGGCATAATGAATTTTGCAAAATAAAAAGAAAAATAAGCTGAATAAAGAGCTGCTGTGAAAACCGCTATTGTAGAATTTTTTAAAACCAACAATGTTAGTTCAACGTCCTTTTAACGACGACGTTTATTGATGTGAACGGTAAATGTGTACAAAAAATTCCATTTTTTTCAGTTCGATTTGTTTACGTAGAGAACCCGTTGACTCTCACCTTCGGATACACATTTCATGGCTCAACCCATTCCTATAGGGACGAACAATTGAGGGAGGGGAGAGAGAGTTAAAATGAGGACAAAAAATCTAGTTTTAACACAGTCGGTGAGCATTTCAGGCGAGTCACACGAGTTCCAGAAATAAGAATCAGGTCTCGTCGGTGGAGGAGGTCGGGTGAGAGAGAAAGAGAGAAAGAAGTTCAAAGGGTTCCATAAAGGAAAGAAAAACAGTTCGACCTAGAACTTTCGAGACAAGGCCTTCATCAGCACGCATTGGTATTCAAAAAGAACAAGAAATACAAAGAAAATTGCTTGCATGTCTGTGATTAATAAATTACGGTGTTAATGGAAACATTTGCATTCGATTTGGAATTCAATAAAGAGGAGGTTGAGAAAGTAAAATCGAGGAGATTAAACATTCGATTCACATTCGAAAATTCCAAGATAGTCGTTTATTAGTTTTAATTTTTTATAGGTTTTTGGAAATTAATCAAACTGTGCTCCGAATTTTATTTGCCTTTATAGGATCCCTCCTCCAACAAGGGCGGATACCAAAAGTAAAAAAAAAAAAAAAAAAAAATTGTATTGCTGACATGGTAAAATAACAAAAATTGCATGAATTTGATTTCTAATACCATACTGTTTAAAAGAAAAGTCACATTTCGCAAACGCAATGGTTTGCTAATGCCATCATACTTAAAATTCTACAAAATGCCATGCACAGAAAATAGCTTGAAATTTTTTAATATATCAAATATTTTCTCACATTTGGTATTACAATATTCACGGGATGTGCATAATTAGCTAGTATATGCAGGACTTAGGGTTTCTTACCCTAAGGGTTTCTTACCCCCCCCCCTTAGTGTTTTTCTCCGGATTCTAAGTCTTATGTGTACCCAGTTTGATTCAAAATTGTTCCAGCGTAACTAGAACGTACAAGGTGTTGCAGATAACTACAGGGCAGTATAACGGGAAGCCTACCCGCTCGATTGCAGGGGCCGGCTCGGTCGACTGGCAGAATGGAGGGAGATGAAGGTGGCCTGCAGCAGCCAGAAGTTTCCACAGTCGGGGAGGGGGAATGAACGTCAAAACTGTCATGCTTTTGATAAAATTACCCAATTATCATTTGATGTCGAACCGGTAAATAAAAAGTAAGGGGACAAACTTCAAGAGGTGATTTCTGACAGGAAAGGAAACAAAAAAGTTCATATTAACATAACTCCGGAAATGGACGGTAAAGTTCATAAAGCAATTAGTACGGTACATGACATTAATTTCATCCATGTTACAGAAGATGTTCAAAGTGACTCCCATGGGGTGCAATGCAAGCGCTTACATGTCGCATCATTAGAAAATTCCAACCTAGTTTTGCGCGTTGGTTGGTGCTGTCTATCAAGGTACGTAGCTCGGTTGATGACCGTTACCTCTCGACCGTTGCTATGTGCTTGATATAGATGAAAATCATCTCGGCTTGCATGGAAAGAATAACGGACCATTGTGTTTCAACGTCGCTAAAATCACACAATCTGCAATATAGTAAAGCATTCTGCGAGTGTTATTATAATGATGTCGTTCATCAGTGCCATCTACCTGGCAAAAATCCTTTTTCCGGACATATGTTGATATGAACTTTTTTGTTCCTTTCCTCTCAGGAATCACCTCCGGAAGTTTGTCCCATTACCTTTTATTCATCCTGTATAGATTACAGTGCTGCTCAAAAATTAAGCAATAAACACCAGTCATATCTTCAAACGTTGCAAAAGGATTTTAGTGAATGTTATAGAGAAAATAAATCATATTGTATGAATAAGATGAAAGATTTCGCACATAATTTTTAAAGATATTCATTTCTAAGATTTTTTTTTAATTTTGAATTTTTGAATTTGAATATTTTGATCACTAATATTCGAAGGTCTACCTTTAAATCCAAACTGAAGACTCTTACTAAATCCACCTATTAATATCCCACCAATTTTGCAATTGTTCTCAATTTAATAACTATCTATTAGATTGCTTCCACCCAGGGACCTAACTTGTCGGCCAATGGCCATACCGGACCTGGGTGGATATTTTCTGTATTTCCTTCAAATAAATAAATAAATAAATAAATAAATAAATAAATAAATATACTTTCAGTACGGAGTGCGATTGCCACGAACAGCAATATGCACCTGACAACGTCTCTCCATGCTGCCAATAAGTTTGTCAATGAATGCTAAGGAGAGTAACTGCCGTTGTTGCTGAAGAACATTTTTGAGTACCTGAAGATTACGGGTAGGTTCGGCAGACGTGCATTCTGTTCTAAAGCATTTCAAACATGCCCAATGGGATTTAAGTGACCTGGCTGGCCACTCCATGCGAACGATAGTTTCACGTTCGAGGTATCGTCCACCATTAGCGCTCCATGTGGACGAGCATTATCATCCATTAAATGGTTTCAGAACTCATGACTTCTAGGAAAGGATGAGTTTAAGGTTCAAGAATCTCTTCGTAATATCGAGCTCCTGTGAGTGTTCCTCTGTCGAAGATGTGGAGGTCTGTACATATACCAAGTCACATTTTTAACATTCATAGTAATTTAGAGTTTAAGCTTCTATTTTATTAACAAAATGAGAAATCGTGATTTACATCAAGAAACGCATATTGTTGTGTCTCGAAAATCTAATTTTTCTTGTGCTAAAATTTGGTGTTGGTCCATAATTGTTGTTTATCCACAGTTTTTTGAAAGGGGACTTGGTCTATTTGTATTTTCAGCCATTCATTTATAGGGTGATACCGTCTTCATGGTTCTCTCCATATCAACAGACGCCGAAAATCGGTTTGAAGGCTAAAGCGAGACTCATCTGTAAAGAGCACTCTTGACCACTGTTAATGTGCCCAGTCACGATGTTCTCGATACCAGTTCATTCGACTCCTTCTGTTCAATTTGAGTATGTCATAGGACACAAATGGCTGCTCGTCTTGCATAAAGGTGTTCCTCATGCAGCCGTCTAGAGACAGTTCTTCCAGTCGTTGCTGTAAGGTCCGAATCAAGTTGGCGTGTTGTGTACGTCCTGTGGCGTCTTGAATGTAAAATCAGAAATCAGTCTTCTCTGGCTGATATTGTCCGTGGATGTCCTTGTGTTGTTTGGATTAACTGGAGTTTGGCCTGCCTCGAGCCCGTCGTCCGCTCTCCGCCTCATTTCATCGCTCAGGCGGTTTGGGCCATCTTCTGATTGTCTGAAGTTGCTATAGCTTAAGTCTAGCAAAATGCAATTTTTATCCTGAATGTCTTCATCGCTTCTCTAAGTGTGATTTGCATACATTATCTCGGTTGGCTTTCAAATTAAAACAGGAAATTTTATATGTATTTTTTTTGTTGTTTTTGCATATTTTGTATTGCCACAGATAGTTAGACCTATAAGCAAAAAACTTACACTTGTAATAAATTTTTATCATATATTCGGGATATTGTATTTATTGCTTAATGTTTGAGTAGCAGTGTATGTCGTTTTAAATTATTGGTGTTTTGAAAAAAAACCCAAACAAACTCCGATAAAGTCCGTAAGCCAAGCCCCAGAGGTGGACCCAAGAGAGGGCCAAACTCAAGGGGCTCAAATGCAAGGAAGGGAGAAATTACTTTCGCGTGGGAGTATTGATGTTTGGGTGTAGGAATTTTCTTACTAACTGACAAGTGCTTAGGATTGTGGCTTTCTGTAAGTTTGGTATAAGTGTGGGTTTAAATTCTGTGTTGATAGGCTTTTGTGTAATGAATATGGACTAACCCAGTGGCAGAAAGTACGATAAAAACAATGTGTACTTTGGTAATCCCCAAAAGGGTATTATTATTTGATTTTGTCTGAAAAGGAGAAACAACTCGATAAAAATAAGTTTCACTTAAAATGTTTAGATTAGAACAAATAAATTATTAGTGCCGGTTGTCATCGAATGTTAAGGTACAGTTTTCTCGTTATAACATACTTTCTTAAATTATAAAAAAGAAAGAATCAATAAGATGTTTATTATGCTTTGAAGATGTACAAGAATAATACAATCTTGATCTGATAGGGAAACTCGTTTATGGGCGTAAAGCTTTTTTTCAATGAAACAGTCATATATTTTTTTCTTTTTTGGCGTTCTTGTTTGGTATTTTTTAAATGCACGGTAAATCGGTAAATGCCTTTCTTCCGGCAAACTTAAAAACGACGGCCACCCTTGCTTCCGAGTCGACAAGGAAGGTGACGTGGTGGTGGTCGACTGGGGTAAAAAGGAGGAGAGGCGCCGCCCGGTGCAACATTTGCTCAGAAACCCCGGTTCACGCCCCTTTGCCTGCATATGTCTGTTGTAGAGTCGACCTCTACCTCTGGCCCTGTGCTACGACCCCTGTCACGGCGAACAAAAGGAGGTCACGTGGGCGCGAGCACTCGGTCAAGGCTCCCTCCCTCCGTCGTCCACCACCGACGCTGCTCCGCCGTCCTTTGTGTCGACTTCGCTCGATATTTAACGCTAACAGAGAAAGATCCATACACAAGTTACTGTAACATAATGCAATATAATTCTCATATGTCTAATATTTAATTAGTATTCAGGCTAGGAAGTGAAACATTATTCATTCGAAGCTTATTTCTTTCTAACCTCTACTCGCTTTGGTTATCTAATCGAGTTCTTCATTAAGTTGATAATTAGTAAAATAAAATGTCCTTATATAGAAAACTCATTGTTTATGTAATAATTAGTTGTATATAAATTTATTATAATTAAATTTTTATAGTCTTGCTACTTCCTATTGTTGGAGAGAAGAATAACTGACTCTATAAAGAGTAAATATAGGTTAGACGAGGATTAAATGAATTTTATAATGAAGGGTTCACTAATTAATTAACTTAGAAAAATTATTTACATGTATATAGTTCAAGGTTTTGATTTCTGACGTTGCAACTACAGTTGCAAAATTAACTGTAAAATAGTCTAATAGGTATGTTGAAGAAGGGCATATTTTGATGTAGGAACTGAAGTGTGTTCAAAACAATAAAATGCGATTATATACTTTAAAATATTCGAGATTTTAATTTTGATGATAATTTTTAATCATTGATATGAAGATGATGCACACTTCAAGTACAATATAGTGAAAGGCTTGCAAAGCTACCTAGAAATGAATAAATCTATCAATCTAACCAGTAAAAGCAGCAATTTCTTGCTCTCAGATGTTTTCAACTTAAAAAAGAAGGGATCCGATCTTGTCATCAAAAACAATTTGCCTGTGGCTATTATATTAAAAAAAATAATTTAACTACAAGCAAATTCGTTTTCATACTTTTTAGAATGACGATAATGAGATTCATTAGAAAAGAATTCTAAACCAGCCGTATAGGTTACAAAGCAAGACGCGCTTACAAAAGCTACAATAACACCATAGGCCTCTGAAGCCGACGTCCTAACATCGATAGTGAATGGTCCTTGAATAGCGATAATTTTTCCCTCTTTTATGTTTCAAATGAACAGAATGGGAGTCCGAACTATTTTGTCGACATTTTGCAGCATTCCTTCAGCATTCATTCTTTTTTTCTTTTTTGCCTTTCCTTACCAAATATTTCTCCATTGTGCACCCTCCAAAAGAGTCATGGCAACGGGTGGATGTAAACTCTCCCTAAGCCACCTGTGCCCAGGTTCTTCGGACAGGTGAGAGGTCAGATCAGAGATCGTGCGACCAAGCTGGCCCCTGTGACGTCAACAAGTGGAAAATCCAGCTCGTGAATGGGAAGAACGGCGAGTTTATGGAGGCGAGGGAAGAAGGAACGCAAAGGAAGAAGGCCTTTTAAATACGAAGACAAACGATCGTAGATCCTCTGTAAAGTACACTTAGGGAAGAGCGGGGATTTTTTTTCCTTTTTATCTCCCCAAGAGTCACAATCACGGTTGACATCACAAATATACACGAGATATATCATTCGAGCTTTTATCCTGGACGAGGCGATGCAATTTCTTGTTCGTAACTCAAGTTGGGATTTCTTTGTTCCACCTGTTTACGTGGTCGATTCCAGACCTCCTCCCCTTAAGTCTCTGTCTGTTCTAGAAATGCTTGTGAAGGCTATTTTTACTCTGAAAATTAAATGCATGAGGAAGCCAGCTAGCTAAAGCACTAAAGGTTTAGTGTAGACTTTTTAATTCCAGCATTTCTAAAAGCACGCACATATTTAAAAACCTGTTTTTAAAGATATAATTGGGAAGCTTTCGTTTATTCTGTCTATATTTTCAAAATAACTTTGTATTCGCTGCAATTCACAACAAATAAACATTTTTCGTATATTCTTTTATTTTTTACATATTAGCGCAGTATTATAGAATTTTACTGGAATTATTGAACAGATTTGAGGAATTTAAGAAATGTATACTGGAACTTATGGGCAGCAAATTTCTCAAAAATTCAATAACTTTTTAAGGATCGTTAATAAACCACGTGGTCACTTTTATACCCCCCTTTTTTACCCCCCTTTTCTGTGGTCATCGGTGGTCATTTTGAACCTTCTCCCTAAAACACGTGATCAGAGAAATTAGTTACCCCTCCCACCAACAATGAATGCAGATTTTTGATTCATTTTAAAATTAATTTGATCAAATGGTCATTACTTGATCCACCTCCCTCCGTTTTGTGGTCATAAGTAGTCAAATCCTGATCTTTCCCCCTCTCTCAAAATTGACTACTTGGTTTATGAACGTTCCCTTTGATTATAAAAGCTGAGGATCAAAACTACATAAAGTAAGAACATCTCTTCGCTCTTGCAGATGATTTCCAATAGTAATGTTAGTTACTGTAGTTTTATGATTATAATAGTTTACATATTTAGCTGCATTGTAAGAAACGGCTAAGGGATTTTTCTTTAACAGGCTTCCGTGAGGCATTTTTCTTTAAAGATGTGACTGACAAAGAGGTTCGTGTGGAATTGGTATTTTTGAGTTGATGTTTTTGAGTCAGATTATTCTCACATACCGTTTCTTATGTATTAAAAACACGTATAAACATATATAGATTTTCTTTGTGTAGTTAATTTATAATGTGTTGAGACTTTATAGCCTCTTTACATTGAAAGAAATTCATATGCGTTTTTATTTTTCTGTGATATTAATGAAAATTGATTAACGATATATTGCATAGATCCTTTCGACTTTTTTTGAATAAACTTTAGCTTAAATCACAGCTTTGTTGAATTGTACTGATCAGTCTAAATAAAATGTGGAATGAGCTGTTTTGGATATGCGATATGATTAAATCGTTATGAAGTTCAAGACAATGGAAAGCGAGTGCACCTGAATTTCCAATTTAGTTTCATTCTGAAGCTTTAATAATGTGGTAATTTTATGAAGAGTCGGTATAATAAACTCAGAGATGCATGCATTGCTTTAATCAGTTCATGAAATCATCACTAGGGTCCCCTAGTGCCATTTTGGTGTATCCATTTTTAATTAACAAATTTCTCAAGTATCGTTTAAAGATTGAGTAGAAATTTTATTTTAATTTAAGACGCTTGTTTATTTCAACTTAAAACGTTCTCTTTACATCCCAAAATCTGATGCATCAAACTTGGTTACGCGCTAATCGTTTGCGTAAACTAAGGACGATACCTCAGCTAAAAATTAAGATATACTGTACATCTATTTTGAACCTATAAAATAACAATATTTTTAGGAAAATTTTCTTTATAAGGTCTATAATGCGTGGCGATGATATTTTGTTGAAACAAACTGCTTCCAATGAGAATATCGAGTAGTTTGCCATAGACAAGGTTAGCGAATATAGGGTGTTTCATAATTGGTGTCCCGTCTTTAGGTCCAAATAACGGCTCAAGGGGAACAGGTGGGGGGGAAATGAATATTGATTATTTGGTTTTAATGTCCCCTAATTCAGAATAAAAACATTTCGCGTCCCTGGGGGTGAAGGGGTAAATTTTGAAAATTTTAATTTTGTAGGGGTAGGGGTTAGACCCCATGTGTTATTTAGAAAGTTGTAGAGCATCATGTAAAAACCCGGTGAAAAAATTCCATGCCCCCTTTATCGAGTGGGTAAAGTGAAAGGTATGGCTAGCCGATGTGGACATAAACCATACTTATTAGCAAACAGTAGGGTCTACATTTGGAAAATCAATGAGAATGTACTGTTTTCTAATAAGTAATAAAGTTCGAATAAGTTTCTAATGAGTTTTTCTGTTTTTGTCTAATGAGTTTTTCTGTTTTAGTCGTTATTTTCCCACCAATTATGAAACACCCTGTATAATGGGAAAGGAAATTTTTCAGACACCATTTAAAAAGTCGAATTCTAATCATATGGATATATAAATTACACCGTTGGAAAGAGAAAATACAGCAACGCTGACATCTGTGAAGTACTTTTGGAAAAGCTTCTTAAAAGAATAGAGAAGTCTCTAGCTCGGCGATCAAATGCAAATTATCTAAATTTATGGATTACATTTATAAAATGGATACTTTTAATATAGGAAAAGACCTCCGGTCTGTGATGTACTTGTTGATTTCATCACAATGAAACAGGGCTTGCTGTGTTTCATTTCTGAACCTTACAGTACCAGCATCAAAGTCTTTGTAGATATGATTGAGCAAGTGTTTATCTTAAAAGGGCCATGGATAATTGAATATGGTTCAACCAGAAAAATCAGCAATTAGACAAGCGCGTTTTTTAGTCTCGTATTATGAATGATATCCGAAAAGTGAAATATTATCATCCAAGTTTCGCTTATGAAGAACAGCATAACATCGACATTCTGAATGGTGGTAATTGAGACTGACTTGTGAGCCCTGCATGATTAACGAAAAGTTCGGATTGTGGCTAAGATCATTCTTCATACTCTTGTGTCTGTTTTTAAACCTGTAAGGCGCAGCATACAGAATAGTGAGTAATCCAATTTGGCATCATTCAAACCTATGTCAGCGAATATTTATGGAAAACCGCCGACGGATCGCCGATTCTGAAATAATGTAATTTCATTAAAATACCAGTTTATTTTGAATTCTTATGTTAGGACGAGTTCTGGCTTTCGAAGATTCATCATGGCGATAAATATGCCGCTAGGCTGGTTCAGTTTAGCAATGTTTACTGTATGATACGCGAAACCTTTAAAAATTTCTTAATATTCAATTCCAAAATTTGCTACACTCAAGATTCTAGTTGGAATTAGCCATGTGACACTCTCTTTACGCGACTCCTACTGGACTTCCGCGTCGGCGAAATGAAGAAAGAATCCGTGAGGGTGGAAAAGTGGGGGTTGGTGGGTTGCAGCACGTGCTGCTTATTCACGACCCCATTATCTCTTGATCGTGAGGTCAGGAGACAGTCACCATGGGTCCCGTGTCTGTCACGCTGACCACCCAAAGACACTCGTCTCTCTGTTTTCTTCTTTTTTGTCCAAATGTAACCTCACGCAACGAAACATTTGGCCGCAGCTGGAAATTTCGAAGCTGGTTTACTCGATTTCATTTTAGTATTAAAGATGGATTAGTAATTAATCTGTATCTAAGGTTTCTGTTTTATATAAAAAAAGAAGTTACTTTCCTGTGAGATTGTACATAACGAAGAGCTGATATTCAGCAGATCGTTATGCTCGTCTTAATTTCACCTCTCCCCTGATTCTGGTTCCTCGGCGATGAAATTTCACGACTTTGCCCTTTTCCGCTTGTTTTAAAAAACTGCGCCAGTTTAATTTCAACCGGTCCATGTCAGGCGATGAAACAGAACAAATTTAGTGTTTCACGTTTTCGCTAAGGAGGTGATGACAGATGACTCGTTAGCGCATCATTTGTCCCCCTCGTCCAAATTGTTAACTTTCGTGCAAATGTTGATTCATCTCCTCAGCTTCCCCACCTACTGCTGTCCAGCTGTGTCCACGACACGACCTTTAACCTTGACGGGATTCCCTCCAAGACCGACGGAGTGACCGCCAACAGCACATGCGCAGATGGGGCCAAGATGCGCCCGCTAGCCATCTGCTCACGGTCATCTTCTTGGGAGGGAGGATAGCAAGGATATTAAAACGGAAGTGTAATTGGAATGGCGAAATGGTTAGACTTGCGAGTAAATTTATAATCTCGTAAACTCACGTGGAGATTTAAATCTTAAGTCACGTGAGAAATTTGACCGCGGGAAAAAAAGTTGATACCTTAACCTTTCTCTTCATTCATCTCGGCGGTTAAGGTTCAGTGAACAATATGGGAAGGAGGAGGAGAAGAGGCTTGGGCGAGAGAAAATCCGGATGCAAATGAAACGAAGGCCAATGGCTGAACAGCTTTTGGACCATTATTAATCATCACAGATTCTTCTTTTATATAATACACCAATCGTGACCTTGTTATTGAGGTCGTCGTGAGATTGTTATTATAGAATGGGACGGCTTCACGCAAGTAGATGGACACCCAAACTCTTCTGGGTGCAGTGCAATAAAATTCAATCGGTAACCTCATCAAATTAATGAAATAACAAAGTCGATTTTTTTAGGTATCATAATGATAAAGAGAAGGGGGTCTATATTTATATTTAGACAGTTTATCTAGTAATTGATTTCTACGATATAAATCTGCATTGTCGTGAATATTCTTTGGTTCTTTGAATTACCACTAGGGAGTGCTTGAATAAAGTTATCCTCAGGAATTAAAATTTGTATGACTTTTTCCCAAAGCCATTACCTTATGGTGGACATGAGCTAAAATCAATGAGCGGTTCCCTTAAAATAACAAAAATGAAAAATGTAAAGTTAAAACATTGCTTTAAAAATAGAAAACAAGGTGTCATTATTTACATTTCCTTAATCGTGGACGTAATATATGTATTTTGGTTTGTAATAACTCGTTTTTTAAGGTGTCATGTTTAGGGGAAGAGGCCGACTGTCTTGTTTTCCGCTCTAATGGAATCGCTATGGCTTAACCTTAATCTTCTTGCGGTCAATTAAGTTAGCCTTTAGCCTCTAACCTTTTAGCCTGCTCGAAAAGGGAGGAGGTTCAGGACAAGACTGTTTTACTTAATATAGTCATTTTTACAATAGAACAGGACAAAGTTTTTTAAAGCAGCGTTTTATGAATAAAGCAAGCATGAGGAAGAATGGGGGGATTATGTTATCATGTGCTTAGAAGAATACGTACATTGTAATTTATCACGTTACTCCTTATATTTCTTCTCGATTTTCTTTTTGGAGTGTGAACAAAAGGAAACCGATCTCTTTTTGTAATGCCCTCTTTCTTTTGCATTGGTTTCGCTTTTCCCGTTCAACCCCGTTAGTGATTTCGAAACCGCCGTTTGACATCCGTAGACAAATTGAACTGAATTATTACCAGAGTGGAAAAAATAATTGCGGAAACAGATTAGAAGAAATGTAAAAGAGTTAGCTTAGTTTGAAACGAAGCTGCCTCTGTTGTTTTCGCTAAATTTTGTTTGTGTTGCTAAATGGGATGGGAAAAGATCCAATTGAAGGATGAATTAAACAGGGGAGGAATGTTTTTGGAGAAGACAATTATAAAAGCACGTGTGCACTAACGATATAATGGCACGATAAGGAATCGGTCTCTTGGAAGTTAATGACCCCCAAGTGAGTTAGTACCCTGTATACTCCGCCCTCGAGAAGCGCATCCCTCCATATATAATTAACAGAAAGAAAAGAATTAACAACTAGTGGAAAAGGGTTTTCATTCTTTATTATAAATCAAATCGGATTTAGGAGTAATAGGTAAGGGTTGGGTTTTAACTGTTATTTTTTCGTAGTAAATCTAGCTCGGAACCGCCTCTTCGACAAGAATTGCAACTTGTAGTTATTAGCTTATTACACAATTCGTCTATTACATTTATATTAACTTGTTTTGAAAGAAACAAACTGTTGCAGCAATCTACTGATAAAAAACTAATTAAATTTGTAATTAGATTAATTACGGGCAAAGCTTATATGGAATTAATTTAGTGTAGAAGCAGTGGTTGATCTCATTATGGTTTCTTTTCTAAATTCTGGACTTATTAGCGCCACACCCCCTCAAGTTTAAAGTTTAATCTTTTAAGGTTATATGACGGACTGATTCAGATGGAATCAACTGAATGTCAGTTAGTTGTCTTTGTGGGAAAACAGACTTTAAAAATAACAAATATCGGTTTTTGTGGAATTATAATTTTTGGCAGTTTTATTTACTTAGATTCCTGAATGGTATTTTCGAATAAGTTCTTGGTTCTTTGGACCTGTAATTTTGGTGCAATCATCGTCACGCTTCGATGCTCAATAGGAGATTTATTACTTTAAGCGGTGTTGTAACTTTAAGATTTATGGTTCCTCCGTCAAATATTTTACATTTACAAAAACTGAAAGGAATACTTAAAAATATTTTTTGGAATAGCTTTGCGGCTTTAGTGCAATGAAAGGAAAATGCTGGATATAGTCATGCGATTATAGGAAGAAACTTGGCCACTCCCATTTATTGAAAATAAAACGTAATTGCATGCCCAACGCAACCAAAAATCTTTAACGATAACCTCTCTTCCTTAGCCCTTGTTAAAAATAAATGTTTTCGTGAGATTTGTGAGTTTTATGCCATGTCTTTATATAATGGCTCGACTATAGAAATATCAATAAATGTGCGCTCTACATTCTTCAATGTATGTGCTATGAAAATTTTTTTAATTTTCTTCTATGAGTATTAAGAAAGTTCAAGGTTCGAATTTTTAAGAATTAACCTATATCAACTGAAGATTTGTTACGTAATACGAGTCAAACAGGAGATAAACTGAAGAAAATAAACTGAAGAAACTTCTTCAAGCATATCACAATAACAAATGGAAAAGGGAAGGAAAAATTTCGCGACCTGGATTCGAACCTATCGCTGGGACAGCTTTTACCAACTGAGCTTACCGCAGATATGAACCGCATTGCTGTTACAAGATATCCAAATGGACTTCATTGAAGCCACCAAGCAGCTCAATCGGCAGAGCAGGCCCGGACTCAAGAGTTGGGAATCATCCTTATCTTTAAACCATCAAATTAATTGATGAAATTTAAATCAAACAGGAGATAATAAATAAACTGAAGAAACTTCTTCTTCCAGCGATAGGCATGGTCCCTGGTTCGAATCCAGGTCGCGGAATTTTTCCTTTCCTTTGCCATTTGTTATTACATAATACGAGTGTTAAAATGAATTGTTAAGGACAGGGAATGCAAATTATCAATCCAAATCTTTGGTACATTAAAAAAAATAACCATAGGAACATGCACCATATATTTCATTAAGGGTACATTTTAAACCTCGATTAGTCTGAGGAGATTCGTGAAATAACCAAAAGGACCTGGTGACATCTATCAACAATCCTTGAACTCAACATTTTACTTTTTTTTTTTTTTACACAACCTATATTAAGCGATTTTTGTACCACAAGATTGATTCTTATGTCATGGCTAAGAATTTGAGAACAAAACTGAGATCTTTACTATTTGGACTAGAGAAGTTCAGTATTAAAACCATGTGAAATTTTTCCAAGAAAATTCAATTACTTTATCTTTACATGACAATAAACAATGGTTTTTGAAAAGGTCTCTGTAATAAGTATGTTTTCGAAAGAGTATTTGAGCCTATGATCTTTTCAATTCCTTATTACTCATTTACTTTTTCCTCATCATCAAAAGCCTGTACTTATAATTTTTCTCAGAGGAAATTACAAATTGCTTTGTGATGACCCTGGCAATCAAACGTGAGAACAATCAGCCAATCATCTCTATCAAATTCGCATAAATATTAATGTTCATTGCTTTTTTCCTCTTCACGTAATTACACCGAATAATTTAAATTTTTTAAAAGTTGCAATATCAATTTGAATTGCTCTCCACTCCCCCTTTTTTGACCTTTACCGTAAATGATCAAAATCATCTGTGTGTAACATGCGAGAGAGGGAGTAATTAGAATACAATATAGAAGGACGATAGGCAAAAAAAATTGTTTTAGAAAAGTTTTTCTTTTTTCAAATGTAGATTATTATCTCTTCGTACTTGGATGGAAAGCTAATGAGTTGGCATGATTACGAAACTGGAGAACTCCGTGAGACTTTCTTAAGAACACCAAAAATAGAAGTTTCTATAGTGTATTAACTTAATTTCTGCCTCTGTTTAAATAGGAAAGCGATCATTTCTATAAATATTTCTCTTTTCATTTGTACAGGGGGATAATAATCTTCCATCTGGAGACGATGAAAGCAACGTTACAAAATCCGCATTCTTTGTAGAATTTTGTGGGTTTTTTTTTTTTAATTCTCTCTTTTTTCTTCTCTACTCCCTTTCTGTCAGTTTCTCTCACGAATAACCCTTTCCTCGCCGGCTCGACTCAAATCCTTGAGAGCTGAAGTGTTTTCAAAGCCGCCGTTTGACGGTCGTGAGACGTTCATCTGAAGCGCAAATGAGACGAGTGAAGCCGCGTTTCGACAGGTGGAGCCGAATGGCAGACAGTTTGAAAGTTTTGGTTGGAGAAAGGCAAAGAGAAGAGAGGAGTCTTTTGGAAAGGGAGTTCTTAAAACGACACTCAACTTAAGAAAATTGGAATCTATTCAATGGCAAAAAAGATTATGAAGATAAATATAAAGAGAAAAGAAAATTGCTAAAGAAAAGAAAAACAAACACAGTTAACTTTTTAAAATTTATTTGGTTTGTCTATGATGAAGTGAAAGTGAGGAACAATTTGTAATCATCTTCATGCTTTTAGGGTCACAGAAATTAAGACTGGTTATGAGGAGGTTGTAAAATTTATCTGATTTTTCAAACTCTGCAAAACTTTTAACAAATTCAAAAATCCTATAGTTCTCTGTTGTGCCACCAGAATGAACGGCTTACCGGATTTAAGGCCACTTCATACAGTTTATCGTTATAAAAAAAATGATCAAAACAGAAAATTTCATTTTATGCAGAATTTTCCTTCATAGCACCGTGTATAACTATTTAACCTCACATGCATATATCTTTTGAACAGCTTGAAGGTCGAAGTTTTATTCCCCATTAAAATGGAATTTTACATAGATTAGAGGAGGATGAATCGACTTAAAGAGCTAAACCTCTTTCTGATAGCTTTCTACAGAAGAACGAAAGAAGGAGGGAAAACTCTGGAATCACTACCTTTAAGTATAGGGAATCAGTTTCTCTCGTTTAATTAAATTGTCTCCTGCAGTGTAAGTTATAAGTTGGCCTAACCTCTCTCTTTTTTTGTTCCCCTTCTTCTATTTCTTTGTTCGAGTCCCTCTCGGTTTCTTTTTGTCTTTTGGTAAATATATGTTTACGCTTTGCTACGCCCTCTAAAGCAGTAGCGGCCAAATACTGGGTGCGCGTATCCGGTAGCCATAGCCCAAGGCGCTTGACCTCTTGTGACGTCACGAGCGACCACGTGATTAAACCCCTTTCCCTCCCCCCCATTCCGCATCTCCCCAACTCCTTCCCATTAGGCCCCCTCAACCGTTCAGAGATCTAGAGACGATAAAAAACTAAGTTTTGTACCAAGAAGTTGGCTCAGGAATGAAGAATTCCAGCGGAAGGAGTTCGGTTGGTTGGGTGTGTGGTAGATGACAGAAGGCATTTTCTGCTCTGCTCGTTTCTGGCGTTGCTATTAATCACAAGTGGGGAAGGCAAGGAAGGGTAGAAGAGAGCCACGTTGAAATGGAACATCCAAGTGCATACAATAGAAGAGAGGTGGGAAAAGGTAGAGGGAAGTTAGACGAGTGAAGTTCTTTGACATGGAGAATGTAATTCATGGTATCTCTACAGTAATCCATGAAAACTCAAGGCATTTACATAAGAAGCCTTTTATCACTAAAAGCTGTGATGAAAGGTTGTAAAGAATTTCAAATAAGATATACAAACGTATAAAGAAATAAAATCGGCATAGATACTATAAGTCTATATTATTTGCAATTTTATGCATATTAAAAGATTTATAATCAAGTTACTTTAAAAGCTGGCTTATGATGCTCTATAAAAATTTTAATATTTTTCTTACAGTATGTTTAATCCTTATTAATATGCATCGAAATGCCATTCAATTAGCCTATTCGTATCAGAGGAAGCCTTACCTTGAATGAAATATTTTGATGCTTTTTCTGTTTTCAAGGACTATATTTAATCCTCTTCTGCGATAATTCCATTTTAATATGTCAAGTATAATAAAAGAAAATCTTGTATTAAAAAAATTCTGCTTCGAGTGATTTTTAAGGATTCTAATTATGCTGTCATGGCCATTCAAAAGTATAAAAAGTTTCTTTCTACAACAAATGCAATATCAGAATTAGTGAGATGGAAAGCAGTGGCACTTTTTATTCATTTTCTTCTATTTTATGTATGATCTAAATAGAGAAGAGTGATCTAGTAAAGAATTGTCCTGTATCTTAGTAGTAGAGAAAAATTGTGTAACTCCCCATGAATCAACAATACAAGAATTTATAATAATAAATTACAGCACAATCTTAGCTTGGACTACTTGATCATGGAGATATCTGAAAAATTGTGAATTTAATGTTATACCAAGACTACTATAAAATAGTAGAGTTATACCAAATAGAAATATTAAACACTTCCATATATCTACTTTCAGATGATATATGCGAAACAGTGCTGTACTATTACTCGAAAATCCATGAAAGTCAACAATTTAAGAGTTTTGATTATTCAAGTCCAATATCAATGTACTTTTTCAGATTCAAAAATTTTTTAAATAAAACTCTTGCTGTTCAACTTTTTTTTCATTATCACATTTAATTCACCCGGTGCAGATTTAAATCTGGCAGATTTAATCATTAAACGATGAAAAAACCTTTTGAATGAATTTGCCTTATTGGCCTACCACTCACTAAGAGTGAAACCCTGTGTTCGTTTCCGAAACCCAAAATTTTTTTTTTCTAAAATCGACTTAAAACTCATGATTCGAGAAGACATGTTGAAATTTTGAAAAAAAAAAATCCGTTTGTACGGATGTATGTGTGACCAATTTTGTGCAGCTAACTCCTCTGAAACGGCAAATAGCAGACTCGATTAAAGGGTACATACTTAGACGGACAATACATACTTAGAGGGTACCTGAAATTGTGCCTTGGCGTATTTTTGATGTCAATTGGGTAAGCCTTTTTAGAGATATATATTTTTTTTTTAAATTAAAAAATGGCTGTAGCGTTCAAACCAGCAAACCAAACTCAATAAACTCGACATGTATGGACTCCTCTCATTAAGGCTAATTTTTTTTTGTAAATGACTCGTTTGGTTCTGATGAGCCGTTTTGCAGTTATTAACAACCTCCCCCCCACTCCCGACAGAGTTTGTTTTTTTTTTTAAATAAATTAATTCGTAATTAGAGGGATCCTTAATAGAAAAAAAATTCTTTTTTGAATCCGTTTCATGACCTGATAGGCCTGTGCGAATGTACCATTCCGCCTTTACAATTTATTTATGTGGTTTTTGGTGCGCTGAATCCGAATCTGCTTTTAGATTTTTTTCTATCACATAATGTTTACAAGTTGCAATGTTGTAGTAATAAGTGTGAAGAGAAGCGGATGCACTGTTAAAGTATCCATATTTTTGGGCCATAAGGAAATTTATCAGGCCCCAAACTCTGAATAATTTTAAATGTTTCTTTGAAAAACAAGAAATCTGCGAGTGACGAGGGAAAAACTGAGGTCAGATACGGATTCAGCTCAAAAAAGCATAAGATTCAGCTCTTAACGTTAAAAAAGTTTTAAAAAGTAATTGTTTGTTGGTCTGTGTTATCTGTATTTAATTAAACAAATTACATAGGCTTTACTACAAGTTTAAGTATGAAACCCGAGTTTCCATGGGCCGGCTTATAATCTCCCAAATCTCGATTGGTGAAGGCCAGATTAACAAGACTGTACTTTCGATTGTTAGGGGCAAATAAATAATCAAAATGTTAACTAATATTAATGAAAAGTCATCCCTTCCAGCATGTCATGCGTGAATATAGCTCAGATCATGGATGGTAATTGACGTTGTTGAAGTAGCTTTTCTGGCCTTTAATGCGAAACCAACTTCGCGACGTGATTGAATTTAAGTTATAAAAATCCCGTAACCCTAGGGAGATTGATGTCGAAACCTTATCTTTTCCTATTCCTATCACCTAGAGAGTTAGGAAATAGACTCCAAAAAGTGTTTTTACTTAGACCCACTGTGGTTGCCAGTGGCTCTAAATACTCAAAGAAAATTGCAGCGTCGATGACCATCTTCTTTAAGGAAACAAATTTCAAGTGATCCTTCATAAAGGGTGGATAGCTGAGTTATTGATCATTAACACAATCATGATGAAAACATGAGGCTTATTTGAAAAATGACGGTTACTTTAGTTCTGTCATTGATAACCATTCCTTAAAAGGCTTTCGAAACTCGTCCCCTGTTGTAATAGTTGAGTTGTTCTATTGGCTTGGTCTCTTTAATCCATTTCGCCATTCCAATTTCGTGGACGGACTAGCCGAAGTTTTGTCGACTGTTTGTTTTTATCGCTCGCCCAAGTCAACAGAACATTAACAGATGGTTTACATCCTGCGAATTCCCGACTCCGTCATTAATATCCTTCCCACTGCGCAGTCGCCGTTCCAGCTGGTAGGCATTAGGCCTAATGAAGTTATGAGTTGATCGATGACTTGTGTCTTTTTGGCCCGTGGTTTTTAACGATAAGATTAATACACCGTTTAAGGCTCCGGCGTGCTACTCATCTGGTCGCTTGGCAGCGAAACAGGAGACGCCTCTCGGAAAATGATCAGTTGACGTGGAGATCCCCGCTCACTTTCATAACTTTCACCTTTCTTCCCCACTTGAAAAATTTTCATTCATTTTTAACATGCCAAGACATGGAAGTGAGAAGAGACAGCATTTCTGAAAAAGAAAATATATATCGACATATTATTATCTTCTTATGAATGTAAGTATATCTTTCCTCTATGAACTAAAGTAAATTATTAATTATACTTTGTAACCATACCTCTATCAAAAAAGAAAACAATGTTTAGAATAAAATTTGAACTTAACTAAATTAAAGTCGTGATTTACAATCGTGATAAAAGTCCGGTCGTGACTTAACGTTAGTGAAGCATAAAATTGGCCTTCCCATGTTTACCACCTTGTATATACAGGGTGATGTTAATTAAACCGACAGGATTCGGGATGTAGAAAGGATTTAATCGATGGAAAACAGCGAAAATTGGTAGGTATCACTAATATGAACACGGGTAAATTGCCTAAACAAATGTTCCATTTCATTCCACCAGGTGGTGTTGGTGGGCTAAAATTTAAAGAAAAGGTAAAATTGAACATATGCAATCTTTATTTTACAAATCAAAATTATCATAGGCTGCAGTTGCTTGAAGCATATCTCGGGGAATGGCTGCAACGCGTTGTCATGTTCTAACTTTCAGATCAACATTGGCTTGGTAAACTCAGCTTTCAAATAACCCTACAACTGGGGATTGTGGATTTAGCTTTAAAATCGTGGATTTAAGTCTAGGGAACCTGGTGGCCAAGCAGTAGGAAATGTTCGAGAAATTATTTCTGTCCTCATCAATATTATTTATTTAACACTCCAAAGATGGCGCGCGGTCTCAAGGACCGCATCACTGCATTTTTGTATGAATTTAAAATAAACAAATGACCTCTTCTGTATCTCCCAACTTGGACCGTTCTAGAAGTCAGTATGTCATAATCTACGATTTCTTCCCTTGATTCACTTTTATAGGACGTGCGGTCTCAGGGACCGCGCGCCACCAACTACGTTACTAAAATAAATTGATGTAAAAGTCTCTTTTTTTTTTTTTTTTACTTCTTTTTAATTTTTTATTACCTAAACATATTCTTCAGTTAATTTTTAATGTATTTTTTTGTTTATTAATATTTTCCTACTTAGACACTTTTATTTGAAAACAAATATTTGGTGCGACACGTAAAAAATAATGCAAGTATACTAATGCTATTTTCTGAATTTCAAGAGCATTTAACTCTTCTGTAAGTATAATTTCATATATATTTAACCTCCGTTTATACTAGTTTTGAATAAAAATAATTTTGAACATCGAGAAGTATAGTTTTTTATAATAAAAAATAGGCATTTTTATCCTCTGAGATATGATTGCTATTATTCATTTTTATAATGGTTTTCTTTTATAAGAAAGTACATATGTATGAAAAGTAAAAATAATGCAAAGTATCAATTATCAACTATTTTATTTTTATAAATGCCTTTCCTGAAATATTCATGTTTCCTGAAATTTTGACGGAAAAAGAATGGTATTTAAATTTGTTTCTAAAAGTTACATTTTTTAGATAATATTGAAAAGTTTTTTGAGGTGTTCTATTAATAATGAGGTAAATTAAGTGATAGATAAAAAATATTCACGAATTTCATTTTTGAACATTAAAAAAAAGTAGTTTCAAAATGCGGTCTCACAGACCGCGCGCCACCGCCTCTGTTACAAACACCCGCGCCACCTCTGGAGTGTTAAGGAACATTTTTGCAGAAACTCTAAACACTAAGCAAGTCAGACACATTGTACTCCACATGTACATATGGTACAACTACAATCCAAAAAATCAGAATATGCATTAAAAAATCGGTGTGGTCATACAAAAAATGATTTATTTCTTGCATTATATAATAATATTTAAAAGTTTTTATAATACACTTAAAATGATGTGTCCCAGCTTTAATTTTCAAATTAAATATTTAAGATATCTGTTATATTTAAATTGTAAAAAAATACTAATAAAATTCTTATTATTTTGAATACACACCACTGGTTCAAAATATTAGAATAACTTCCATTAGTAGTTGAATAATCCAATAATGATTCTTAAAAGCATATACAGGGTGTATCAGGTTCGATGGTCATAAAGTACCTAGCGTGATCCTTTGCATGATTACAAGCTTAAAGTTCCTTATCGAAAATGTCGAAAACTCAAAATTTAAATTGCGTCGTTACGTCATTTATGAACTTTCCGCACCAGCAGTTCATTAAATTCAAAGGGGCGATTACAATTAAATCGGCGTCAATTTTTGTTAAATTAAAGTTAAATGACGTTTTCGACAGGTTTTCAGCAAACTTCGCGTGATGTTTAGACCCTTAACATTTGAGTTTTGAACATTTTGCATAAGGAACTTGAAGTTTGTAATCATGCAAAGGATCACGCTAGGTACTTTATGACCATCGAACCTGATACACCCTGTATATGTAAAGTTCGTGTAAAATAGAACTAATAAATTAGTATTCAATAATGTAGAAAAGCAAAGAATTTTAGTAGTTTATACCATATTCGTCGCAAAGCTGACAACAGTTTGAAGGACATCATCATTGCTCTTCAGAAAACTCAAAAGAATAAGCTTATAGCTCAACAGGCTAACTGTTCTCAATCAACTGTTTCCAGGGTTTTAAAAATGCATACTGAAGGGCTGTGCAATCAAATAACAGTCAACGTGGTGGTCGAAAACTGTCTACATCACCCCGGGATGATCGGCGACTATAAAGTATTGTTAAAAGAAACCGTTTCAGAAATCTCAAACACATTCATACATTGTGGATGGCATATGGAGTTCACGTTTCTTGGTCAACAATTTGAGGCGTCTACACAAATTGAAGTTCCAGTCAAGAGTTCCCAAAACAAAACCGTTGCTCCCAGCCAAGCAACGTCAAGCAAGGGTGAAATGGTGCAAGGAACGACAACTTTGGGGGCAAGGTGATTGGAATAAAGTACTGTTTTGTGATGAATTTGTGTTTTTGTGTGAGTCATGAAAATAAAGCCCACGCGTGTGGCGCTTGCGAGAAGAAGCCTTCGCCAAATGCTGTATGAACTGTTCCGTTAAGTTGGTGCCGTTATTTATGGTGCGGGTATATATGTCCGGAGAAGTTGTGTGGTTTACGGGAAAGGTTAACTCTGTCTTGATGCACCTCATTCTAGAAGCTTTCATGTTGCCTTCTGCAGAGGACTTGTTTGACGAAGAATTCATCTTTCAATAAGATGGTACATCTAGCCACACGTCAATGAAAACAAGAGGATGGCTCGAGGAAAACATTATTAACGTACTTCCATGGTCATCTAAACTATTAAGAAACGACTCCAATTGGAAGCTCCAAAAAATAAACAAGAACTTGTTTCTTGTTAAAGAAACTATGGTTTGCATCACAAAACAACGTTGCATCCAGCTTGTTAGCAATATGCCTCACCGGTTAGAAGCTGTAATTGAAGCAAAAGGTGATGCTATGAAATATTAGAATTAAATTCAGCATCCTAATATGTTTATTTTACATTGATTTTGAACGTTCATCTAAATTATTCTAATAATTTGAACCAGTTGTTTGTAATATTCTAATAATATAAATTTTACTATTTTTTTACAATTTAAATACAACAGCTATCTTGAATGTTTAATTTGAAGTTTAAAGCTAAGACACATCCGTTTAAGCATTTACATATTATTATGTAATGGAAGAAATAAATCATTTTTTGTATGACCACACAAATTTTTATGTGTATTCTAATATTTTGGATTGTAGTTGTACACTAATGTAAAAAAAGTGTTTCATGTGTTTTTCTTATAAGAGTTCTTGTTAAACTAAGAATTTTTGTTGCAATTGATCGTTTTTTAAAGATTGGGTACAAACTTGAGTGTGATGGTACATTTTCTACACAGTCTCAAGTGGCTTTTATAAACACTTTTGTTGCTTAGAGCGTGATTGCCCTGAACATAGCTACTCAAGAAAATCAAAGAAGGTTAAAGAGTTATTGGACTTAATTGCAAATTAATCGTGTTGTTTGAAGCCAGCTTATGTTTTTTGCTTCAGAAAAATGGTGATTATTATAAATCGGTGTTCTTTGTGAAAAATTACGAAGTGATACATAATCTCTGAATGAAAACTTGGTGTAAAAAATCAGTCAGCAGAGAAATATCTATTATATTGATAATTCACAAGATTGATCAGTTATTTCCTTAGGATTCCACAAACGCGCGTAAACGATGTCACAGTTTAAGAATGTTATAAATTTAAAAGTTTATGGAATAAATGTATTCTTAGCTACTAATAACAGGTTATTATGAGCTCAGTCTTTTAATTTATTACTTGTATCATTTACTTTTGATATGTTTCCCTCCCATTCATTCATCATCTCCATATTAATCTACATTTGCACTTTGTAAGAGAACTCCATTGCAAAACTATTTCCCTCTCAAATTTTGAAGCATGGCGCAATCCCGAGTTGTTTTATGATTGCTTAATTTGTCATTTATTTCGACGTAAATTAATGGGTCCAAAAATTATTGATATTAAAAAATGCATATAAAATCCTCTCCCCTTCTATAGGCATCGATATTAATTGATTTTTAGTTTAAAGCGATGTCCTTAATTACGAAGCAATCTTATTGATTGATTGCAACTCAACCGTTCATTGTTTTTTTCTTTCTTTTAAGTTGAGTACACTTTTAAAAATAATAACATACTCTGAGATTGAGTCGTTTGTCAAGAAAAAATGTTTTTTTTATTAAAATGTTTTTTTGTTTATTAGTTAAACAGGATTCAATAGGCGTTTTGCATTTAGGAAAATTATAGTGATTGCAAATTTGTCAATTTGTTTATTTCTTTGTGTCACCAATAGAGGGAGAGAAATAAAAAAATTGTTAAAGGAAAAAAAAAATACTTCGCTCTTTCAAACTTGTTTTGATTTGATAGGTCCACTTTTTTTTTATTTCGTTGGGGTTTTTGTTTTTATTAGTCTTGACAAAAAAAAAGAAGAGGAATCTACATAGTAATAATGATGGCATTCAACGACTACTCCATTATAATAAAGAAGTGTTTTGCAGATGGCCTTAAGTGTTTTTATTTATAAAGTGTTGTTAAAGGTTTGGACTACATCAAACGTACAAAGTGAGTAAGAAGTAATCTTTGAAAAGCTTTTAATTTTAACTGCCGTCTTTTACGACCACTTGCCCTGTTCTCAAATCACTTTCTCTTTAGATAACTTTGGTTAGAATTGATAGAAAATTTGCGTTCCCACAGCATCATGGCATTTGATTTTTAAAAGGATGGAAAGGAGCTGCAATACTTTAGTAATTTTCTTGAAGGTTGTCAATCGTAAGATGAGGAAGGAGAGAGAGTAAAATGACAAGGTCGCATGATGATTACAGGCTCTCGGTTAATGCGCGGTGCTGACGTCGCGCTTATTTCCGAAATCATGCACTGTGAGTTAAGTTTATATTGGATATGAATTGTGGTGGAAAAGGGGGCGTGCAAGGCTTTAGACCAAAATCCCCCCCCCCCTTCGTCTGACCATGGCTGAGACTCGTTTTATTAAAGCGATTCAGTTTCCCGTAGCAACGGGAGATTCTTTACGACATTTTTTATTACGATCAAATTTTTTCCTTCTCTCCTCCGAACTCCACAAACAAGACGAAAAGAGTAATAGATAAATCAACCCGGAGATAATATATAGCCTATAGGATAAAAAACTAGAAAAAAATTAAGCTTGAGAATAAAATAATTGACATTTTTGATGCAGCTTTTAATTATTTCAGTTTTTTTAAAGTAAAGTTTATAGCTTTATTTTTTTAAAAGTTATTAGAGTTGTTTTCTAATTATGATTTTTTGTGCTGATTCTCCTTAATTATTCAATGTGCCTTCGTTATTTTTGCTTAGCATTTATAATCATTTTAATGAAAGTTTTGTATTTGCGAATTGCTCATTCAAACATGCGAGCATTTTCTGAAGAATATAAATGAATGTACATAAGGAGTTTGGTTATGAATCCATCTGTCTACATTAAAAAACATAGTATATTCCTTAATATTCCAAAATTATAAATATTTATTAAGATAAAGAAAGGAGAAAGATCTAGTGATCCCGATGTTTAAGTAGGTGAATCGCCTGGGACAAACTGCTCTAATCTAATGAAAGGAGAAGTAGAAGGCTGGTTAATGAAATGAACCAACACAACTTCTGATGCAATAATGCTATTCCTATTTTTCCTCCCTAAAGCACTTAGGAAAATATTAAAAATAATATTGCTGATGATAATAATAATAATAGTAATTAGCCTCATCGTAACATACTATTTATATTGGGATAGTAACATACTACAGTGCTCCCTCTATATAACGGGATTCTACATAATGCCAAATTTATAATTGCAAATCCATATAACAAAGTTTTTTTCCGGAAAATATAAACTGCAGACATGAATGAGTTTGCAATTTTTATTTTCCAGAAAAAAACTTCGTTATATGGACTTGCAATTATGTAGAGTTATAAATTTGGCGTTAGGTAGAGTGCCGTTATATAGAGGGAGCACTGGTATTAATATTCGGACACCCTTCCATAAATAATGAAACAGGTGCTATGCATTAGTAAACATTTCAGGAATTAATATAATTCACATAGTAACAGAACACAGAGGGGTTTAACCTACAAGAGACAATTGCTTGAGTGTAAATGCAAGACGCTACGTTAAGCGAATTAAGAAACTTCCAATGTGGAATGATGCTGTAGGATGCTGTAGTGAACAAGCGTTCTGTAAGAAACATGACGTGGTAAGTTATAAGTTGGAAGGGAAATAGACTGAATATGGCAAAACAGGCCTGGTGAGTTATTGGAATTAGTAGAACGGAACAAGAGAGTTCTGCAAAGAGCTGTTGTTTCAAGTTCCACAAACTTTCTGAGAGAATAGTGGACTAATGAGTTATTAATACAATACATAGGAGACTACATAAGGGTATTGTCCCGGAAATGTACGTATGTGGAATTGTTTCCTCTATTGTTGTCAGGTTAAACCTTTTCTACGGTTTCTGGCAAAATATTGGAGGGTTACCAAGGTTGTGCAATCGATCATAAAGCATTGATGACCTGAATAATTGACATTATACAAGAAGCTCTTTTTCTGGACTAGTAGTAGCAGTGAAAAAGACCCTATGGAAAGAACTCGAGGTTCACACTTTAGTGTTTTTACGCTCTCTGGGATTAAGTCCTTCCAGATTGTGTAATGGAATTTGATGGAGACATTGTAGCTATATATTGATTGGTCATTTGGTACCCCATTAGTCGTTATCGACAATATGCTGGAAATATACCACATTACGGGCTTCCAACATTATTAAAGGACAACTGTATCGTATCATATTGAGTGAGTACTAACTAAGTGGTTTGAGGTTATGTGGAAAAGCTGAAACTGGTCAGCCAAAAGATGATCGAGTATCTTGCAGTTAACTTGGATTATATGTATGCGCAATGGCATGATAGCTGCGTTAAAGGCCAAAACGAAGGATAGATGACCTGATATTTCTTCCTGAAAATCTAATGGAAGAAAATTTCAGGAAGACTAAATCAAAAATATTAAGACAATAGCGAACGTTTCTAATTGTTTAATTACAAATGTTAGTACATTAATGGTAGAGTAGAGTATGTAAGTCTGAGCACTCTTAATTTTAGTAATAATAAAAAGTGTGATTGATATTACATTTCGAGTTGGTGATATATATATATATATACTTTTACAGTTTGGTCTTACAAATAACTTAATACAGTTGAGATTGTAGCGTAGGAGAATGTTTTTGTATTTAAAGGTAGAGAAAAAATGAAGATGAAGAAAGGAAGGGGCTTCTTCTCCTCCTCCTCCTCAATGGCCTGAATGTGAAATGAGTGGGACCTTGAGTGAGCCCCCCGTTCGCTCGCCGTGGAATGCAACAGCAGCAGCAGGAGCCAGCATCCTCGCGTGCGTACGCGGCCGTCAGTACCGCCCAGCCGTCCGACCAGCCGCCGTTCCTTTCAACCCTCCCCTCCTCACCCACCCTATCTATCTGCGTTTTTCTCTTTCGCTGGAAAACCCCCTCTTTCAGTGGAAAGGAGAAGGAAAAAAAAAGAAAGTTAAGCTTAAGAGAGTTTGGCCGTTGTGCACCTTTTCCCACGCCAAACTCCTCGTCTCAATTGCCCCATTTAACCGAGATAATGAGAGCCAACGAGCGATTTAATAATTTTTCTCGGCTTTTCTTATTTATTTTCCCCTCTTTTCTTCGTCGATTTCATTTTTATTACACTCGTCGTTTTTTGTTTTTCTTTTCACTAGACAATTGCCCCCTCATTTCTTTTTTTCTTTTAATTGTCCCTCTTGTGTAATAACGTCCTTAAATTACGGCACCGAAGAGGGTGAGAAATCGCTATCACAACCTTTGTTGGATTTTATAAAGGTTTTAGCCACCAACATTCGATTAGCGTTGCGATCAAATCCATTAATGGCAAGCGGTTTCTTAAGGTCGTTGGGAGGTCAGCATTCATTCTATAGCCTATAGTTGAGCTGTATTGATTTAAGAATTGATTTTATTGGAATATAATGAATATTCGCTTAGCCTTACAAAGTTTTATTTTAAAGATCTCTGGCTTAGTTTTAATATTTTGAGAATTACGCAAAATGTAACCCTTAAAAGTACTGCGTTTTTCTGTTGAGGCGCACGTATTGAAAAATGTGTTTTAATTAATATCATTCACGAAATCAGGAGGATAAGCCAAAGAATACAGAAAAAAATACAAGTACTCTTTTTCAGTGTCAGAGAAGGTAAAGCAGAACTTTTTTTCTTTGAGTAATGATACTTACTGCTATACTGTAATTTTGCGTCTAACCATGTTCGTGTGGTCGAAAGTTGATTGCCCTGGAAGTGGATAAAAAATGAAACAGTTTTCCAGTTGTTATATAATTGAGATATGGAAGGCGAAAGAAATTCATAGAAGAGCCTTCGTGAAACCTTGTATTTGTAATATTTGTTTTTTATTAGTTGCCTGCAGGACTCCATTTCATAATGAACGCAGTCCTCTGAAATTTAATACTGAATTGGGTGCGTTTGGGTGAGCTTAGTAATAAAATTACCTTTCCGAACTTGCGCTTTAATTTGTGGCTTTCAATAGCTGTAGACGACACTCTGGCTGCTCTTGTACGTCAGCAAGCAATTGAGCTTCGAAATGAAATCTCCAACAGGAATCACTATCATTTGTCATGGGGAGCAATTACAGACCTCGCCGGGGAAATAAAAAGGAGAAAACGACTAAAAAAAAAACAAACTGTCTGACTTGTTTTTCATAACACTATATGCTACATCCACCAAATTCAATCATTTCTTTGAAAAATTATTGAAGGAGATATCTAAAAATAAATTTGTTAAGAGATCCTTTTCGGGGTGAATAAGTTATCTTAATATATTTTTACCGTGAGAGAGTTTCATTGAAGCTATGAGTAATTCAGGAGCTCGTAAGCATCGAGTGGCAATTAATTTGTATTTCTTGCAATTGAATAAATCCTGTTTCGAGGGCAAGGGAAAAACCCGTGAGGCATTTTGGGAATAAGTAGATTTATTATTATTGAATGAAAATAGCTTGCAGAGGAGGTGGAGGAGGAGGATGTGAGGTTCTTTTCCTGTCATAACTTTCAAGGGAAAAGTGAAAGGGTTGAAAGGAGAGAGAAAGTAATTATGTTCTTTATTTTTTTATTTTTTATAGCGTGAGTGAAAAGTGGGATGGAATCGGTTTTCTTCGTTCATTAGTTCAAGGAGTTTGAGGGTGGGTGGTTCATTTCCTGTCACTACGTTCCATTGGTCAGATCCCATCTGCCTCTTTCTTTCTCCTGCCAATTCAACTCTTTGCTTCTGGTGTCTTTTGTTTTTTATTTCTTCTTTTTTTCCTTCTTTTTGATTCCTATGAAATTCAGGTATTTTGAAATTCAAATTCGAAGATAGCGTTTTGAAAAATATTAGACTCTATAAGAAAGAGAGAAGTCTCTTTACTGATTTTTAATTAGTGATTGTTAAGTAAGAGATGCTTGCATGATAAATACCAATGATCGTAATACTGCTAGACATAAGTTTAATAGCACAGACCTACTATTATCGTGTATATCCTTTTGCATTCAGTACAACTTGAATACGGCCAGAAATATTTTAATGAAAGGCGTCACAAGTGTATTACATAACTCATGTCATCACAAGTGTATTACATGACTCTTGTCGATACGATAGTGGTGAAAGCATGTTGCAAACAGTTTCCTCCAGATCTTTCCTAAAATATTCTATTGGATTGAAATCTGGTGATTGTACAAGATAGTGTAACAAAGATAACTCTGTGTCGTGTTCCATGAGCCATTCTTTCCTTCATTCATCCTTATGGCATGATGGTTAGATTGCATCCTGTTGGTAAATAAGTAAAATTCGGTCACGAATAGTTGGTCTAATCAGCAACAATGTTGAGACATCTTGTGTTCCTACGGGACCGTTCTTTAAATATGAAGGGATACTACTGCAAATTACGAGTGTAATCACATGGCCTCTCCAACTATTTGTGCTATTTAACAATAATCGAGAGTACTCGTTTTGACAATGGGGAAAACGAAAGTTCTTGCAGAGTTTGATAAGGGGCTCATTTTGAATCCCCGTCTTCCTGAGCAACTATTTTTAAAAACTGCCGAACTGATTGGAATTCCAAAAGGTGATGGGTTTAAGTATTCAACGCATTGCCGGCCTGAGAGAAGTAACTGCAGAACAAAACAATTTATAATCACTGTGTTCGACGTTATCTGATTAGATTTATGGAGAGCTTTAAGCATATAACAATTGGCGGATTCATTCAATAGCAAGAAATTAATTCCCTCGAGGAAGGTATACGAGGGGTGTTCAAATGAAAAGGTACGAAACCAAACCGGTTGGAATTTGAATATACCACTTTGGGATAAACTTCTAGATAGAGAGCTTTACTTTGGGCGTAGAAGTGATTTTGCTTTGGGATAACGTAGTGCGACATCTAGGGAAGAGAACATAGTGTCCGGCGTGGTTGTGCGCATGGGTGAGAATCATATGACGCAGGAGAGAATCAAACAGTTGTGATTCCGTCCAATAGAATT
>JAHWFO010074475.1:60467-257541 GCA_023313115.1 Rhysida immarginata | reverse complement strand
TAATATTCTATTTGCTTTTAGAGAATTATTCTTTTTTGCTTTGATAAAGGATAGGCTCTATCCGAAACGTCAGCTCTTTATTTGATTTTTTAGTTTTATTTTGATTATACTTATATATTTATTATTTTGTTATTTGTTAATTATTATTTAATTTTTCAGTTGTATTTATTAACTATTTATTTTTCTCTATAAAAACAAATTCTAAATTAATAATCTTATTTATTTTGATTTAATTGCAACCGATATGTCATGTATGAGCTACCAATTAAAATATTAAAACATTCTGATTATAGAAAAGGAAAAGCAATCTATAATATGCTTTATAATGTTAATTTATTTCAATATTGTTTTAGCCTATTTGCTGATTATCTTCATGATCTGGTCAGTTTCTCTTCTATGAAATAGCAAAATGCAGATCATCTGGAAGGAAAAAAAATATACACGAGGAAATTACGCAGTTATATATATCGTAATAGATGGATCCCTTTCTTATCTCATGCAGAACAGAGGTTATTAATATTTTAAAGAATTTGTATTTACAGGATGTTTACGAATTTTGTGTACAAACTTTCAGGGGTGGTAGAGGACCTTATTTTGAATATATTTTTACTAAGAAACTGGGATCGCAAATGAATCCTTGATACATAAAAAAAATTGTCAAATTCTTACATATAAGATTTCCTCGTAATGTTGTCTCTCGCGTTAATGTATTCCCAGAAAACGTAAAAATTAAAAAACTTAATACTGATGGTCATAAAGTTTTTAATAATCAAATACTACATGTTTGTAAAATTACAAAAGGTGTTCAAACTGTTGATCATGAGTAACAATGCATTCCTCACAGAGTCTTGTCATTGAATTTCTGAACGGCCAAAAATCCCTGCAGTGTCTCTTACAGTGCCACAATTCGTGCTACCAGCTCCTCTTCTGAATCCACAAGAGTATCGTACACCACATTCTTCAAATATCCCCAGAAGAAGAAATCTAAAGGTTTTAGGGCTCATGGTCAAATCTTGTAGTATTTGGTTATTAAAAACGTTGTGACCATGAATATCACGTTTTCTAATTTCTTCGTTTTCTGGAAATACATTAACGGGAGAGACAATGAGGAAGTCTCAGACACCGTTGTATTATGATGTTTGACAATTTGTTTTGATATCAAGGATTCATTTGCGACCCACAGTTTATTGGCAAAATACATTGTATACAGAAGGTCATTCACACTTTTAGGAAACGATTTGATTTGAATTTTAGTCTAATAATCCATATTTATTTTTCCTGTCATGTTCTATCTGATTCCCCTGGTTCTTGACAAGGCTGTTTCGGAGGGCTACGAGATCCAATTTGTCCCATTCCTCTTGCGCAGCTTTCCAAAGGTCAGTCAAAGTTCTGCACCGTCGCTTCCCGAAGGCTCTCTTGAACATCCCGAAAGCCCAGAAATCCATTGGGACGGCTTAGGTAAAGCCATACTTCATCCAACGTAACAATCTTTTTTCCACTTGTGACTGGCTAGGAATTTCTCGTAAAGTTTTCGGCAGTTCACCTTCCTTTCTGCGATGTGACGAGGCAAGAGCTTATGAACCTTCGGCTTGTGGACTTTATGAAGATTCAAATGTCTGTTGATAATTTTGTTTATTGTTGCGGGCGATATTCCTAGTTTCGAAGCAGTACTTTTTTATGTTGGGGATTTTCGACGGAGACCAATTTTCGTATTCTTCGAATGACGTCCGCCGTCCTCACTTTCTTAAGATGCGCTTTCGGACTCGGCAATTGATCCATTTTTTCTGCGGATCGAGCTTTACCACGGGAATTGAGTATATTGAATACCCCTTTCTTAGAAATGACAAGACCTTTTTGTTTACAACATTGTACGAGTAATTCTCCTCGGAAAGGGCGGTGACTTAGCAACGATCCATTTTCGGTGGCATAGCTACATGAAAACAAAATTATAATCCCAGCAACACGTGCTTGTGTACTAGACGTTTCTTACCCATAATTCCCGTTCACGCAGATAAATTTGCATGCACGTAAAAGTGATTTTAATATTGTTTCCAAAAAGTGTGAATGACCTTCTGCATTCAATAATAAGGTCCTCTATCACCCTAAAAGTTTATACACAAGAGTTCTTAAACACCCTGTATATCTTTCTTGTTATCACAGATAAACATGGTAGATTTCAGTAGGTCTTTATAGGTGTGGTAGGTTTTGGTAGGATTTGGTATATTTATTAGGTAAACCAAATTTCAATCGCACATTACGCAAACCGAGAGATAAAATTTCGAAAAATTTTTATACTTCACCATTATTACATGTATTATTATTATTATTATTATTATTATTATTATTATTATTATTATTATTATTATTACGCGGAATTTAATTACAGCTTCTTAGAATAAAAATGCATCTTAGGATTTTTTAAGCAATTCCTTGCGGTGTAATTGGATGCGAACCACTGACCCGTGATGAGCCTGACCTTATATGTGTCCGTATGCATTATTAAACGAAGCTATTCATAAAGCATTGATTTGTTTTCAAACGTTTTTATGCACAAGAATTGTAAACGAGGCTTTTCCTTTTGTTCTTGCGAAAAAGAACGATGGAAAAATTGAGCATAGGACGAACGAACGAACAAAGTCAATGAAAGCGCAGGAGTGAATGAACGCGATCAACAACTCGAGCTCTTCATTTTAATTCCTTTTTGAAAAATCTCGCTGCGTCACCGTTTGACAGAAACGAGTAGGAGATCAATTAATTTCGGCAATTGATCTAAAACACGATTAGCATAATCTACTAGCACAAAAATGATAAGGGGGGAGCTGAGTTTATGAGATAATCCGTGGCCGATCTCATAATTAATGTGCCGTCGCTATGATGAAGGCAAACGCACTTCACCTGAAACTGAGCCCCAGAAATCTTCTATACAACATATTGTGCTTTAACATTAGCTAAGTGTTGATATTTGAATATAAATGATCACGAATTCTAAATAGGAAGAATGGGGGAAAGGAGGTGGCAAAATTGTCTTCAAAAGTGAAATTTTATTCACTGATTAACTGTACCAATGTTTCAACCATTTTTTAAAAAGCTTTATATTAGAAATGTAAGTGATACGAGTTCAACCTAATCTAATTTAATCTACATTGTTAACAGTTTCTTAACTATGGTTTCGATTACAGGAAGAGTCTTCTTTACAACTCCATTCTCGTATAAAAGCAACTTGAAAAAACTAGTGGAGATCCGAGTAGAACTATTTTTAACGTGAGCTCTCTTTTTAACCCCTTCAGGTATACGAAGCTTGAATGTCATTGTGGACAATGAAATATCAAGATGATTTCCACCAAGACGATTTGCTGCTTGGTCAAGAGGAAGGAACACTTCCCAAGAACGACCTGTTTAACACAGAAACTCGAATTTATAAACTCTTTCAATCCAATAGAAACCCAATCACTCGTCAATCAAGAAATTGTATATTCCAAGAGAAAGAACGAGTTTTAAAAGTTGCTATAGAGGGATTGTATGAATTTAGCTATCGATCTCTTTGGAATTATCGAAGATAAGCAAGCAAATTTTTTTATAAGAATTTAAAAGAAAATTATTTTTAAATATTTTTTTGAATCCATTAAGTCTTTTTTAATTTTTTTTTTTTTAAAACTCGAGTCGGTTCGTTGTCTGCATTAAGCAACTGCGGGTGGTTCGTCCCAGATTTAACGTTAGCGCCGTCTACGGGGGGCCCAGCTATGCGTAGATGATCTAATAAAGATGCCATCAATTAAGAGCTTCACGACCATCTTTCATGAAGTGCTAAGGGAAATAAATCTTAAAGGGAAAAATAGAAAAAAAAATTAACGATTTGGAATTTCACATGTGCATAATTTTCTAGAATAACGGTGAAGGATTACAGCCACAGCATACACTCCAAACTTCTGATTCCTAACAAGTTTGTTTTGATGAACACAGCACAAGTAATGACTGCCATGTTTGTCGTGGGTCATTTCAAAAGCTTTGTACACTATTCCAGGCGCGACCTTTAAGCTGGCGTCGTTTCATTTATTCTTGCATTAGTTGTGAGTTTGAGTTCGGTCTAAAAAATAATGTGTACGTTTGCTGTATATCTTATCTCTATTCTGAACACTTATGCCGTAAAATGGAATAAGAAAATGGCTCGTAGCGACCAGAGGTTCTACATCAAAAATGAAATTTTACGATTTCAAGAAAGAACGCAACCGAAATTCACAAAGCTTTGCTAGTTTTGTTCATGAGACTTTGATTTTTTCTCCAAACTAAAACAACCATTCCGTGGGAAACGTTTTGGCATAATTCAAAATATTTCTGGTGAAGTGACCCGAGTGATCAGTGGGCTTAATAATGAAAATCTCCTATCTGGAATATACAAAACTTGTCCAAACGTAAAGAAGCTGAGAAGGACCAATGGAGATTTTGTAAACTAAATATGTTTTATTTTTCGATTTAATCTTAAAAGTGGTCAAAACTTTTGAAATATCCCTTGTTGATTGGTTGGTTAGATTTTTGGGTCTAAAGTTATTTTGCGCCCTATTCACATGACTATTATCTTTACTCATTCCTGGAACAAACTCATTACTGATCGCATTCGAACCCGCGACTTGGTAGATTCGAGAACTAGAAAAGCCTATGCCTGAGTGCTCTCGGCCACCGGACCCTGTAACTCGCATAAAGAGAATTAGTCGCTCTCATTACGAATGGCTATGCCAAGGGACATCTATGTAAATGTACTGACGTGAGCGATAGGGCGGGCATTCTTGAAATAAATTTGCATACTTGAAGGGTATCGTTTATCTGAATTTCTATGCGATTAGTGTTGATTTGGATTTTTTAACTCTTCGATTCTCTTTGTTCCGCAGAAACGTTTCGATTGATAAGCCAAACGTGACATTTCAGTTGTAAAATCACAAATTATGAATTTAGAATTTACGCTTATATTTAACTGTTGCAACTTGCAATCATATTTATTTGGACTTTTTTTTATTCAATCCCAGGAACAAGTAAGCTTCGTCAAATTATGGACATCCTATTGCGGGATGTCCTGTAAAGGCTAAGTAATTCCAATAGCTTATATAAAATAAGACTGAACAATCTTCGTTTAAAAAAGGCGGAAGAAAACAGGTTGAAATAATCAAAATTGTTTCTACATGTTTTCAGACAAATAAGTGCTAAAATAAAGTATTTCTGTTATAATACTGGATAATTTCTGTTATAAGTCCTGTTTTTAAGTTAAGATCTTCATAATTCACTGTCAGGCTTTTATCTCTAATAAGAATTATCCAAAACGGGATGGTTATGTATAAGTTATCTCAATTCTTTTCTGAAATGAATTTTTTAGTTCTTTTCCGAATTTCCTCACACTAGTCAACGTTTCAGTATTGCAGGATACCTAGTAAAAGTATCCAAGAGTTGAGTTGATCGCTTTACCACGTTTGTCAACAATCATTTATCAATTTATTTTAATAATCATATTATGTAAAGTCCATCAGTTGATGACAAATGTATGTTTTTAAACAGAGTCTATATTTAGTGTCTTTTGCATCAAATGGTATAGATTGTTTGGAAAAATATGTGAAGTGGTTGGTGTTTTTGAATGATGCTGACGGTTAGTCCTGGAAATAAACTCAAAATATATATTTCCATTTTCACTATGGCAGTGTTGGGTTTCCTAATAAAAATGGATGTAAGAAAACGAATAATATGATATTTAAAAATTAAATAAATAGAAATGGGTTCTGTAGAAGTTGTCCAAAGCGTCCAAGCTCCTCCTCCTGCCGCCGAAAAAAAAGGTCAAAAGTTTCGTAGCAAGTAGAGACAGCGGTGCATTTCCTTCTGGGAAATTAACCGTTAATGATGATGCATATTTTTCGCAGTTTGAAATAGAAGGGGTGGATAGATTTCAGCGAGGGCATAATTGCGAATTGATACCGGGTTCAAGAATGGAGAACACAGCTAAAAGGAGGGGGGAGGGGAGAAAATGAGAAGGGTGGTAGCTTTTTCTCGGTTTTACGTTGCCATTCCGGTAGCCAATGAGCAGCCCGCCGTCCTTATCATTCGCAATTTCGCCCTCGTGTGATTGTCCCGTTCGGCTGCTCAGGTAAATTGGAGCCCCAAAGGGGGGCGGACGAAGAGAAGCCAAGTCGTTTCTCATGAGAATGGGATCAGCCCGATTGAAGGCTCTCTCGTATAATGGCCGACTGACAAGATCTTGAACACTGAAAAAGGAGGAGGAGGAGGAAGAAAAGAAAAAGAAAGAGTGAGAGAGAGAGAAACTCTTTGAGGTTGAGTTGTAGCAAAAGGCGTAGGAAGGACGAAGACCAGGTCCCGAATGGCTCGAACTCCTTCTGAAGTCCTCGTTTCGACTCGTTAATAGAGGTGGAATTGGAAGAAGTACAGAAGGGCAATTTATTGCGCAAATCATTTCCTGACTGCATCCAAACAAATAGTCTTAAGCCAAAAAGTGGTCGATGCCATCTTTTCCTTTCTTGGGGTCGCGTCTCTGGGAGCTTGAAATTGACTAAGGTCGAATAGTGTTCGTTTCCTTTGCTCAATTTTTGAGAAATATGGAGGAAGGAAATGCATCATACACCGCATTGGGGTAGATTGTAATTAGGACTTTATTTCCAAAGAATAGAGCGTTCTTCTTTTTCTATCTACCTTTTCAAAGGGCCGAGAAAATTATTCTTCCTTTTTTAAAAATCAAACAATTAAGAACCTCTCCAACTATTCACCTACTTTTTTTTTTCCTTTGAGGAGAGAAAAATTGACTTGATTTCTGAAAATATGGGCATTGAAGTGTTTAATGAATTTTTTAATAAAACTAATGGAAAAAATAATTTCAATTACAGATAATAAGAACGCAATTTCTGTAAAAAGATTTTTTTATTTAATTTTTATTTTGTACCGTGATCCACTTAACTTTAGCGAAAAGTGTAAAAGAATGGTACTAAAAGAATATATTTTCAAATAGGTTTTTTTTATATGTTTTTGATTACTTTGTGCGAAATCTTTAATTTTCTTATTTTGTACTTATTAGATCATTCTTGTAACCATTGTCTCAAAATGACAGAATTCTTATTATAAAATTAGAGCTAAGAAGTCCTAACTGAGCACATTTTCCTCAGCTATTTGAAACAATAATTCTTTTGTAGAAAGATGAAAACATTATCTAATTTAACTTCGTCTTTCCCTTTTTTTTCTTATTTCTTTTTCATTTACAAGGTTTTTTTGACTCATTTCTCAAAAAAAAGGCCGTTGACCGAAATCAGATTTTGCGAATGAAAATTTCGGTCATAGGCTGTGTTGTTTGTAGATCCATTATGTGAAACAATAGAAGAAATTTTTCTCTCCATCTTAAATTGTTTATGCAATTAATAAAGTTGTCATAGGTAACCAGTTCTAAAAAACTTTTAATAATCTCAAATGTTATGCTAGTGTCTCACAAAATTTGGATCTAAATTCTTAAGAAAGAATAATTTTTTAAATCTAAAATAAAAAGTGTATTCTCAATCAATAGAAGGAATGATCATGATGGTCTTTAATTGAATTATGGTATAACTACTTGATTAGGCTATGTGATATTTGGTTAGATAAAGTTAATCAATCTCGACTTGTGAATGCTGAGTTAGAGAACATTAAATAATTAATTTCAGGGAGCACTATATGAAGTTGATCTCGTGCACGTAGGCGATGGGTTATGATTTGATGGTTGGCGTTGGCAGCTATGGTACTGTCTTAGAGATTGTAATCTCGAAGGTAGTGGCTGTGGGTCCAGTTGGAAGCATCAAATGGAAACAATATAAACAAGCACTACTCACATACAGAGTTCATTATTATGACAAACAAAAAATGCGGACGAATCTTTTCTGATCCGGCCCTTCAAGATCCATAATCATTCCTTGTCTGAATTCACTCAAATCGCCTGATTGTCCATACTAGTGTTACCTCTGTATAAACTGAAGCTTATATTTATTATTCACTTACCCTTATATTTACATGACATGATCTGCTTCGAGATGGGATGTTCCTTATTAAATTGATAAGTCGCTGTTTATTTATATGCAGTGTTTCCCGTTTTTGAAATTCCTAAGCTTAAATCCCCTTAATAAAAAGAAAATATAAAACTTTCGAGCCCTTTCTCTTTCGAGAACTCCCCAGTCGTAACCACTCTTTTTCGCTATATTTCTCTCTCGCTGAAGAATTGCGGCTCTTATTTATTTTTTTTAACATTGTTAATTTTTTTTTAATTTGACCATGTTTATTTTTAAAATTGAATTCTCCCTCTTTCGGTTAGTAAATTTCAAGTCAAGGTCAGAATCATCCGGATTCATTCTCCAAACACCTTTACGGTTATTCCTCTCCCTCCCCCCAAACCGATTAACGTTCTAAATTGGGATCATTGTAACAACGTTTTAATTTTTTCTTTTTAAGTAACTATTCAGAAAAAAAAACTAACCAAGAGAAACCTGATTTTAGACATTAAGAAAATTTTTTTTTAAAATTGCTGGCGCATCTTTGTTCGGGGCGTGACATTAAGAACATAAAACGCAGTGGTGATAAAAATATGTACATATAAAATAACAAGAGGCTGGTGATTTTTTTCCTAAAAATTTAATTATTTTTCTCATGAATAATTAAGAACTACTATGAAAAAATTAAATTAATTCTGCTTATCCAGTTTACAGTATTTTATAACTTCCCCTGTGAGTTTCACTAGAAATAATGAAAATGATGAGGGATAAAAAGGTCCGATCCTTCATGACTTAAATGTCAAGAATATGAGTATGACCATGAAAATGTTTTAAAAATACTCCATGTGATCTGTTATGAATATTAAATTAAGTAAGTAAGTCTATTACAAATTAAATAGATTGAAATATTTGAAAATGTTGCATTATATTTGCATCAGCCCATCGTACACACCTCATCCAGGAGCAATGCAGCTGCATTTTAATCAAAACTGCAGTGGTTTAAAATGAAATTAAAAATTGTAAGTAAAATATGCAAAAACTAGTTCTAAAACGGTTGGTAAGTAAAATAAATTAAAAAAAAGTTAAAGCTAAAATTAAGGACATACCCAGACAATTACGAAAATCATTTTCTTAAATTTTTATTTCACGAAACATGCCCGATTCTGCAAATGTGAATTATTGCTCACCGATTAAAAAAAGTAATGATACAGAGATTAAGGGAGAAATTTTAGCCGGCTACAAATACACAAAGTAATAAAGAGCGAACTTTTGAATGATCCAAAAGAATGTTGAAGGGACATTACGTGCACCATTTCTGTGGTTAAGAACTTTCTCAGCCACAACTTCATTATACTTGTGAACGGTCCATACAAGGAATATCACAGCATGGGATGCCATGTAGCGTTGAATATACCCTTTTTGCATTAACAATATTGGCTTTTCTCCTAGCATCTAACTGATGAACACGGAGAACACTTTCATCTCAACACAAAATGCTTGAAAACAAAGTTGTATGACCGGAAATGCATAGTTTGCATAGAAATTACAATAATTGTATTCACGACATCATGCCCCCATAACAATATAGACAGTGAGCTTTTTTTCTTTTGCAGAGGTACTTTTGAGTAATCGTCGTTAAGCGAAGAAACAATGGTCTGGCATTCATATTAAGAAGCCGTGATGGTTTTCACATATGGAGAAGCACAAGGGAATGGTCCGAGAGGCTGCACAGATTTACGTACCACGAAAACTACTCCGACAGACAGCACCACCCGAATCACAAAACATTTGTAACCATCTTTCGGCAATCTATGATGTGACGTGTGAAATCTTGCATTGCATCCCAAGGAGGCCACTTCGAACATCTTTTGTAACGTTTACACAATTACTGCCACATAATGTCATGTTCTGCACCAACTGCTCTATTATAGACAAACCGTCCATTTCCGGACATATGTTCATATGAGATTTTTTTGTTCCTTTTCTGGTCAATAATCATCTCCTGAAGCTTGTCCCTGTTGTTTTAGTTCACCCTGTATATACGTAGTGAAGAATGGGCATCCTATTGCGGGACTTACTGTATCGACTGATTACTGCTCGTCAGTTACCAGAGTACTTTCTGAAGAACAGTAAAAACGTAAAGGATGAAGAATTAATGTATTTTTCATTGTCAAATGTAATTTTTACTACTGTATGGAATATAGTCTATTGTAAGAATATTGTTTTAATTAAGAATATCTCAGTAGAACCAACTTAGCATTTTCCATATCATTTTCGTTATCAGTTAGAAATTAATAAAAGCTCAAAACTTGCTCTCCAGTGTTATTGATTTATTTATAGAAGATTTATTCATCTTTTATTCTTGAAAAAAAAACGTTATTTCCATGACTGTCAAATCATAAGATATTCCGAAATTTTTATTTTCGACTATAAATGTGTCTGCGATAGCTATTTAATCTTTAATTATCTTTGTTGTTAATTCAGTAATTCCTCTCTTTCCTGTTGAAACATTTTTAATTATAAAAGCAATCTTATAAAATAAGCTTACGGTCACTTTCTTTATTTCTTTCCTAAACAATTCTAGCCTTCAGAAGATTAACTATGAGCAAAACGAAATTCCATTAGTTTATGGTTCCTCATAAGTTGTTTATAAAGTTTATTTGGATTTAAAAAATTATTTGATTAACTAAATGATTGCAATTATGGGTACTCGCAAAAGGAAGGAGTATATCTTCATTTTGATTCACTGAAACGCTCATCTGCCCTTACCTTCCTTTAATCCTCCTAGGTAGTCTTCTTCTTCCCCCCCCCCCCCCCAAAGTTTATCTACCCTGCTCTTTTTCTTTCTTCTTTCTCTTTGTATCTTTTTAATTCGATGCTGCTAATGCCATTAAAACGAGTCGCCTTCGCTCAAGCCCAGTCATCTCACTTTGTTTTTGTCTCCGGGTTGTCCAACTTCTTGTCTTTTTATCAGTCAACGATCAATCAGCCCCGAGGTCCCTCTTTCCTGAAATTCTAATCCACTTTAATCCCCCTGTAATCGGATTGCGTTCTGCCGCCTCTTCACATCCTCACCCTCGCCATAATCTTTACTCACTTCTTTTTCTCTGTTTTGCACTCTTTGTGTACACACCTAGACCTCGCACATTTATTCACAAGACGTTTGTCATTGGAAATTAGAGTTGAGTGCACTGCTTCCTAGTGGAATATGTTAAATCTCTTAGTCTTTCCTTCTCTCTTTTTTAATATTTAAGGATTTTCATAAAGGTATTTCTCCGTATTCAGATATCGGTAGGCTTTGTCCATCCGTGTTTATATAAATTTACTGCAAACGTAGGATGTTATGTATCTTAATAAATATTCTCGAGTATTTCTTTAATGTTGGATATTTCCGGATAAATTTAAAAATTAAATATGTATGCATTGGTTAAGGTACGAGTATTTTCTACTTTCTGAGAAATAAGCTTAAGGCATTGTATGATATGGATGTTGTGAGAAGCGTATAGCTGTAGCATAGTCTGGAATAGTTTAGAAATTATATTATAATGTAATTTAGTTTGTTCCTAAAACACTTGAATATGTATAACATAGATACATCTTCTAATGAATATATAATGGTTTTCGTTTGTAATAATTTAAGTAAATATACATGTATTAATTAAAAAAGAAAGTAATTTGTCCCTTGATAGTTAGGATGTTACTCTCTACGATTTGAAGCATACCCTTCCATACTTACAACCATACGATTTGTAGCTCATATATAATTTCAGTTATCGGGTTTTTGTGACGATCGTTTTAAATAAACTAAGTCAATGCCCTGATATAAAATTTGACATTTTCAAGTAACGATTTCAGGAGGCATTGAAACAAGTCATTGAACATGGCGAAAATATTATTATTATTATTATTATTATTATTATTATTATTATTATTGACAGAGATATCGTCCTTGGTCCTTTTGTACGCTTTCTCATATTCAATTTTTTTGAGTTCCACTAATTATTTTTTGCAATGCAAGCATAACTTATGGAGAGAGGAAATAGCGGTTATTATATAGAGAAATTGTTGACGATTACCGTTCTCTAAATAAACCTTTCGCCAGGGAAATTGCGGGGGCCGTAGAAGTAATAAATAGTTGTAGCCTTGTCTCCTTCCTTTATAACAGGCAAATGGCATTTTTACATTCAACAAATGATTCCGTCATTCTGTCGTCGTCATTTCCACTCTCGCTTGTTTCTCTTTTCGTTTTCCCTTAAAGGATTTCTTTTCTCATCCGATCTGAAGAAATTTCTGAAATCGAGGCCAAGTGGCCAGCAACAACAACAAATAATTGCGTTTGGTTTCCTGCACGAGATGTTTATTTACCTTTAAACTCAACCTTTTGTGTGAACAGAGTTTATTTATATATAGAATGCTTTCTACTGTGAAAATAGAAATCCGTAAATCAAATAGGCTTTAAAAATTTTAAATATAATTTATCATTTAACGATTAATAATTTTGAGCGCCTTTTAAGCGGGAGATTATTTCTTCATGAAAACAATGCGGAAAGCAACTTGTTGATAGGGTGGTAAGAATGTAGAGAATTTTTTTTTAAAAAAATTCTTTCTTCTTCATTAAACAAACAGGCAGTAGCGACTCATTTTTTTTCGATTTTTTATGCTGTTTATTTCTCCCCTATTTACTCATTAAATTTTACCCTCATTCTCCTCCCCCCATCTCAATCGTTTTAACAGGTTTTCCCGTCTGATCCACTTATTTCTGGATTTAATGAATCTAAGCATCAACACTGACATTATAGATGTTAAAAAAATGCGTAGAAAAAAATATAAAATTTACAAAGGCTCTGGGAGATCATTTTAAAACTTTTAGGTTAAGTAAAATCTCCTTAATGGTATAAGTCACGAAATCGCTCCAAGTGAGTTTCACCTGCTGCCTATGTAATGTGAGGGTTGGTATTTTATTTATCTGAAGATATGAAAAAAAACTAATTTTCTAGAAACGACATTTGAGACAATTACTGGATTTCTATATCATGTTGATAATGAAAGCGGTCTATAAAGCGACCTGCACATAGAGAAAGTATTGATCCTATTATTATTGATATATATTGTAATATCAAGAAAAGATTGAAAACTTTATTACTTCTATTTTATCAATCATTACAAAAAACAGCTTCATTAATATAGATTAGGATCATTCTTCTGTCTATGCCCTCAACTTTTTAATGGATTTAGATGCAAAAATCCACTAAGGTGAAAGAGGGAGGAAAAAGACGGGGATAAAGAAACATGGAGGATAGTGAAACAAAAAAAGGGAGATGGTAATGGGGTTGGTGAACGAAGGGAGGGTAGATTTTGGGGGGGATTGACGTTAACGAGGTGGAACACGGAAGTCGTCATCGAGCAGTGTCAACCGTCCCAACAAGAAACCGAAGCGGCGCGATCTCATTATACGCTAATTGGTTGGCTTGGGTTCGAATGGTTTCATCACCACTGATCTGGAAAAGACAGTGAGAAAGATTGAACCGAGAGAATGGTCCGAACGATTTATAATGAGTCGGTCAAATTGGCTTGGAAAAACAAGAGGCCAAGGGAGTTGTCAGTGCAACAAGTGCCGCTCCACAAATTAATAGGTGGAAGGGACGTTGGAGCGAAAAAACAGTCTTGCCTACCCAAAAACAGAGATGGCATTCAGATAAATTAACGGATATAACAGAATAGAGTATTTGAAGATAAAGGCAGGATAGTTACTCGTGAAAAGATACTTTTAAATAAGATTTCCGGTTAATAAAAGCTTAAAAATTTTAAAAGAATATTAAGACTATTATTATTCTAATAGAACCGTATTTAGCATTTTTCTTTTTTTTTTCTTTTTTCCATATTGAATTATTGAATAGGAGCACGTGGATTACAAACCAAATTGAAGGAATATTGTTTTGCTGAAGATTACCTCAAATATTTCGGAAATTAGACCTATAGATTCAACTGTTGTCTTTTTATTATTTTTCATAAATTCAAACAACTTAATTCTAACATTTTTTAAAATTAAATCCGACAAAACGACGCACCCGGAAAAGTGAACTGAAAAACGAAACCGGATATACAAATGATCAAAATATTGCAGACCTATTTAGATATGGCTTATACAGTGCATTATCCCGCTCTTACTCCACATGGCTCGAAATAAGAGGTTATTTTCTGTGGTGTCATTTTGCTTGATAGTCCCTCCCTTGGTAGTCCTCCGTGTACTCCTCCTAAGAGCACAATGGTATGCTTAGAATCTTCTACGATCCACTGTGCTGCTGCTACTTTCTTGCTTTATGGCACCTTGAGCTTACTTTCAATAAGATAAGGCCCGGCCACATAACTCCATGGATTGTCTCCGTGCTTGCGATACACTACATTGTCCATCCAGGTCGCCAGACATTAAGCTCATTTGGGATGAGACGGCGTCGCCTACGACCAACTCAGAAATGTTGTCGCATTAGTCATTGACAAGATATTGAATCCGGCAAGTTTGTGAATCCTTGCCGTTTGGTAATAACTTGTACCCGGGTCGACCAACGACATTGTGACTTCTTCTGTTTGTATAATACATGTAATTTCTGCCCAATAAATAATTCTATTTTTCTGAAAGTCTTGGTGCCTCATTTCATTTTTGTAAACAGTACATTTCTTTATACAAATTCTAAATTTCCGAGACATATCTAATGAACTACATTCTGGTTAATAGTTTCTGAGCAGCATGATCCTACCATTAACAAACACAGACATTATCAAACTTTATTAATACAGAGGAGTCATTAAAAGATGTTATCTATGGACTTTTCCTCGTGAGTAAATACTCCTGGATCATGAAGGATGGACTATTCTAAACGACCTTAAGGAAACTGAAATGGCATACGCAGGATTCCCACTGGACACTTAGCCAACATTGTTTAAACAGTAGATCGTGAAGTGTCTGGTAACCACTTTGAGCACCTGTTGTAAGTGTAGAGTCAAACGAGACTTATATTCATTCTTTGATAGCTTATAAATTTACTTTTAGAAAGTTTATTTCTTTTGTTGAAGTGGTTCCCCTTGTAAAAAAATTATTTATAATTTTGAAGGAACAAAAACGAAATGTTTAAATTAATGTTTAAAGGGACGAAATAGCGTTATCTAATAAGATGCTTAATCAATATAGAAAGGTCAATTTTTTAAAAATTATAGATGAATTTTTTTATGTTCTGGTTTTTGTATTAATGATAAAGAATTCGAGCTGATAACATCAAAATTTTAATCTTCAACTTGTTTTTTTTTCCTATAAAAAATAATTTATTTTTTTTTTATTTTAATGAAAGGATTTTACGAATTTTTTGCGTCCCCGCTCATTACCATTCCTTATAAAAGAAGAAACTGTTCAAGAGATTGAGAGATCCATTTCCATGTTATCCACTTTAACTATAATTCATTCTATGGTCGTAGTTCTCTTAAATGATGTTTCTTAATTAAAAAACATTTCCTAGGTTTGTTTAGTTAAAAGCTTTAAGGAAGAGGAGGAAGAAGGGAAAGGGGAAACTCCCTATTGGAGTTCATTTGAATGTTCTCATCCTGTTGTGATGGTAATCGCTCTAATTGTGTAGAAAAGGAAAAGAAAAAAGTGCGAGAGAGAGAGAGAGAGAGAGAGAGAGAGTCAAGGCGACTCGGTTCGATCATGAAAGGGTTGCCGCCAAATCCGAGGGAAGGCACGTGACAACCATTCGAAAAGACGACGAGAAAATTGCTTCGAACAAACCTCCCTTGTAAAAAAATAAATCGAGAAGCGACAGAATGAGGAGGGGCTAGGAAAAAGTTTCCGATTTTTATATATTAAAAAAAATTAAATTAATAATGGCACGTGCTGATCAAGATCAAATGACACCTTTACGACAGTTGCTAAAAACTAGTCCAAGATAAAAATGTTTTATTGGCGATTTTTTTCCATCCTCTTACGCAGTGCGTATAAGCGATTGGATAACTTGTCTTTCCGCTTTCAATTGCTTTGGCGTTTTATCCAAGTGCTCGTTAAAGAAATTTATAAGATATGCAGTTAATTTTTTATAAAGGAAATGGATTTAAATTTTGTTTAAAATAATTTTTTTTCTTTTATTTCATTATACGAAATTTAAATTCTACAATTTAATTTCCTCCTACGATTGATATAAAAACGAGTTCGGCTTCATCGAAGTTGATCATCGTCAAGTGGAACCTGTTAATGGCTCAATTTATTGATGTGTGCATAGAAATTATGAGTTCTGAATTTAAATTTTTATTATTTTGTTGACTGTAAAAAAGGATGTTTAACTGGTCTGGTAAATGCAAAAATCAAAGTTTACTTAATGGAACTAAAAAGTAAGGGGAAAAATGGAAAAAAATATTTCGTGATTTCATTTTTAATCACCTCTGGCATCAGTTCAAACAGCTCTGCCTTTATTCTCTAACGATTCGTGTAATTTTTCTCATAGGTTCCTCAGAAGCGATCAGTTTCCACAAAGTTGCACACGAATGTCAACATTCATCTATGCGATTATCATTATTCTCCCTTCTCTCCCTTTCTCCATTTTCCCTTCACTTCTTTCTTATCTCTATTGGCTTTCTTTTGTGTTTGTCCATTCACTCACATTTGATCAAAAATCCATCCGGCAATCTGACGGTGGCCTTCCCGCCTGGTTCGCGGTGATTGACGGTGAGTGGTCGGTGGTGAGTATGCCAAACTTACTCGGTCCGAGATGTCTTTTCTAGATGTTTTTCTTCTCTCCCTCCCCCCTTTCTCCTTAAATTTGACATGAGTTCGTCAATGGATGAAGGAAGCCGGCATTTCATCACGAAGAGAAACGGGATCCTCGCCCCCGTTGACAGGGGCGGGAGTTTTTCGGTTTTTCCGAGAGAGGGTCCCACAGATGGCCGTTTGGAGTTGAAAGACAAGACGACGTGGCGGTCGCACCTCTCGGCCGATCGCCTTTGCCAAAACCAAACGACATTATCCTCCCGAAGGGAGGAAAGATCTCTTCTGTATACCCACGGGTGCTGGAATCTACTTAAGGGACCCTTCACTGTCAATTCTGATTTGGCATCTCTATACTGCGTGTGTGGGTTTTTAGCATTCTTGTCATGTTTCATGATATTGAATCAGCCACGTTCGTTCATGACATTCGACTCGTTGGCTTTTTCCCCCTTGTGGTTTGCTTCCATCACTCCCTTTGTCATTTTATACTGCAAACCCTTGTATTGTCTATTAGCTTATATATAAAAAAAATTGCTGAAGTTAATATATACTAAAGTAATATGCTAAAATTTCAAATTGCTTATGTCGTGATTGTCGTGATTGGTACATGTCGTGTTTAATATGTTTTTGTCTATTAATGCTTTTAGGTCCATTGCGTGTAGATGATAAATCAGTGCATAATTAATTAAACAAATTAAGGCCTTCATAAATAATGACATCAGACTTTGGATTAATATAGCTTTATTACGCAGTAAGGGGTCTAAGCCCCTTTCACACGACGCCACCACGGCCGCGCCACCACTCTTTTTGGTGGCACATTTCTTGGTGGCGTGTTCAGATTTTCCTGCCTCCAACGCGGCCACCGGAAATGAGTCACCCTCTGTTCACGTTGCCGCAAACGAATCGTTGCTATGGAAACCCCCTTTCCTCAGCTCCCCAACAATGGTGGTGGCGCGACGTTGTGTGAAAGGCTCTACTGTAAACAGTGTAACGACGTGCCCGCGCCACCAAGTTGGTGGCTCGAGGAATCGCGTCTTGAGCACATCCCCTCTTCTGGCCGCGCGTCCAATGGCGCGGTCGCCACCACGTGTGAAAGGTTCAACTGTCAGCAGTGTAACGACCCGGCCGCGCCACCATGGTGGCCTCGTGTGAAAGGGTCCTTAGAAACCCCATTTTTTGTACTACATTTATAGCATAATGTATCTCTTAGGATTCGATTAGCTTACTATTCTTATCATTTTCTATTCGTTTAAGCAGTTCATTTTCTTAATAAACAGTTTCGAGACTTCTGACTCGTATATCGATAAAGTTTCTATTACTGATTGTATGATACACCAGTGTTATCAAAATATAAGATAAAAGGACATTAAGCCTATGTCAGAATTTAATTTAACAAGATTACTGACAAAAAAACTAATTCTTATAAGATACGGAGAGTTAATCAGCACTAAATTTGTTTCTAATCCACACTGATTAGTAACTAGGATACGATAACTATGCAGGATGTGTTAATTGTGCGTATTTCTTGTAGCCGTTCTATTAACAATGTAATGAAGAAGTGTACTTATTAAAACAATCATACATAGAATTTTGCCTGCCATCTCAAAGTTTTCTTTAAGTTTTGTTTGAATTGCCCGTCCTCTAAAAAATCAAAATTAATGTGCCGTTTTTCTTTGCGGAAGAAACTGTGACAGAGCGCAGCTATCTGGACTGCTTGAAAATTGGCTTATGCATCATATATGCAAACGGACAGTGCGGATTTCCTCTTGCAACATGATGCTCTGCCACAATTCCACCGCCAAGTTTGTGAGTTCTTAACACCATTCTGCCAAACACAGCGCTGTTTTCAAACTCTGCATTTGTAAACACCCTGTACAATATTGACCAAGGTTTAATCAAGTGCATGCGCTGTACAGCATGTATAATTTGAAGGATATTTCTATACATTATTGATTTTTTTAATGGAAAGCGAAGAGGTCTCGTACGAATAGTGGTTTTGAATCACAAATTTCATTTCCGACGTACGTGAAGACAATACCTTACTCGAAATTTTTCAATCGGTAAAATCTGTTTATTATTAAATGAAAACTCTTAAAGTTACATGGTAAGAAATCTATTCAAGGTGGAGAGATTATTTGTAGAAAGTGAGGTCGAAAGCCATGATCCGATAGAGCTCGGCAGACATTCTCTTATATTTTTCAAATTTTTTAGATAAAGAGCTGACTGTGAGTGTCAGGATAAATGACGGAAGTCATCCTTGTACTCGCTAAACCAATCGTGCGCGATGAACAGTAATAATGTCGTTCGAGCCGACTTGAAAAGAATTCTTATAGGAATTCGGTATGAATAAATCACATGGCTTTTAATCCAAATATATTAATGCAAGAATAAATTCAAATGCTGTGGTGTAAGAAATACGCTTATTGCGATTTATATGAACAAATTCCTTCAAACTTCTCACAATTTGATAATAGATTGAAATTTTTTTTTTAATTTTCTTATAACTTAGCATGAACATGCAACATTTGTCATTAACGATAATAAATCAAGCCTAGATTCTTTGTAAAAAATTTCTAAAAACTCATTCACCAAATCATGCAGTCTTAGGAATTTTTCACGTTCGTGAATTTTAATAACCTTATTATTGTTACTTGCCTTAGTTAATGAAATAATTTTTTATGCTCTCTTAAGATTGATTTTTTTTGCCATACTTTCCTCTTTAAAATTCAGGTAATGAAATGGTTTAGGGAAAGAACACACCTGCTGACTAAAAAGTTTTTTTTCGAGTTTGATAATGAAATTTAAATTGTTAAGTATTTCGCATGTATAATTTATTAATGCAGATACTTTAAAAAAAAAATCTCTGCTTCCCCCTTATACAGGAAATTTACATTTCAGATCAATATTAAGGTTAAATAGTAATCAGTAAAACTTCATTGCGAAATGAAAATATATTTAAAATATCTTGGTTTTTCTTTCAATAAAATGTTCCAATTTTTGGAAGAGTTGAAAACTGTTTGGAATTTTCTCCATTTATATTCTTTCTTTTGTTTCTATTTATCTTGGCGTTGATTTCATTCTCTTGGGGCCACCCACGCAAACCGAAGTCGAGTCAACCCGGTTCTCATGGCCCCTCGGCTCCGGATGGATGGGACCCCGACCGGGGGAGAAGCGACGCATTATGGGGCCGCCACCGTCTGACTTCTCTCACTCACTCCATGGTATGTAGGTCCTCAATCGAACCGATACAGGTGTTGATATCGCGGGCAGGGAGGAGGAGGAAGAAGAAGAAGAGGAGAAAAGAAATCCTTTCTTCTCCGTGTCACCATTCCTTATTTCGTTTTTTTTTTTCTTTACTGGTCGACCAACCCAACATGATAAATGGCGGCTTTGAAGTTGCGTTTTGTTTTTGAGGCCACCAAAGATTTACCTCTCGTTCACATCCAGATGGGAATCGTGGAGAGAGAAAGGGGATCTCCCTGTGTAATTCAGGTCTATCAAGATTATTTGGCGATATTTACGCTTTGACTGTTCGCCAAAGTCTTTTGTATTTCTTCCTCTTGTTGAAAAAAGTATAATTTTATTCATTGAAGGTTATTTATGAGGACTCTTGGACCTCTTCCCCAGTTTTATCTCCTTTCTGCGAAAGAATGAAGAAATAGTTTTGAGATAAGATTTAATTGGAACGAAGCTCCTTGCTACCTGAAGCCGTTATTTTCTTTGTAACATGACTCTTCTGAGGTCACCTAAACGAATTTTCCTCAAATTAAGCAGTCATATAACTATTGTCGGTTTTCGAGGTGTGAAAGAGAAAAGCGGATGAAACCTAAGAACTCTCAAGTGGTTTTAAAAATCGGTTAATTTAAATAGTATTATGCGAAATATTCCTAAAGTTACCATATTTAAACTAATTTATACTATGCCCATTTTCCACAGCAGAGATCAGCATCTGCAGCTTACGATGATATGGCAATGGAAAATGTTAACGTTAACCGTGCGATGATATGGTTTTCGGTGATTTTGCCAAGGCATTTTCACGTCTTAAAGGTGCTAGAGACAAATCTGTTGGAAGTGATTTCTACATGCACTGGACAAATGACGGATCCAACTTTGATACAACGATGGATTTTCTGCTTTTATCTCGCGCTCTTAGGGCGGGATTTCGCTTTGTAACTGCAATCATTTACTCAATGCAACCGTCTAAACGTATCCTTCAGTTTGCATATCGCTCCAACAAAATATACATATGTTACATTTTCTATGTTCAGAACTTAAGGGTGCATGTTGTTTGCAACGTTCGAAATTTTTCAGGGTTTTAAAATTCGTCAGAATTGGCATGAGACCTTACTTTTGTCTGCAGTCTTGCAACAGGTTTTATTCACGAGAAAAACGACAGAAAGTTTTATTGACCTATCGTTTTGGCTGAAAGCCAATAAGAAGTTGTAAAAAGATTTGAATCTCAGTTCAGATGTTACTGAAAGTCTAACTGTCTTGCAATATCTGAATGTAGATATACAGTAAAAAGAACACATAAAAAAAGCTTAGAATTAATACAGTAAAAATTCATAATGAAAAACCGAAAAAAATTCTTTTAAAAAACTACCAATGGATGGACCTCTCCATGGCACAGTTAGCCTAAATAATTTCTTAGCCCTGTAATCTTACTTTAGAAGTACACTCGCCTTGCTGTGCTGAACTTCGGCGATACAACTCTCTTCTTGGGTACATGATCGTTTATAACCGCGTGCGCTGCAATTCCAACAATCTGAGTGGAGTTATTCACTACATGGTAATCTGTTGTTGCAATTCACACTCTGCTCTCGAGGTCTTAAAGCAAAACTTGGGCATTCATCAAATTGGTGTGGTCTAGCAGTCGCCGTTTCTTCTTTAGACGGCCGCTTGGGAACTTCGGTGACCACTGGGTCACTCACCACTTTCTCATTTTTCAATAGTCTGTGCTAACTCTCATTATCTTCAGTTATTGCTCATTTTTAAAGATTTTCAAGAAAATGTTAAGTTCTAAAAACTATCAATTCGAAGAAAAGCCCGAACAACAGGAATTCAATGTATTGTTGGAAATTAAATTTTGCAGAGGTGGAATGGAATCTTCATTACATGCCTTAATGAACGTTATATTTATATTGCAAAAACTTTGCCTTCCATTGTTGGTCATTAGATATATATTGTTGTTTCGTGCACATTGTTGGTGAGATACCTCCTGTTTGTATGCAGGTCATCATCTTGAATAGCGATTTTTATCGATAATTATAATTTTTTCGCAATCTCACATAGACAGTGATCTTACTTTGAAGATCAAGTGTGCAAAATTTCATCAAGATCGGTTCAGTAATTTTTTCGGTTATAAAACCCTCTTCCAGCAAGCATAAAACCATCTTCTTCTTCATATGATAGGCCTAGTATAGATTATATTGCCATCAAGAAACTGAAATTTAAACTGACAGATTCAAATTTGTTGAAACTGGACTTGTAAATTTCATAGAAAAATCCATTACTCTATTACGGAATACGCTTTGATCCAATATGTCAATGCATTTATTGAACCATTTAAGCAACAATATATGTACAGGGTGAGTTAAAAGTCGTTGGACACCTTCCTGTCTTGGATACCAATGTAGTTACGCTAATTCCAATACAGGGAATAAATAGGAACTTGAGGGTGCTCTATCTGATGGAGCACCTTTCATCATCTCCATCATCTCAGATATGCAAATTAGGACACATCCAAATTCTATCTCGAAAAACCGTAAGAGATACAGAAAACATTCCAATTGCATATTTGTTCAACAGCAAATTCCAAACAAAACAGGAAAAAAGTTCACCAAAATCCGATGAGCGGACATTTGGGAAAGGGAGATGGCAAAAAAACTCTAACTTTAAATTATTTTGTAATATAAGAATATTTTGCGTTAGGCTGAATAGGAGATTAGAATTTTTGGTTCAGAGTCTTCATTTTTCTTATAAATTTTCTGCATAAATGACACCACAGGACATGAATGGCATGGCACAGGAGTCGGAAATTACATCTTTCAAAATTTTTTTGAAGTTAAATCGACATTATACAATATATAAAATGTCGTGCATAAGGAGCCGTTTGCGTGATTAGGCTAGTTATCTCAACAGTTTGTAAGCCCATATCCTCTTGGCTGTTTGAGAATTTGGGTTTTCATATATTTTCCAGGTATAAAAATATTTCTGATAACACTATTTTAACTCAAGGGTATAATAGTTAGATTGTATTTTTTTAATTTAAAATTTTTTTTTAGGTTTTTATTATTTCCGTTGATTGTGTAGGATTTCTTCCCTCTTTAATTGTAATTGCAGAACGTTCTTCGCTTCACAATAGCTACCTCGTACTTTTATGAATTTTTTTTATTATTATTAGTACTTTAATAATTCTCTCCCTCGTCTATTAACCACTTGTGTGCCAATATCGTAAATTAAAGTTTTCTCCTTTAATTGGGCAATAATTACATGGAGTTGTGCGAAGAATTAAATTAAAGCTGTCACTTTTTCTTGTTCTAAAGAAGAAGTTTGAAGGCGGCCAAAATGGTGTTTTGCCAAACGAGGGCGACATTCTCACTCTCTCTTCTGCCGTGCTTCAATGTAATTAAATTAGAGAGAAAGGGAAGGAAAAGAATGTTTTAACGAACACCTAGGCAAAAAAATGAGAGATAACAAGTGCAATTAGGAGTTCTTTTTTTTTTAAAAAAAATTTCTTTGAGGTATTTTCATATTTTTTTAAGTTTCTTAATCACTCATTACCTGTCTCCGCATTAAATATAAATTATAAGTTATTGCAATAAGGCCTTAACAAGGTTAAATTAGGAGTTTCTGAAGTTTTGGTAAAATTTAAAGTTTGGAAAAGTGGGTGCAATAATTTAAGTTTTATATGTTGCCCGTTTTATATTTGCTCGTGGCTGTACATCAGGCTATAAAGCTTATTCATTATAGAAATAATTACACACATTTAAATCAACACAATTTCCCACAAATGTTTTAAATTCCAGTCACCACCGGAAAAAAGTTACATTTTCTCACAATTACGTAAGCCCTTTCAACGTCAAAGGGCATTACGATGACATTATGTAAACTTCAGCTTAGAAAATAATTTCTTTTTAAAATCTTGGGAGAATCACGCTTCTGACCGATTCACTAAAGGAGGGGAGGGAATTTCAAACTTGAATAACTTTTCAACAGTCTATTGCCTTATATGTATGCTGAGGTGGTGAGGGAGGAGAAACTAAAGGGTTAAGCAAGATGAATGGAATTACGTGAGAACTCGTCAACCCAAGAAATCAATCACACAATGATTGTAGAGAACTCTCTTCAACATTAAAAAATTTGCATTTTTCATCCATAATTATTGTTCTTTGCCCTTGTTTTCTCTTAAACGCCGTGTTAAGTTTTTTTTAATATATCTTGATCGCTTCGTCATTTATTATATTATTTTTTAATAACTACCCACCTCATCAGAATTTTCTCTCTTAATAAATATGTTGCCCCCCCCCCCCGATTCTTCGACCAGGTTAATGAATATATATAAAATATTGAAAACGAAATTTATATTCTTCATCCTTTTTCGTGAAAATGAAAAAAATTCCATATAGGAAGTGAGGTGAGAAAATGCAGCATGTAATTAATTATCCATGTGTGAATATATCATCTTCTAAATAATTGCAAGTTCTTCAATGTTTGGCCTTGTACTTTGTTAATTTTCATTGCATATTAATTGCGCTTATTAATACTTTGGCAACACATTTTTTTAAATTTCCTGTTTAAATTTATCATTGTTGCAACAATGAGAGGTTTGAAAACACAGGTTGTTGTTGTTTTAAAACCGATGCTATTTTCCTTTAACAATTGTTCGTTAATTGATTGGGATTATCCTATTGTTAGATTTTGAAATGCGACGGGCAGACATGGATGCTCTGGTGAAAATCCAAATAGGCTATATAATCGATTTGAAAACGACAATGTTAACTTTTAACCACTTAAAAATAAAGAAAAATTGCCTATAATGCGTGGCCTCCTGCGTTTTGACCCTGAAGTTTCTTTATAATAAATTAATTTCGATGAGGATATTGAGCAGTTCGCCATAGACGTTAATGATAACAGCTATAAACTGTATGAAAACTTTCGGATTCCACTATTTAAGCTAATTTAAATAGTACGGATACAAACCTTTGAAAACTCCGTTATTGCTGCGTTTTCAGTAGGGTTGTTAATATAAGGTTGTTCCAAAATGGTTTTCCTATAAATGGTTATAGTTGTAAATTTAATTTACTGAACGCAGTTATAGATTCATGCGCCCATCCATATTTGACAGCTGACACTTCTAGCTCCCATCAAGGAAAAAGGCATGCAGATCGATCACGAGCATTTTGGGCAAGGTTTACTCTTTACTTCCGAAAAGGAAAGAAAAGTAAAAAAAAAAGTACTTAGGGCAGACTTGTGAAAAGTTTACGTAAAGTTTATGGTGACGAAATCCTTAAAGAACGCCAGTGTCAATATTGATTTGTTCGTTTCCGTTCTTGTGACTACAGCCCTCGATCTGATGCTCTCAGTTGCTGGGATTGGAAGGGAGTGGTGTCTATCGAGCTCTTATCAAAGATTGTCACGATAAAGTCGGTCGTCTACTGTCAACAAATGGCCAAATTGAACAAAGCAGTAGCAGAAAAGCAGCTAAAATTGAAAAATATCGGAAAGAAATGATCTTTCATCATGATAATACGCGACCCCACAAAAGTTTGATAACTCGCGGAAAATTGTTGGAGCTTGTTTGTGATGTGCCATATTCGCCAGGCCTTGCTCTATCAAACACAGATGAAAATTTGTTTGGGTTCTTGCAAAACTCCTGAGTGGAAAACCATTTTCTTAAGATAACCCTATCGAAAGCCACATTGTTCAGTTTATGCCTTATTCAGAAAGAAAGTTTTTCGAGTTTGGAATCATAAAACTTCCCAATATGGCTGAAGATATCGAACAAGAAAGACACTATTCATTGATTTGTGTGTATTTTTTGAATAAAATAAACGGTGTTGAAAATACAGTGATTTATTTGAACAACCCAAAAATTCCTATGAGGATGTTTTGAAATTATATTTCCATGTTTCAGATAGGGTGTCGCGTTTTTTTGCTGTTTGAAGATGCATTTCCTAAATTTCTGAACCGCGTTTTTCAGGTGATTCATGTAAAACTGACACATTTATTTCTTTCTTTATTTCAACACGAATGATGCTAACCACAATTCGTAATACCTCAAATTTAGAGTAAAAGGGGCAGTCAAAAAGTTCCCGGAATGACGGTATAGCACTCTAATGATAGGACATACGGCAACGCTCACCTAATCTCTTTCAAAGTATGACCCTTGTGAGCACACACATTTGCGAAAACGCCACTTCTGGAAGTATCGATGGAAGGCTTCTTGTGGAATCTTCCAGAGCTCGGCCGTCGCATTCGACTCGATGTCCCTTTGAGACCCATTTTCAGAATCGGGAGCATCCAAAAGTCACTAGTACGAGATCCGGAAAGTACGGTGTCTGAGAAATGACAAGAATGTTTTTGTTAGCGAGGAATTGCTGCACAACAAGCGCTGAATGGCTCGGTGCGTTACCGTGATGCAGAAGCCACTGCCCCTGCCACTTGTCGCGCCGCTTCGCCCGAACCGCATCTCGCAACCTCCGCAAAATTGCACGTAGAAATGGCTCGTAACAGTTCTATTTGTACATGAATTTGATGTTCACACGCTGTTAGAGTTGCGACATTGCGACGAACGACCATCACTCACGTCTACTTCAAACGAAAAAGTAACGAAACGGCACATTGAAATCTGTCAAGCCTTATTGCGACTGCGAGTAGAGATGCTGTTCTTCCTTCCACAAAAGCGGGATCGCTCTTTTATCGCTCGTTCGCCACCTGTTGAGGAATTCCGGGTACTTTTTGACTGCCTCTCGTATATTTGAGAGATTACGTCCCTCGTAAATGCTGAAAATGTCTTCCCTCCTGCTGTAGGCAAAGAGAACATGTCGTTCCATGTTACTGGGCGACCTATGTTATCAGTACCATTGATCTCTTATATTATGTCCTGCTTCAAACGATCCAAGTCTGAGGACGTGAGCGTAAACTCTGTCCTTTAAATAGCCCCCTAGGAAGAAGTCAGATGTTGAAAAATCCGGAGATCTCGGTGGCCGAAATATATTATTTTTGTATGAATCGCCCTGTATTATAATGAATTGTTCAAGAACTGTTGATTGGCATGCCAATACTGGTAAATATCATTACCCAACTCTTGGATATGTTTATGAACACAACCAAGGACAACTTGCACTTTTTTTCTACAATCACTATCTTTTTCTTACAGATACACTTATTGCCAAACTTTCATGATTATCACTGAAAGTCACCAAAATGGGTGGATTTACAGTTTCGTGGACACTTTTGGCAAACAGACATAGGTAAGGGGAGGGTTTTAGGCGTTCAACTCTTTACCATCAGATTCTTCTTTTATAGCATACTGAACCATCTGAACTACCTCCATCGACTCTATTAGCCTCCATTCCCATTAAACAAAGTATACCTGTATGTATGCCTACAGACATTGTATTGTGTAATTGCAGTTATTTATTTATGAACATAACTTGTTTAGCGACTTTTGTATCAAACGATATACGAATTAATGAGTTACTATTTTTATAAGGAAATGCCTAATAGTAATCAACATGGCAATAATAAACTGTTTGATTTTTTTTAAATTCTAATTAAGACCTCTCTTGAGTTATAACGTTATTATTCTTCCTGACGAAGATTATATTCGAACGTGCGTAATTCGGAGTTCCCAATCCCCTGTGCATTAGAACTTCATTTCTTTTTTATTATTTTTTTTAAATAAACTTGTCCGTTTTGCTTCTGTGCTTCCTTTCATTGTGATCGAGCAGGAAGTTTAAGGAACTAATATCATCCTCCTCCTCCCTGTCGATGGACTCTGGCCAATCACATACCACCGAGAGAACACCCAATGATGCTCGCCTCCAAAGTCATCGAGGGTCATTAATCTTTAGTTCAAGTTGGTAGTGAAGGAAAAGAGCCTATAGGAGATTCCTTATTGGTTTGCGAGGCGTGGGAAATGTTATTAAGCAAATTGAAATGATTTTCGGTTTGCTCCGTGATGGCGAAATCCTCTCTAATTGCTGTTGCTCCTATGAAAAGTACTACATTGATACTTGATTTCATACACAATGTGATATGCGCATATTGTAAGAGACCTTGTCAGTAAACTTTTAAGAGTCATTCATTTGCATTGAATTGAAATATTGCAAAAGGCATTTCCAAAATGAAGATATTCTAAGGAGTTGTTTGCAATGAGAAATTAATTAATTTTTTGTTGTTTGTCTAAAGCCGATCAAATTGTGAAGATGTGTTCAGAAGGGACAATAGAGAGAATGTAAATCTCCAGTCTTATTGCATTCGTAATTTTATAATAAAAATTAAAAATTATGGTTTATAACTGAGAAGAATAAAGCAATTCGTTTGCATTTGGAATTGTTCGATTTGTATGGTAGCTAAACTGTATTGCCTAAGGTGTGTCCGTCGAACATAATTGATGACTATTTGTTCTGAGAAAGTAAAGTAGGCTAAGATGATCACAATAAATAACGTATTCACTTTATATACACGTCTCTCATGCTGTGCGAACCCACCTACGACGATATTACATTCTGAATACATTAATCTAACATTTAGAGCTCCTAAATGGGCAATTAAGCTGTTTTAAATTATAAAAATTGTTTAAACGCCATTAAATGAACATTAACGAACTCGCAAATTAGATGTTCATTAACGAGGAGGCCGATGAACGTTTCACATGCGATGTCAGAAAATGGTTCAATTATGAAAGACCTTTTTGTTTTTGACACTCGAGGTCATTAGATTGCAAGTAAGCTTTACGTGAAGTTTTATCTGTAGAGGAAATCGAAAATTCCATTAGTTTGTGATTTTGATGAGGAGGTTAAATTTTCTGCATGGTTAATTGAAGTTAATTGGCACGCAAGATTGATATTCGTATCCTCAAATCCTTCAGTGATTCTGGACAAGCTTCGATAAGCAAATATGTGATGCTTACGTTGAAGTTATATATTCTAGAGAGGTTTATGATGAAGGAAAGAACTTTGTCTTTATAATTTCTTTCTTTCCGGTGAGCTATACCTTATACGAAATCCCTGCAGGAAAGAAAATGACATAATGACGATGATAAGGTAATTAATCAATTAGGCTAGATTATAACCGGGAAGTGAAAGCTATATAAAAGTGGGACAAACCCTTTATTCATAGTTGAAAACTTCGATTTCTTACTATTCATATCATTATTAAAATTCTTTAATAAAAGAGACTCAAGCTAAATTAGGATAGAGTCTAAATACAAGATTTTTGCCTCCAAGAAGAAGTCGTGATTCATCAAAGTCGTTGATTGCAAAAAAAAATATAGAATGGGGAGGGGAAGAGGAGGAGGTTTGGCTCCTGATGCCACTTTTCTTGACTCGCTGCGAGTGTTTTTCCAACCCTTCACTTCCCTCCCCGTCGTCATTTTGCTCTATTTCCTCGAGTGACACGAGCGATTAGCCCTTCCGACCCTCAGCTTCCCTCCCTCTCAGTAAACCTTTAATCACCGAGGCAATTCTGTAATGAAGATATCCGAAAGGGCGCCTTTTGTGCTCCTCGTCGTCGTTGTCTTCTTCCTACACTTCTCGCTCTTGGCGACACCTTCGTACAGAGACAGTAAATGAAACATCAGATCTAGTAAATGGTCGCCTTGAGCGTGGATTTGATTTAAAATGTTTGGTTTATTAATTATTTGCAACTTTATGAAAGGTGTTTTATTAAAAAAAAATCTTTAGATACAAATGCGTATTGGATAAAAACGACTTACTGAAACATAGATTTGCGATTATCGAACTAGAAATTTGTTTTAGACGATTGGCAATTAAATTGCTCCAGTGTTACTCGCCAGAATCTATGACCGTCGAAAATTAATTTTTTTCCTCAACTTAAAATTCTTAGTCATTCTGAGGATTATCCTCTCGTGACAACCTGTGCTATCGTAAAGGAAAGCAGACGTTTCATTTCAAATTTAATTTTCTTTATGAAATCAAAGATTAATGTTAACATTCTCCATGACTCTCTTTATATATTATTTCTATAATTCCAATTCGTTCTTCGTGAAAACTAATTCTTCTAGTTGCTTTAATGACTATAACCAACCTCGTCCAAAATAATAAATTAACAAAATATTGAACTATAAAATTGGTAGTTCGTCTAAAGTGAATGTTCTTTCACTCCTTCTTGGATAAATTCCACTTTAGAATATTCTGGTATAACACTCATTCAAGATTCATCTTTTGAAGATATGGAACTGAAAATTCTTATTTGAAGAACATTCACGTTTATAATCAGGCTAAATAGTTAGTTCATTCTTAAAATTATTTTTTAGCTTTAATATTGTCAGAAATTTTAAATTAATCATTTACTTACTTACTTACTTTTCAAACCCGCTTATCCGTTAGGGTCTTAAAATAGCCCTATGGAGGATCTCCAGCGATCGCGATCTTCCGCCATCAGGCGCATGTCCTCCCTGGTAATATCAAAGCGACTCGAACCCCCTACTAGATAGAGTGTACAGCAGCACAATAAGGGAATCTTTAGATCTTGAGCCGCTACTTCTCCGCATTGAGAGATCTCAGTTGCGCTGGTATGGCCACGTGATACGGATGCCGCAAACTAGTCTCCCTAGGCAGTTGGTATTTTCCAAGCCGGCTAGACTACATGGAGAAATTAATCATTGGATGTTTTATTAAAATATTATAGATATAAACATCTAAATTAAAATTGGCAAATTTGACCCTTATATTAACTAAAATTTATTTATTAAGTAGAAAAAATTTTCAATATTTTCATTGCAGTTGGTAAATAAATTCAGGACCACTTTGACAAAAATTTGACAAGACATTCGAACACTACACTTTTCTCACGAAAATAAGTATCCAAGAATGTTTGAATAGTCTAAGATATTTATTAGAAATGTGACCTGTTTTATCAAAATTCACACTTATTTTTGGGACATGATTATATGACTTTATGTAGATTGTAAATTTCATCAATCTAATAAAGCCCAAAAGTAGTATATGTTATGAGAAACAAGATTTATATATTCCAAATTGCTTCCTGAATGTCCATTTATATGAGGTTGCAATAGAAATTTTTGTTCTACAGTATTTGTTACGGCCTTTTCTGCAGAAGGTCGATTATCTTGAGCGCACGATACTAGTCTTATTTATTTACGAAAACGTAGCCAAGATTACCGACATCTGAAATCACGCCTTCCTATACAAGCAAAATCAATAGCTTGGCGTTGTAATTTACTTTTTTTCTGCGCGATTGTTAGATTTTTGATAAATAGCAAAGAAAAAAAATCCTTCCTGATTCTCCCCTCACTATATATTTTCGATAGTAGTACTTTGCATGGATAGTTAAACACCATAAACTAACCAAAAGTTATAAATAATGGGGAGAAATGTTTGCATTTAACTTTATGTTGAACCTGAACACCTTTAATCACGAAAGAAGGCATAAGCGGCTGTTAAAATATGTTTCTCCGTGAAATTTTTCTCGTGACTAAATAATATATTTAATGTGGATGACAACCAAGAACGGAAATCGTAGCTGTTCAATCATTTACAAGTTGCTCCAAAATATTGTTTGGAAACACGCAAGGTGGTGAAAACTCGTTCCGACGTATATTCGGCAGCCGAGCTTGAAAAGTGATTAAAATGAACGTTCCTGATGTAAAATGTCTGCTTGGTAAATGATTTTTACTTGTATCAGATTCACGTTTGATACTTTAAAACTAAAAGCTCTACATTGCGATTGGTATTCGTGTCTGTTTGATTCGTGCAATTGAGAAGCTTTGTGTGGACTACTCGATTAGAGACGGAGCTCCAGAAAGTCCACGGGCAAACGAGAGCAGCTTCGGTCGATCTGTCCACCCCCGTTCACCTTCAATCAGGTAACTGCCAATCGAAATCCCCCCCATATTATTATTATTAGCCTCCGATCATCATCATCGTCATCCTGGGAGAGTGACAGCTACTGCCCTTCGGCCCTTCTTCCTCTCTCTCAATTCCAGCAGCCCCTTAACATAGAAGCAACGTCGCTAGACCCTTTCATTAGACAGGCTCTTAACGGGTGCAACGTCTCATTTCTATTATGTTCACCTCGTTAGGGAACTTATTTTGGTTGGGCTAAAAGTAACCCTTGTGTCAAGATGTTTTTTTTCCTTGCTCTGTAAATTATTGTAAGGGGATGAATCCAACAGCAATTGCTTTCTTCTTCTGAAGTCTATTGTGTAAGGAAGAGATGTAAGGAAACCAACAAGCTCAGTGGACTGTTTCGTTTTATTTATTTTCTTCATTTCTTGTTAAAATAACAAGTGTTATTTTCTACTGGTTTATGTATACCTGAAGATTAGCCTGTGGATAATGACTCCATCTCCAGAAAACGACAATGTTCTAATTACCTTTATAGGAAGGAAAACAACTTCTAACCACAAAAAAAAGCTTTGGATATTTTTTATGGTTAGAGATTTTTTTCTTTCCTGTACAGACACTTTCACACCACAGCTTCTTGTATTTTCTAGTAATGCTCTAATTAGTTCGTGAAATAATCGCCAAGCCTGCACTGCTATATTTGCTTTTATCATTCAACGATCTTTATTCCTAATATTTATTTATTCAAGAATGAATATGTGTTAATTTTAATTTAAAGTTCTTGATTCTTCTAAATTAATACGCTGCCTCTCAAAATATAATTTAAGTAAATCAAATATGGTTACGTGAATGAGGAGCACTAATCGTTTGTTAAAGTAGACCGTTGTGGTCAGTCGCAGTAGCGACGATTCTACCGAAAATTCAGGTGTAAACCGATTTTGAATCTGAGGTAACAATTTTATTCCGTTAAAAATAATGAACTTCTTTAAGAAATAAAGAAATTAAACTGGAGCTAACTCCAAACATGAGGTAAATGATAATAATTAGAAAATGGATGGAAAAATTCTGCGACCTGGATTCGAACCAGGAACTTAAGGTTTGGATGGGGGAAACTCAAGATCTGTGAACCGGGTGCCCGCCTCCGTTTGAGCTTTCCATCTTGACAACTTGGTTGTCTCTAAGACACTTAGTGACAGCATGGCTGTACATGTATCTGCGATAGCCCAATTGGTAGAGGCATCGACCAACACAGTCGAGGTTCCTGGTTCGAATTCAGGTCGCAGAATCTTTCCATCCGTTTTCTAATTAATGAACTTCTTTCTTAAAATGACTATAAGGCAGGGTGATTCAGAAAGGTAGGTCAAGAATGAAATACCATGTACAGTTTGTAGCGGGGAACAAAATTTTTCCTATAAACATGGGTCCGTAAATGCATCCATACAGAGATAATGCAACGTGTACGGGGTAGAAATGACATTACAGTAGGTGTTCAAAATGCCGACACTGAGCCTCGAGTAGGAATGTCGTTGGTCTAGTGTTTGAAACGCCCAGCGATGTGGGTGATCACGGTCTGGAAAACGCTGTTGGTAAATCCTTTCCGCTTCAGTAGCATTACCCTGTGCCTCGCCGTAGACGAGATGCATGTCCGCCAGCTCCGCATTAGTCAAGCGATCCATTGTACGACAATGGAGTTACATGTTTCGTTTCCTCTCTTTTAAAGGAGAGAACACCAACATTTTACATGTTTAGATACTAATTTACATGGACCCTACCATTGCCATCTGGGTAACGCTCATCCATTCCTACCTCGTACAAGTTGCATTATTTCTGTAAGGATGCATTTCCGGACCCATGTTTATAGGAAAAATATTGTTCCCCGCTACAAACTGTACATGGTATTTCATTCTTGACCTACCTTTCTGAATCACCCTGTATATGTTTGTTGGCGTTGAGTTTTTGATTGAAGAGAACTAAATTTCTTTTGATGGAAGTGTCGACTTGTTCGCCATAACCGACAATAGTATCGCTAAGCTATAAAGTCCACGAACATATTCAAACACCACTTGTAAATTAGAATTTTAATCGAAAGGGTAGACAGGGTGAACTTAAGGGGGTGTCTCCTCACAAAAAGTAAAAAAAAAAATGTTCATATCAACGTAAGTCCGGAAATGCAAGTTTACATGCAAATGGCAATAATCGTAAGTTCGACATCATGCCCCCCCCCCCCCCAACAATACAGAGAGTGTGGGTTTTTTTTTTGTTATAGAGCTACTTTTGAGAAATCGTCGTGCTCGTGCAGCGGAGGTACAATGGTCCGATATTCATATCACGAACAAGCCAAGATGGGCTTCACTTACGGAGAAGCACATGGTTGAAAGGGCGCATGATGTACCAAGAAAAGTACCCCGACAGATAGCATCATCCGAATCACAACCCAAGAAAACGTTTGCAAGAAGGGAACCTGTGATGGAAAAGGCGAATACGGAGGACGGCCACTTCGAACATCTTTTGTAACGTTAAAACAATTACTGCCATAATAATGTCATGTTCTGTACTAATTGCTCTATTGCAGACAAACCGTCCATTTCCAGACATATGTTCATATAAGGTTTTTTTCTTCCATTTCTTGTCAGGAATCGCCTCCTGAAGTTTGTCTCTATTCTCTTAGTTCACCTTGTATATTTTTAAAGCTACACAAAAGGTTTAGAAAGAAATAATTTTTTGAGGTTATTCATTGTAAATTATTGTAAATTATTTTCACAGTCCTCTCTGTTGTTTCAAAAGTGTGAAGAATAATAGCTATTTACTATACTTTTGACGCATAAGCATTTAGAAAATAATTAATAAACAAAAATAAATAAAAGTTTGTTACGCGATAATAACCAATATATGATTTATAGATCTATTGCGACAATATAGCGCATATAACAAAGGCTCTTGTAATCTTCTATATATATAAAAATGAATTGCTAAAACTCAAAAACGGCTTGACCGATTTGAATAATTTTTTTTTGTTTTGTTTCCTCTAATACAGGGGTGGTTTAAAGATAATAAGAATAAGGAAAACAAACCCCTAACACAGGGGTGAAAGGGGGATTGAAAATTTGTTAACACATTAACTGGTGTTGCATTGTATACTTAAAACATTAACTTGTGTGGCACTACAAACGTAACACATTTACTGGTGTGGCACTACACAATTAACCATATTAACCTCTCTTAGGAAGGGGGGTAGCGAATTGTAGAGTGTGCTATCCATGTTGCGTGATATCTCCACATGACTTACCTAAAACCTTCCCAGGGTCCATCGGAATTACCATGACAAATTTCATCAAGATTGGTCTAGCCATTTTGAGATGCATAGCGAACAGATAGGTCCATGTGTGTTCCTTTCTTATATAAATCTATAGTTTAATTCCAATCTTGATGAAATTTGCAAATTTGATCTTCAAAGCAAGAAGAAGGTCACTGTCTACATGAGATTTCGAAAAAATAATATTTATCGAAATTAAATTCATGGATTTAAATTCAAATTATGGACCAAAATTATCTATCTCCTTACGAACAATGCAAGGTAAAGTTTGTGCAACAATAGATTGCTCTGTTTGTTTCAACAGTAGTGATAGCAACACAGAATTCTAAAAATGGTAGGGCATTAAATACAAAAATTGGAGAAAATATACCAGATTCAGCCAATGAAATAGTTATGTATTCATTAAGACATGTAAATGAATCTCAAGACTGGTCATTTTGTAAATTTCATTAACAAAAATGTTTTGAGGACACACGACTTACATGCATAAATCGAGGAACACCCTCTTATAAAATATAATATTCTTCGGGCTTTCTAATTTCCTGACCATAATTTAAAGTTTCGCGTAATGGTCGTCAGCATACAGCTGGAAGGGTCTTTCCTCCTTTTCTCAGTTGTTAGAATGTAACATTTTCTTGAAAAGCTTTAAAAATGAGCAGTAAATGGAAATAATGGAGAGTTAGCAGACTATTGAGAAACAGTGGAAAGGCGGCAGAGAAAGCAGCCCCTCCACTCGGTGCGGTATCGATTTTTCCAACACACTGCTTCAACTAAACAAGTGGTGAGTGACCCTGTGGCCGTCGATGCAAATGTATCAACAGGAGAAACTGCGACTGCCAGATTACACCAAGTTATGAATTCACCAGTTTTGCTTCAAGACCTCGAGAGCAGAGTGTGAATTGCAACAGTTTACCAATTAGAAAAATTGATGGCAAAATCCCGCGACCTGGATTCGAACCAGGAACCCCGTCTGTCATGGTCGATGCCTCTATCAATTGGGCTATCACAGACACTTGAATAGCCATGTTGTCACTAAGTGTCTTAAAGACAACCAAATTGTCAAGAAGGAAAGCCCAATGGGAGGTGGGCACCTGGTTCACAGATCGTGAATTTCTCCTGTCCAAACCATCAGAAAGTTTGATGAACACACAATAAGAAATAAAGAAATTAAACTGGAGCAAACACCAAACATTAGGTAAAGACTACTTGGTTGTCTTTAAGACACTTTGTGATAGCATGGCTGTTCAGGTATCTGCGATAGCCCAATTAGTAGAGGAGTCGACCATGACAGTCGAGGTTCCTGGTTCGAATCCAAGTCGCAGAATTTTTCTATCCATTTTTCTAATTAATATCATTACCTGATGCTTGGAGTTTGCTCCAGTTTAATTTCTTTATTTCCTAACAGTTTATCAATTGTTGGAATTGCAGAATACACAGACACAAACGATCATGTACATCCATCGCCACCCAAGAAGAGAATTTTGGAATTATGGAATTTTTAGATAAACAAATGAATTTTTAAAGGTCAGGTCACACAAAATAGAAGAACTACAGCCATAGCCAGGGCTGAAAAAACGTCAGACCAAACTATTGTTTCATTTTCATTCTATTTCCTCCCAATTTCATAGCCATACACATTATTTCACACATTGTTTCTCCTGCACTATGGGTAAACTCGCTCAGCTATACACAACGTTTCAACACGAACCGGGGAGAACTGTTACAGGGCCATCCATTAGGAACATTTTAAAAGGTTTTTTTTCGATTTTTCTATAAGAATTTTTACTGTTTTAATGTGTTAATTTTTACTGTATATTCCCATTCAGATATTGCAAACTTTCATCAAAAATGAGCCCGAGCAACGCCGGGTATACCAGCTAGTTCATATTAAAAATTATGCTTATTGATCAACTCTAAAAGCAGCTGTCAACAGGAAAACTCGTATGATTAACATTAACTTTGTGCATAATAAGGTTGAAAAACAAAATAATAAGATAATCGGTTTAAAATATTTATAGCAGGGCTCCTGATCGCGTGATCGTTTTCGAGTGACTCTTGAACCGCTTCTCTAATGAAGACGAAGCGGATGGCGTAGGGGGACATTCCGCAGTTGGGGACTTAATGAAATTGTCAATGTAATAAATCTAGAGGGGGATAGTAATGAATTCGTTGTCCATTTGTGGTAGCGAGATGTGGTCGTTTAATTCACTTTGATTTAATTACCATCCATCCGCTTCCTTTATTTGGAATATCAAAGTTATCAAAATGAGCCTTTTTCTCTTAATTAAAGGCAATTATTTATTGCTTAAATAAGAATCATATTAATTAAAGTTAGGATTAATTTTGCTACGTAAATTAGGATCTACTGTTTTTAATAATATTATTATCTATATTTTTTTTAATGAAACTTTTACATTTTACGAAGAATGGATTATGATCGAGCACCCCTCTTAAAATAATGGACAATTCAACCGCCTCAAAAAAAAAAATGGCAAAAAAAATAATTTTTGGTATTTATAGATTAAGTAATATTTTCTGTTAATACTTAAATTAAATTAGTTATTATTATTATTATTATTATTATTATTATTATTATTATTATTATTATAATTTCATAATTTTTTTTTCTCCAATATAGAACTTCGTGTCCATCATGCATTTTATGCGGTGTAGCTATCGACTTCGCCATTTTCAGGAAGTTTAATGATGGATTTCGAAATATATTTCTAGAAATGAGAAAATGTTTTCTTGCTGGTCATCAATATGAAAGGTAATAGATTATTTTTTACTAGCAGATCCAGATGCTTATCACGTATTTAAAGTAAATTATTATTTGTTTAACTTGAATAAGATTCCCGTAATATGCTTCCACAGTATTTGAATGAAGACGGTTACTCAGTACATGAGATTAAAGAACGATCTATTTAAGAAATAGTATGAGATTAAAGTGCCGAATATTGTGAAAATGATGTTTAACATTAAGACGTGCTATTGTTTCTTTAGAATCTATAATCATAAGATAATTTTGGGGACAAAATACCTCAGCCTGACCAGATTGCATTTTAATTAAAGGGTTATTTCTCTTAATTCCCACTACACGATCCACATAAGGACAAAATTAAACCAGCTCAACCTATATTTCTGAGCAAAATTCTGGATGTTGACCATAGTGATTAGGCAGTGAGTCTACAAACTCTGGAGGCGTTCGTATGAAGAGAGCATATTAATGAAGAGATATGTCGCTTGGATTAAAAGAATCGGGACTGAGCGTTGACTTCTTCCCAATTAATTTTTTTCCCTCCTTGAGGTTTAAATTCTAATCCCTTGGGTGACGATGGCGACGCTAAAGGGTTTGGTTATTCTTCGTTCCTGAATCGAATACAATTATGCCATTCTGAGGATAAGCTAAACAAACAGGAAGGTAGAGGAGGGAATATAAATTTAAAAAAAAGAGAGAAATGTCTTGAGCGAATAATATCCAGGATGTTGCTGGTGTTGTCTTTATTCGAAATTTTCAATCGAATCTGTATCTAAATAAATTTCTTTTTGAAATGTAGGTCTCTCGATTCGACACGCTTCTTGTCTAATGAGGGAACTAAAGACCGGACTCCTCTCCTGCCCCTCAAGGAAGAAAAAAGGTTTGTCTTGAAAAAAAAATTTTTGAATAATAATTAATAGGAAAAAAGTTAATGGGTAATGAACTGTTTGTTTCAATATAAATTAGCGAACTGGATGTTTTATATTTTTTAAGATAAAAATTAGCGTTAAATTGGTGTTATTAAGAAGATTAAACAGCGTTATTAAACATCTCCGACCTATAATTTAAGGTTAAACATGGGTTTTCAATTTTTATTTTTAAATACGCAATTTTAATGGGAAAAGATTGCTTTTGCTTAGCAGCGCTTAAATTCATCAGTTATGGGAGTCTAAGAATATTTTGATTTTTTTCTCATCATTATTCGGAATAGGAGATTGTATGTGGAATGTATCAGCAATATTTTTTAAATATTTTGGAATAGATTATGCATATTTATTATAAAAATACGACCCCTTATTTATGAAAAAGTTAATTTATTTTGAAAAGTTACATTGGATGAAACTTTTTTTCATCTGTGAATGGATTTTAAGCATAACTTTGTTCTCCAACGGTGGATTGTCCGCGGAGTTCTGCCGGACCAACTTCTACCGTAGCCATCAAGCTCTCCATTCTGTTCCATGTGATTTCTTCTTTGGGAATTTGTTAAAGATCATGTTTACATGCCATCACTATTGGCTGACCTGTCTGAATTGCAACACGGAGTTGTTGCAGCCATAAAGTCAATCATAGCGACTTGTGTATGGGAGGAAATGGGCTACCGAATGGACGTATGTCGTGTCACAAGGGGATCGCACATTGGGTATTTGCAATTTAAGGTGCGTGAACTTGGATAATTCTTCTTTCATCCAATGTGAACTTTGTCCTTATGCCCCATCGCCACAAGAAATAAAAATGGTTCAATCTGCGATATTCTTTCGTATAACCCCGTATTATTTTATCGGTATTGTATGAAATGTAAGGTATTGTATAAAGCCGCTAGGTATTTTGTAGACTATCTAGCAATATATTGGCAAATTATAATTTAATAGATAACGGGAGGGGAGTGAAATATGTGAAACCGATACTACTTGAAAATATAATCGAAACCCGACAAAAACTTTATTAACGAACTGGTATTAATGAAGGTCTCAATTTTGCCGTTCGGAATGAAGGCATAGCTTCATATCTTGGATATTTTTTATTGTAAGACGTTTTACTTTCCTATACAAGGTATCTACGAGCTAAATTGATTAACTCTGCAATATTTTGGTCTTCTATTTATTGCAGTCTGAACTGGAATGACATTTTGAATTGCGTAGCGTATATTTCGTAATATTTCTTTGATAATTTGTCTGGAAAACCTACACTTATTCTTTGCCGACTTCCGTGGATTGCGAAGTTTATTTATCATTGGAACGTTTTCCCTTCGTCCCGTAAAAGGAAATAAATATTTCCTAATGTTTGACAATAGACAGCTCACAATCAGCTAATAGTGCTACAGTTTGGTAGTTTCACACTTACCTAAGACAAGGTTGATCGCTGAGCAGAACGTTTAAGGACTTAGCTACGTAAGCAGAACAACATCGGGTGGTGCCCGTTCAGAAGTTTCTTAGTTCGTTTCTCTTGCTCCGTACGCACCTAACATGACATCTAGCGATTTTTGACTTTTTTCAATGCTCCACTCTAGCCTTAGTGGGGAAAACAGACCTCTGAAGTAGCGTTTGCCATGCATCAGCGTTGTGAAAAATGTGTACATTTAGAGGATGACTATGTTCAGAGGTAACGGCAATTTTAGCTTGTAATATCAGTATTGTTTCAAAATAAATTCGAAGATATAAGAAATTGAATATACTTCGTATATCAAATCAATTTAAAGAGTGTTAAATCTCAGGATAACTATGGTAAATGATTATATTCGGGAATCACTAATGTACCTAGAAATGCAAGCAAATAATTGTCAAATATTTACTAAAAAAATAAATGAAATGGCGGGCGATTGGGTCGTTCGTGTTTCTTGTTGGCAATTAGTGTCAAAGAAAAAATCCTCGTCGTGGAGCTCTTGAATTATTCAGAGGGGCGGCAAAAGGAAGAACAAGTTGTAAAATGATTAGTCGTCAGATGCAAATTTTTGTTTTGACGTTAAGAAGCAAATTGGACTCAAATTGCTCCGTTGTAATTTTTCTTTTTTCTGTTCTGAGAGTGGGTTTGTATGCAATTGTTTGGCAAATTGCTGAATTCTGCCGTGAACAATATGGGAAAGCGAGTTCTCTTCAGAGTTTGCATCTTAATGAGGGAAGGGAAAAGGCTTTTGATCCTGCCTAAAATAAACAAAAAAGAAAAAATATTTCAAGCGCATTAACATGAAATGACTTCTAAATTGCTTTCAAGCGCACTGGGTGTGTTAAGTTTGTATGCGAACTTCATCCATGGTTTTGTAGGTTAATTAGGGAAATTTTGGATAATTAGAAAGGATTAAGCAAAATTTTAATAATATTCATTTAAAGAAATGGGGATGCATATTTAATTGTAATATTAATTAAAATGCATAACATGTAGGTAAGGGACCATCAAATGGGAAGGGGGGGGGGGATAACGGATCTTGAATTATTTAATCATGAGAATTAAGCGCTGGAAAATTAAAGAGCAAATTTCAGTGAAATCGAAATGCAATAATCAAATGGCTACTATTTGAAAGGCGTTAACATGCCAATTTTAAAAAGTGAATTTTATTTAAATTAGAACCTTGTAGGGCGTCGGAAAAGTTCGATATTTTAATTGCTGATGGATGTAGTATAGAGATATATGTTACATGATACAGTCCATGCTTTGTGTTAGCACATTACAAAAATCGTGAAGTTTTCATATTTCTTCACGTGTTTCAGATTACATAAAAGAATGCTCTGGAATACAACACTGAGTTCATTTCCTAAAAGACTGGCGATCCACTTGGGGAGGAAGTTGATACTAACCGCGATGCACTTCATCAGATTTTAGCCGAGGATCCCTCCTAATTGAAAACAAGATTTAATATTGATCCTTCGCTTATGTTGGTTCTCGTGATTAATATCACGTATGAAATCTTCTGTTATGTAATCTGAAGCGTTCAAAAAGTTATGGTAAGTTCACATTGTGATGTAACATGTTAACATAAGGCAATGGATGATATTATAGAACGTATTACATATTGCAATACAATACCATTCAGCAGTTATAGCATTTACCAATCTTTTCTTGAAGTTAATTTCAGTGTATAGTATACAGTAAAAAGTTTTGAACATGTTCTGAACGGTGTAAGCAATGTTAAGTTAGAAGAATCTGCTAAAGGAACGGAAAAGTCAAATAATAATGTCTTAGATACATTCGCATCTAATTTAAAAAGGAGACATCTACGAATGATATAGAGGGTTAATAATTTAAATATTTGACACTATACCAGTGATATTGCTATGTATGATATAATGGATTGCCATGACGAATTTGCGTAGATGTTTTATTTAATGAAGTTCCTTTAGCACTCCCTTGAATCACGTCACTTGGAAGCAAATGGAGGCGCATAAGGAGTCACGACATTAAAATGCTATTAAAATAAAGCATATGTAAAAATGATAGCTTAACTTTTTATTTATTTTTTTTTTTACATCGAAGAAAGAAGGCTGGTTTCGTCACCACCTGGTTCCTTAGCGCTCTACAACCTAAGTGGAAAGTGTCAACAAACTCGCCAAGGGAGGACAGAAAAGTTAAAAGAAGAAAGTGAAAAAAAGTGATTATAGAAAAACGGTGGAGACAGCCGAAAAAGCATTTGATAATGTTAGACGAAATCATTACGCATGTGCAAGATTTATGATAAGCACAGGAATTGGAGAGAGATGAAGTATGCTCAGGTAACGCCGATGAAAAAAGCGAAGGACCTTGTCAAGATTGTTTTGAAGAGATAAGACTAAAGGAGATGATGGTGGTGATTGCGTAGAAGTTTTTTCCTTAGCTTTTATATATCACGAGCTTCGTTAACGAACGAACCTCTTAAGATAATAATAACGATGGGATGATGATAAAAATAATTGCTCCATTCCAATTAACAGGAATGAAAAAAAAATGAAATTTCTTTGTTTTTGTACGGATGGAAGAGAATTTTGTTTATTAAGCATTGGTACTGGGATTTCAAATGTGTTTATGAGTTGGAAATTCTTTACAAAAATTCGCATTGAGCCTTTCCATTGTTAAGTCAGTATATCATGCAAACGAAGAATTTTTCATAGAATAACTCTATTCTAGGAAGATCTATACAGGTTACGTCGTTTTGTCCTTATTGTTATTTCTTCTCCTTAGACAAGACATGGGTTATGATATGCCTTCGGCCGAAGTTGTGTGTAAGTGAGTAACTGAAAAGGGGGATGATGGGTGCGGAAGTGGAGAGGTCCCAATATGATGCGTACAACCATTGCGGGGAGGCGATGGGCGAGAAGGTCGGCCGAGCAAATCGCCAGGTCACGGAGCTCCCCTTGCTCACTTCTGAAGAAGTGAATTAAAAAAAAATAATGAAATGGAGGGTTACAATGGGAGGATCTTTCAAATATTCACAGGAATCACATTTGTGCGTCTCGTTGTTACAGTGTCACGCATTTCACTTCGTTAAGCATTTTTGGCGGTTTCTGTAACGCGCTTCAAAGGGAATTGCCTTATTGACGTATTCCTTCACGTTTTCAGTGCAATTTGATCTTGAAGGCGATGCATTCCTTGTATGCTTATTTATCACGATCTTCATCAGTGCATTCTTTATCACTGTCTATCGAAACGATCACATTACATAACACGATGCTATCAGCTCTGTCTGTGTTCGTCTTTCTATTTTTAAAGCTACCGGCGCTTTTAATATACCCATGAAAATATATTAAAGGTAAATATAATTCTATAAATCAAGACGAAGTGACACACTTGATAATTAATTGGTATTTATTTTAAATATTTCCGAAGACCCGATTTTGAACACACTATGCTGCTGTTCACTGGAGTACAGTTGCTCCTTGTTACACTAAAATCGCCATTCGAATGATCAGTAAGGTCACGGGTTTAATTTTTATTTGAATAAAACCTTCTTGGTCATAATTTCTCCCAAAAAGATGAACAAAACAAGACTCACGTCCAATCAAAATAAAGACCAACATTATGAGAAATTGAAAAAGGTCCTACTATTTTCAAATTTTTCGCCTTATTACTTTAAGACCACTAAATATATGAAGAAATAACGTTCTTGTGCTCTAGATGTTTATAACTTAAAAGATCGATTTTTGCCGTATGGTGCTAAGCCGGGTAGTTTCTTATGTATACACTGAAATAGGTATTGTACTATGCTTAGCTTGGGGTGGGACACTCTTCTTGTGGTATTTTTTGCCCCCGTTGAGAGGCTACGGTTGCACGTCGACGTGGCTTCCGTTCCGACTTGTGGAGGCCAGTTTCCCATGCATTCCCCGGCAGGTGCCATTTTCAACGGCCCTCCCTCCCTTCTTCCTCCCCCCCCCCTTTCCCTCTCCTTCCTTACCTGCCTTTCTCTCTTAATTCCTTGGCTTACTGTTTCGTCATTTAAGCTGGAGTTATGAGCCTTTTTCTTCCCGAGTCCAATAACCCCTTTTGGTCAGTTGGTACTTCGTAATGGGTGAGGGATTTCGCTTCATTCATTTATATTGCAGTGTCTTCATGGGTTGACGTCTTTCTTTTAATGTGCTGTTGCATATATTAAATTTTTTTGTTTATAAAGAAAGATGTAGCTGATAACATTGTACACTTTCCATGCATGTTTTTATATTGTCTATGTCTATATTTAGGTGAAAGTGTTAAGAAAATAAGTTTCAGTTGAAATGGATTTCGAGAGACGGTAATATTATCAGAAATAGGGTTTAGGTTAGATTGAAATGATAAGAATTAGCATATTCATTCGATTGGCTGTGAATAACTGGTTCGCAAGTATTGGTAAAGCAATGGGGTCAGTAAGACGGAATCATTCGATTACGTTGAAGAGTTTGAATTTGTTTTTATTTATATGTTCACGATTTTCCTTATAAAAATGTTTTTTATCTGTTTACTATGGATGATGATGATAATAATATCCATTTCTCTAGCTTTTGTCTTACATTGTGAGAAGTAACGCAATTGTAAATTAATTCCCATATAAGATGGAGCTAGTATTTTATTATATGAGTTTAGGCACACACAGGAAGCAAAAACAGTTTCTGTTCTGTTTGTGTCCGCGGGCGAACTTCACACATCATTTACTATCGAACGACAGTTTGTCTTGTTCGGGTGGAACTGTTTTCGTTTTGAGTTTTTCAAAAGGGTTGAGAACTCGGTTCTTCCTCGACCGATGGACTATGAGTGGAATGCATGACGTATAATTCTTTATGTATATAAGATAACTCCCGTCATCAAATAATGGAACAGGTTTCAATAGGGCTGCCTTTGGAAAATAGAAAAAGAATCAATGATTTATCTGAATTGCCTGCATTACGAATCAAATGGGAGGTTAGGATTTTGGTTTGAAAACAACTTCATTGCAGTTGGAAAAGACGAGATTCGATATTTTAATAGCTTGACCTTATGAAAAATTATGGGTTTATAAAAGTAAACCTTAGATTTAGCTAATTATCAGAAATGGAATCTTCCTTTAAGTCCTATGCCTTATAATTTTGGCTTACAAACATCTTAAAAATTATGATTCTACATAAAAATCGTGAGCACTGTATTTCATTACTAAAAATCTTCATCCGTAAAGACATCCATAACAAGAGTTGACAGAAAAGATTAAAGCGATGTAAACATAATTGAAAGAGAAGCCAAGGAAGGGAACATCTAAAAAAAAGTCTGAAATTTATGATCGATTCGGTTTTACGTTTAACTACAAAAAAAAAAGTTTGCATTTTTTACGTGCTCAACAACTCCCACACTACGCAAAACCTTCTTGCTATTAACTAAGATGGAATGGTTTTTTGACAATCAATTTTCTGTCTCACGTGATTAATTAGACGAAAAGCGCGTGCGTTAATTAAGAACCACCTCCCCTCCCGTCCCTTCCATAATGGCTCACTGTCGGGATTTCCTGGGAATGAGCAATTAGCATCTAATTAAATTTACGCTGATTCCCTTAATACCTCGTTTAAGTCATTGACCCTTGCTATAAATTTCAATTTGGGCAACAAAACGCTGGGCGAGAAAGGGTTAATTGTACTCCGCCAAAGAATTCACTGTTTTGCCGCGTTTGAAGAAAGGATCATTCATCGCACTAAGGGGAGGAAAGTTCTAAGTGGAAAGCAATTCGCTGTACCGGAGAGTGTATTGAAAAAAAATTTCGGTCTCAATTTAGACATATTTTTCTTGTAAATATCCAGTATGGTATAAGTGATTAAAACTTTTTGATTAACCATTCTTTTAAAATGTAAAAATAGAATGGAACGTGAACACATTTGTTAAATAGCATGTGGATAAAAACTTGGATACAGAATGGAAGAGAGCATGAAGACATTGGTGGCTTTGGTTTTGGAAAGTGCAAGATAATTGTTGAAAATCGTATGACGATGTTACAAGTCTGATCTACATGTGCATCTGGATAAGCCGATTCATTTCCATATATTTCACATCGAAGCTTATATCGGTGTTTTCCTCAACATATTATGGTCAATAATTTAATCTTTTCATTGATGTTGTAGCGATGCTCAAAAGGCCCGGGGAGCAATTTATTAAAAGCGAATCTACTCGAAACGAGATTCTCGAAGGTGACATTTTTCTTTAACAGCCAACTTGGGATAGCATGATATACAAAATAAGGCTTTTCTGAGAGAGTGGTAAAAGCTTGAGATGGCCCAGTCACCCCCAAGATCCAGCTATTTCCAAAGGCGAGGTGAGCACGAGAAACTCTAAGTGGTTCTTCAGACATTCCCCTAACAGTGGATGTAGGGAGAACATAACTGCCAAGCATTCTGCCATATTATCGTTAAATTATGGACAAGCTTGTTCAGGAAAAACCCAATTTGGGTACATGAAGTACAACAGTTAATAGGCCGATCAAAAACAAAAATGCAACTAGAGAAACATAAATGATACACAACCTTCAGCAAATAAGAGTTTCGTGCAGAACTGAGGAAAGAGTCCACTTTAATTCTCTGTGGTACATGCTAGAGATTCTTATTACTGTTAAAAGTTTTAAAGTATTATAATAAATGGGTACATTTTCAAGCAGTTCAAGTTAACATGGTCGTAGGCTTCTACATCAAAAGTAGCCCTAATCGTATTCTAGATGGATTTCAAATAATTTAGTTAATGAGAAATGCTCTTGCCTCAAGATTAAAATCAAGCATTCTTGACTCATGACAAATTACACAAGTCTTTGTTAAAGGCCGAAATTATTTAATGTAAAAGGATTAGACCTGATATCGGCTCCTGCTAAATATCGATTGAAATAGGAAATTCTTCTTTATCCCATAGCTAGTAGCATCTCTTATATTTTCCAAAAAGATTTTATCCGCGCGCAACTTGCGCGGTAATTAGTTTCAAATTCAATTCATATTGTTTCAAAACTCGAACATTCAAATTGTTTCGTCTGATGAACTCACATGTTCTCCGTTATTTACAGTTTGTGATTGATTGATGAGATATGTATGTGTTGTAAAGATTTAAATACAGGGTGTATCTGAAACCCTGTCACAAACTTTTAGAGGAGGTAGTATGGATGATTCTAAGCAAAAACGTTCATATGAACATGGGTTCGAATTTGAACGATAACCGAGTTATGAACCGAAATAAAAATGCCGCCACTAAGATCAATAAGTTAATAACTCAGGTTCTATAACGCCTAGGATAATGAAGTTTGGGGAATAATAGGGTACATAAAATTGTGTATACTGTTAAAATTTGATTAAATTCCAACACATTAGTATTTTCCGAGTTGCGCAGTCAACATCGTAACATAAGCTCACATTGGGTACTAACCACCACGTGTTACGATGTTGACTACGTAACTCGGAAACTACTCGTTGGAATTCGATCAAATTTCTACGGTATATGCAATTGTATGTACCCTATTATTTCCCCAAGCTTCATTATCGTAGGTGTTATAGAACCTGAGTTATTAACTTATTGATTCTAGTGGCGGCATTTTTATTTCTGTTCATAACTCTGTTATCGTTCAAATTCGAACCCATGTTCATATGAACTTTTTGCTTAGAATCATCCATACTACCTCCTCTAAAAGTTTGTGACAGGGTTTCAGATACATCCTGTATAATTGTTGCTCAGACAACTACGGTCAGGTGACTTTTCAGTTCCGGCGTGTGCTTCAAGCCAGCGCCAACAATGCTTAACCGTGCAACAACAATGCAAACCTGTTTCCGTGACGAACTCACATGTTCTCCTTTATTAGGAGCTTTAGCATAAAAGCTACTTATAAGAATGCGCCCTTGGTTTGTATGTTTATCCGGCCGTCCGCCGTTTGCACGATAACTTGAAAACGGATTAACTTTTTTTAAATTCTGTTTTCAGAAATATGACCATCAAAGTCTTAGCTCGGCCGTATCAAATTTTCAGAATTTTTCGTGGATCCCTTCAAGTCGAATTCACGTGCTAAATCAGTGAGTGTAAAGAATACCAAGATAATGGCATGTCATGTAACAATCGATTTGTCAAGAAGGAATACATTGTTACTTTCTATTCATCTTTTAAGCATTACTGACATCGGCGCGCGCACGTGAAATCGCTTTGTCGACGCACGATTGATCAAGTGCTCATAATCTATAAGCTTATTATTAAGTAGCGGAAAAATGGAGCTACTTATTGGTTTTATTTTACACACGATTTGAATCACCCTACATCATTTCTACATTTTTTGAGGTAGAAGGTTGAAATTCGGAATGTAGCTTCTTATGGGCATGTCCATCTGCACTATTTAGTTTGGTTTTGATTGGTACACTAGGGTCGGAATTACGGGGGTGGAATTCAGAGAGGACAACATATCTATGTTCTTTTAAGGTACGTAAATGAATTAAGTTGTGAAAATTCCCTATTAAGAGAGATCATACTTCTTAAAATAGTGGTTTTGATGAATTTTATCACGATTGGTGGCTGAGGAAATATCGTCTGAGGGATAAGATGTGTGACAGACAAGGCAATATGATGTGTAAAATGAGATTATCAATGTTTCAAAGAATACGCATATGTTTAAAATATGTAAATACTGTAATAAATCAACGTTTGTGACTGCGCCTCTTGCCCGATCATATTACCGTCATCTTGAGAGTAAATATCGAAGAATGGCCATTAATAATATTTTTACAGAAAAGGCGACACCGCTATGAAATGCATCTCAAGGCAAATAACATTGGCACGTATTATCTTATCTTAGGCTACATTATCCTATACAGCACTGGTTCCTGTGGTACATCTGGTACTTAAGAATGACCAACTGTTGCTGATCAATGGTCAAAAAGGCTTGGAGAAAAAGAAATAGTGGACAAAGAAAAGAAACAGTGGTGATAGATACAACTGTCAAACGAAATTAGCATTCATATATAATTCCAAACATATCCATCGTATCTCCTCATAAGACAATAGCTTATTGGGAGCACGTAACGGGCATATTGCCAGCTCACACCTGGGCGGTTTGTTTTTTATGGTCTTGAGAAGAGCTGAGAGAGGAAAAGGCGCTCCGTAGTTTGAAAACCATCTTGCTTTATTTATTATTTCTTTTTTTTACTTTTTATTTGTGCTACCGTAATTGAGAGCTCTCCATTGAATTGAAAATTGCCCCGAGAAGCGAAATTGTAGGAGAAAGGAATGCGAAAAGAAATTTTGTTTGTTCTCCTTTGCCGCGCTTCGTCTCAGCTGCATTCCCTTTTTTGTGGGGGAGTAATGAAAGGAAAAAATAATAAAAGAGGGATGTTAAGGAGGAAGGAGGGGGAAAGGACATTCCAATGGTCGGGAGGAGTTTTCTTTTATATTGTGCTAAAAGAAAGACGAGTGGCCATTTGTTTTGTTGTGAGGATTTTTTTCCTGCAATACACGTGCCAAACCTTTTCATCGGTTGCTTTCACCTTAGAGTGGAAGTGAAATTCTCACCTGCCTCGTGTTTGCTTGAATCGCCGCTTAATTCGAATTTTATACTAATAGAGAGGTTTTTCTCTCAGAATAATTAAAATAGGAGTTTTCTTAATAGGTGTTGTTAAATTTTGCAAAAAAAATATAATTTAATTTTTTCTGTTTATAATAGTTGATGGTAAATCTCTGTAACATATCGTGTAGTTTGAATTTCTCGACATTTGTGATATGAAATTTCCTCAAGAAATGAACTAGAATGGTAACATTCTGATAGGTCGATTCCGTTGAATATATTGTGTAAGGGAAACAAATTGATATAACTCTCATGTCCGCATTCGCAGCACCATTGCCAAACACACCATTACATTTGACATTGCCTTCATGGAAGTCATATGCTTTTCTTTAAAATTGTCTGGTTTGTTGGACGATAAGAATCGGAGCCAAATCTAGCATCAGCTAACCTTGTTGCATTTGGTTTAGAGTGAAAAGAAGGCGCAAATCAATATGAAATAATTATGCGAGCATTATTTGCTTAAGGTAATGAAGGCTCTAAGGCTGGCAATGATTAGAATTAACATCGACAAAGCCGTGACGCCAATTTTGTTTTATCCTTATTCAACTTCTCAAAATAACAATTGTTTCTTTTATATTGCCACCCTATAGTGTTGTTTTTAAAACTTCAAATCATTAATGTTTTGATACATACATGAGTGATTCACATCCTGTCGAATTTGTGAGGAATTGAGCTTCGTGCGATGTGCACATTACACAAACATATAATATTGACATATGTTTATATAATATTCTCAAGATATACACTTATCGATGAGCTTCATGTTTCAGTGATTGATGCAGTGGGTTCTTGATCATGTCCTGAAATAAACTAAAAATTTTGAAAGCATACACGATGAAAAGAAAAAAATTATTTCAAAAATTTGTTCCAAATTCTTTGTACCTGTAAAATAACTTCAGTACACACGTATATGTTGATATTTTCGATACCGTATGATATTGCCACCCTTTGAGCAATTTTGATAAAATTGGCTCGTGTCATCTACCAATTTTATTCAAGGCAATCCTACATTCCCTTGTCATTAAATATTTTTGAATGGAGAAAAGTATTTGAAGCCACCCAATTTACAGAAAACAAAACTCAAGAATCCTGTTTGGATTACGAAAAAAACTTATAAATTGTTTGAATCTAAATTTCAGTGCTCCAAGCTAGATTATGGACATTGCAAAAAAAACCCCATTTATTTCATAAGTGACGCCAAGTATCTTTAATAAGGTGTTTATAAATAATTACAAATAATTTCCATATTTTCCGTGACACTCGTCAACACCGAATTTTTTTCCTAAAATTTAATATGCATTATCGGGTATATCTAAGGAACTGATTACGAAGAAAATGTTAGTTTAATTGTATCAGCTCTACTTTTTTATTTATACGAAATTACAATTCTCTCCAAAAATACCATATTTTTTTCTGAATTTCTTTGTTCTTAAATGCTATGAAATGTCCTTTTATACGATTTTCTTGAATGAACGGCTTCAGGTTGATCACGTCGTAAATTCCAAGAGTAATCGGCCATCTTCCATTGTACGTATATCTTGGTGAAATCTTTCAACCTGCTCTTCACTGAAATCGCCAACATTTTCTGGGAATCGATCTAAATGAGAGTGCAAATAATGAAGATTTATACCCATGTTGCAGCTCGGATCTTTCAAATTAGACAGCATACACTCAACTAACTCAGAATAGTTGTCCGACTTAGTGTTTCCGAGAAAATTTTAATGACCAAAACAAACGATTTCCAAGCTTTAGACTCGAGTTCATTCATTGAATTCACAAAGCTTGGGTCTTTACAAGTGTCTAATTTGTGGTCCATCAAAAATATCCGCTTTCAATTTTTCTGTGCTTAATCCTGGAAACTTGCGTGAAAGAAATGCAAAACATTCACAGTTTTTGTCAAGAGCCTTTACAAACTGTTTCATAATGCCGAGTTTAATATGTAGTGGTGGCAGTATAATGTGATCTCGATTTACCAAGAGCAAATTGATAACATTTTTTGTACTAACCATCAGTTTCTCTCTTACCGGCCAGACTTTTTGAGACCAATGATGTTGTTTGTCTCGGCTATTCCAATGAAACAAATCCATAGACACATAAAACATGGGTGTAACACTGTTTGATGTATCCGCCTTGTTGTCCGATTATGTGAACAACGTCTCTGAGTCGTTGTTAAAAAAAAAATAATTCTGAGTCGAGTTAAACTTTAAAACACTGCACGTGACGTCTAAGCGAGGGTATTTAAAAATATTCAAAAACAAGAGCTGTTAAAATAAAATTTATGTCGTATTCGATATCAGCGCATTTGAATAAGCCCAAAATTGCAAAAATTAAAAGAGGAAAAAGTTTAAAAATGTTTTTTTTTCTTTTCGCTGACCAGTGTAATATAAGAATTATTTTAAATTTATGTATAACCATTATTCTTAGCTACCTATATAAATTATTTAGCCCTTCATGTTTTTTTGGGGGGAGGGGGGAATGAAGTAGATGGGCGTTTTAGTTTTTTTTTCAATTTAACTGATTTAGATTATAGCTTAGAATAAGGTGTAAATTAAAGACTTCAGAGATTAACTGATGAATGATGTAAATCTAAAAAAATCACTTCTTTTATTATCCCGAAATAATAGTGGATGTTTGTTGTTAAGGAGTTACTTTCGCGCTAACCACAGAAATGCACCGGCAAAAAATAATAAGACTTCGTAATTAGCATGTATAAAAACCTGTTCTCAACACTAAGCCAACCAAGATGAATAAAAAAACTTTATTTTAATATAGGGATCACTCTAATCTGAGTTTTCAGATAAGGAATGCTTGCACTATCAGATATTTGTAAAACATTTCGTTTACATTCCGTACATATTGAGAAACACTCTCAACTTGTGCGATAGCGGCAACAGAAGGAGGAGGAGACGAAATGAGCTGCTCACAATGACAGAAACCGGTTCCTCCTTCACCTATACATATATATAGACAAGGGACGGTCAACGATGTTTGAAAGATTACTCATCACCTGGATGTGTGTGTGCTCCATTTAAAGTGCTCATCCAGTAGTTCAATTGCTTTCGTGTTTGTGTTATTCCACGCAGTGAAATGTTATGAGAAAATGACAACGCCTCCTCCTTTCATCCCAAACTCGCCTGTTCATTATAAAAATAAGATTAATTAAAATTGCCAAATAGAGGATAATTAAGAGTTGCATTTAATTAGCTATTTAGGGTTTTTAATGGGTCATAATTAAATTTTTTGATTAATGATTATTACCATTGGGATTTTTAAGCTCATAAAAATATTGAGTGAACACGAAATGATATTGTTAAAAATTATTTATTATAATTTCAACGTTTAATTTTTTTTCCTAAATTGTTTTAAACTTCTGTTTTTTTTAATTGCATAGATGATAATCTTCTAATGTTTTGGAACGCACTTCATAATATTAACTTATGTATATTTCTTTCCTTAAACCCTAGCGATCAATTAAGTATTCATTAGATTCCTCAGTTTTAATTTTTAAATTTTAGTTTAAAAAAAAAACAAAGAAGAAAGATCTTAGAGAATATGCAAGGCCAACAATTACATTTATTGCTAATCCTTCAATAACCTTGTAACTAATTATATAAATTTAAACTTTTCTTAAAAAAAATTTAGCTTATTAAATAGTAATAAACTGTGTTGAGAAGGACGACGTTTCACTTGCCTGTGAACGAAACTAAATATTTTCATTGATCAAAACAGCGTCGATGACTCATTCATTATGCAACCCTTTTGAACTAAAATAAATTTCATTAATTGAATTCATTTTTTTATTCATAAAATTCGTACAGTAAACATATTACCTTTTGCATTGAAAGAAGTATTGGAAAAAAAATTTTTTTTTGAGATATCAGTGCTGCCGCAAATCTAATTTAATAATAAAAAATTGCATTAAAAATAAATTTAAAATGCTGTCATATCGCTTCTGCAATTTATGGAAAAAAAATAATTTCTCTTTTTAACAGAGGCATATTTTAGTCGAATAATAAAGAGAATAAATTCGTGATTTCGTTTTATAGCGCAATAAAGTATGCATTTCCTAAAGCCAAAATCCGGTCAGAATGCAATTCAAAGAAGCTGAACTCGAATAATTTACCTCTGGACAGGTGGGTCGGGACTTGTTATGCACAAGGAATTGAAATGTTGTTATATATAGGTGTGTGTTCTCGTCATCTAAATCATGGTTAAATGAAGCCACAACTACATTAGGAATTTAAAAAAAAATTCTATCACTTGAGAAACGTAATAAAAGTTTGCAGTGATTACATTCGCTTATGCAAACTTAAATAAGAACTCTTATCTAATGGACATAGTGAAATTACAATTGTCTCGCTTAAGTTTAATTTTCATTCCAAATGACGTTGGATTATATTAATGATTGCTTGTGTGTGCCTCTTTTCCTTTGAAAGATTATAGTTCGAATTCTTAAGCGTTTTGTATTGTAATTTCATATAAATTGCATTGAGAATATATCTACAATAACTATACTCTAATTATTTGGTTAAATTAATGCCGAAATCTTTATTAATAAGTTAAGGAAGCACTTCATGACTTACTGAAAATTCAAATTAGCAAAAAAAAAAAAAAAATACTAATCAAAGGAACTAACGTTGGCATTTTTTAGAAACCAACAGAATAAAATGCAACCCCTTCAAGATTTGCTAAAAAGCTGTAACAACTATGAAGTTTGTGTGAAATTTGAATTTAATTTTAAGGAAAATATGTTCATTTACAAGACTATACATGGAAGCATAAAGATAAAAGCTAGAAGTTATAAATCTGCATTAAGCTATTTGCTACCAGGATATTAATTAATCATTTTTTAACTATTCATCTCTTAGCCAAATCTTGAAGTTATTTTCAATAAATTTGCTCTGTATAATGCAAATTTAATAGTTTGGTATTTTTTCTTGAGGAGGTATTTACTAATCTTATTACATTGTCATTTTAGAATACTCAATTGCTTTAAATTTATTTCTTTCTAATTTTAAATACTTTTGAATCATTAAAATTAAGTAGCTCGTATTAAGTCCTAGAGGAAACGGAAGTTCCACTGGACGTTGGCAATAAAGAATTCTTTCTTTTTTTTCTTCACCGAAATATTTTTTTTCTTAGTCAGGTGGGCTCACCATTTAGACCCTAGACAGACGTGGACGAGATAAGGAGTAGACCGTGGAGTGGTCCAAATGGAGCCTTGACGCGCAACTTTGGTTCCCAGGCCAATTAGCGGCCTTCGCCTTCGTGACTGTCATTCATTGTCGTTTAGAAGTGGGTTTTCGGTTCGTTATTTTCTCTTTTTTTCCCCCTTATTATTGTGATCACGTGATCTTTGTTGATTTTCATCAATTCTTCCTTGGGTCAACTCCTTCAATTTTTGGAATTTTTTTTTTTTTTTTTTTTTAATCTTTCTCCTCCTCCTACCTCTAAATTTCTTCCCCTGCTGTAGGGTCCCGCCTTTATCTCGACACTTAGAGCAGTAATTGCTTTTGCGATTTTTTTTCTTCATATTTTGCCAAACGATCAAAGAAAGCCTGAAATAATGAGCTTGAAATATGGTGGCCAACAATAGAAATCAATTAAAATCTTTATCAAAAAGATAATTGATTAAAAAACTGAAATAAATATTATTATTACTAATAATAGTTGAGCCGAGAACACGCACATATGAAATTATGCATTTTAATTTTCTTGTTAAGAGCTTTTTTATTGCGATTAAAGATTAGATGACTCGTTTAATCATTTTATTAAATGTTGTTATACGTACGATTAGACAATCTACCTTGGAGATCGTACGATAACCTTAACTGAGCATTGTGATGAAAGATGTTAATAATATCTAATTAATAAAAGTTAATTTAGAAGTTCAACTGAATTATCATTAAAAACTCGTTAGTGAATCGTATTTTATACGGATATAGTGTCGAATAAACGTAATTCGTGTGGTGTTTATCAAATGCTTCCTTATGAGATCACATCTTTCAGAATAGTTCCTGTTTTCAGAAAATGTTTTCACTTTCAAGTTTCTTTTATCCGTTTCGTTTCCTATTATTTTGCTCTCTTTTCTCCCCCAATTTTGAAGACCTCTTCTCCTTTTGCCGCCCCTACGTCGGCTTTTCGTTCCAAGCAAGCATTGACTAACAGGATTAGAAGCTAATCAGCTTAAGGTCGAAATTAAAGCATTTTGTAAAAACGGAGCCTTTTCAGATCTCTATAGAGGATAACGGTCTACTTTTCGTATTTTTTCTTTTCTACCCCATCCTGTATACGCAATCTATCCTGAATCCTGTATGAAAGAGAAAGAATGGGTAGGTGTAGTGTCACGTGACCTACTTTTGTCCTCTAGAGAGAGGGCCACATGCTCTCGAATGACCGACTTGGCCGACGGACAAACGAATGAAAGATTGCTAGTGAAGCGTTTCTTAATTGATTAATGATTTTTTTATTTGCAAGTCAAAAAGAAACAATCGGAATAATTGTGTAATTTTATTTTCTATCTTCTGTTTTTCCTACTCACCCTGGTATTACTGGTGAATCTGCTGAGCAGATTCTGCTCCCTTATCTTCAGTAAACAGTCCATCATTGCCTTCAATTCAGAAAGTGTGCCCAATGACATATTCTGTGCCCAAGTGTTTATACAGAAATAGATCTCTAAAGCAATTTATGCGTCATTTGATTTGTAGATCACTGAGTGTAAAATCATTCCAGAGATTTTGATAGACTTCTTAAGAATGTCAGTTGTATATCTTGAATTTGGATATAATAGTTAAACTGTGGAAGTGAAAAAGACCTCTAATTCAGTTTTCTTTCAGATTGAAAATAATTGATTGCAGATGCTTTATAAATTGAATCTGTTGTTACATGTCTATAACTTTTAGATTTGGATTCCGAATTCCAAGAGGAAGCCAACTCCTACATTTTAGCATTTTGAATTTTCACGTACGAAACAACTTAGCGCAAAAAAAGTGATGGAGACAATCCACGTCCACAGTCTGCACACTGACGAAAGCTGCTGAAAAATCGAAATACGCATCCATAATAAATAATAATAATGTGGAAATTAAATAGTCTCAATCACCTTCTTTACTGTAATTACACGCAGTCTTAAGGTTAATTTTTCTTTTATCTCACGAAACAATTTATTATCTACTGTTTCTGTGGAACATAAATAATGGCTGAACTCCCAATTTTTGTGTGTGATTTTTGAAAGTTATACAGTATATGAAATTTCTGGTATGAAGGCACAGTGTCACGTGTTTTATTTTATTGATTTTCAACAGTGTTTTCAATAATGTTTTATTGATTTTCCAAAAAATAGTCTTATGGATTAGGCTCTTGTGAAATGCTGGATTCAATTATTGCCGTCAACTTGTTCAATGTAAATTCATTCACTTCGTTTCCTACTGGTCATAGTGTCCTTAGAAAATTAAGGGTCGAAACTTTCAGGACCTCTAAAATTTGATTTTCGAGAAAATTTTGGTTGATAAATCTTTATTTATGTTTAACCCTTTGAATCCTGACATTTTTTTATCTCTTATTAAACTGTAAAAGGAAAAATACGAAGAAAGATTTTGATAAAAGAAAATTGGTAGACACACAGCCAAAGTATTAGTTGAACTTCTAGATATTTATTTATTTATTTATTTATTTATTTATTTATTTATTTATTTATTTATTTAAACATTCAATTTCAATTGTTATTTACAATTACAAATACAATTAATTGCAATCATAGAACAATAAATTGGTAATAATAATAATATTCAATTTAAAAAATATTCATATAAGATAAAATCAGCAATTTAGCACCAAAAGAACTTAAAGGTGCCCAAAGGCCTGGGGCCTGTCCAGGGGCATCCTTTAATGAAAAATTTATATAATCAATATAAAATTATACAGGGTGTATTTGAATTGAGTACAGATTTTTTGGGAGATGATAGAAGAGGTCCTTAGAAGTATTTTTTGTCATATGAACATGGGGTCCCCGCAGCTCCGTTTACTTACAATACTGCATTGAACAATCAAATGACACCGGGACGCAGTGTGCATTGGTAGGCCTAGATTTTTTTATTTTTAACAATTAACACAAGCAATCTACTGTATGACTTTTACAGTAATTGTTCGAACTGACCGTCATTTGCTTCATAGCACAATTCGCAACGCCTTATGATGGATTGATGTACGCGTGGAAGCAGTTGATTTGCACGGTCGCTGATATCACCTGCTGCCGCGACAATACGAGCCGCCAATTCTTCTTCGGTATCTACGGGTTCGGAGTACACCATTGATTTTATGCTTCCCCATAAAAAAAAAAATCCATCGGTGTGAGATCTAGCGATCTCGGTGGCCAAGCAACTGGTCCGCCACGACCAATCCAACAAACGAGCACGTGCACCTTGAAATTTCTTTACAAACAATTTCTTTGCACAACATTAGCGGCCTTCTTACTGTACAGGGTGTTGCAAAAATATACAGAGCAGTACTGCTGGAGGGGCCGCTTCAGGGACCGCTTCATAAAATGATAATTGGGAAATTTTAGTTTGTTAACCCATTTTCGCCGAAATTGGTAAAAATGGAAATTGAGACTTCATATCTTAAATTTATATTCTGTAGCATGTAAAGATATAAAAAATAATTTACAATGACATTAAAAAATTGCAAGAATATAATTAAAAAGGGACTTAAAACTAATAAAATTTAAAAGATTACTAAATAACAAAGCTTCTAACAGTCCAAGTAATCTCAAGTCCACTGGCAATAATTTTCACACCTCGTAGAAACGGACTTCATTGTAAAAGGAGACAATATGAAATGATAACGATGAAAATTTTGAATTTTGAAAATCTTGAAGAATTTGAATTTTGAAATGAAGGTCCGAAAAGTTCACAATAAAAATTTCGATGAAATGGAAATGCAGTCCAATAAATAGCCAATTACTTCATGATACTTAAAAATTAAACACGCTCCATGATAATTTTTACTTTTAATTCACTTAACAAGAAAACTAAGTAGTGACGTCAGTTCCTGGCCCGTTGCCTAGTGATTCCAAACTTAGGTGTTATTTAAAATGCTGTCGTCCATAGATTTTGTAATTTTTTTATCTTTGTAAATTATTTTTTATGTCTTTACATGCTGGAGAATATAAATTTAAGATATGAAGTCTCAATTTCCATTTTTACTAATTTCAGCGTAAATGGATTGACAAAATAAAATTTCCCAATTATCATTTTATGAAGCGGCCCCTGAAGCGGCCCCTGAAGCAGTACTGTTCTATATATTTTTGCAACACCCTGTATATAAAGGAAGTAGCCTAATAATGAGAAATATTTTACAATTTTTAAAAACAAAATTTTAAAGTATCTACAAGCATCAGCGAGAAACAATGTGTCATTGTTGAAAATTTTAAGGGTAAAATTCGTAGTGGTCTGAGGACTCAAAGATTAAAAACTTAACCAAATGTTATAAACTGTTGGAGAAGAAGCCTTTGCGGAAACTTGACGGATTTTAGGAAGTATTGAAGAAGCCTAAATAAATGAAGATGGTCTTGTTAAGAAAATTTGACAGATCTCTGCTACAAAACAGACCAATACTTCATTGTTTTGTCTGTGTGTATGGTTTAATGTATGGAGTTTCTCTTGAGAAAACAGGTTTCGTTATGCTGTTTCATCATGTTCCATCATCAAGTATATCGTGTGAATAAAAAGTCCCGGAATGGTCTAATATCTCGAAATATACATTTCTTGACAAAAAAAGAAAAAATACGTGTCAAATATATTTTGAATGTTATTTAATTGTAATTTTTTTTTGGTGCCCCCTGCATCCCTCGTAGGGGTAGGGTGGGGGGCAATTTTGAAATTTCAAAGGAGAACTCCTATTTTCAATGATATTTTCAGATTGTATACAACATTTGAGAAATGTTTTATTTTTGGTATTTTTTCAATTGATCCAACCGTTTAGGAGATAGAGGCACTCAAAAGTGCAGAACTTTTAAGTTTTGGACCAATTTTATCGATGAACACAGAGATAGAGAATAGGTATTAGAGACATTCCGATTCTACTTTTTCAGTTGGCCCCCGGTGCAGAATCCGAAGTCAGAATTTCAAAAATCTAAAATTTTTAATACCCACGCATGTACTCTGTCTCCACAGGTACAGTTGTCCCCACGACTTTGCTTGTGTAGTAGAAAATTTTGGATTTTTATTTTATATAAATCATTTGTTGAATAGTGGTTTCTTTCCTTCCTTTCTTGTTATTTGACAGTATTTTTTTCTTTTGACAAGACGTGTATTTTTTGAGATATTAGACCGTTTCGGGAATTTTTATTCACCCGGTATTTTGACGTTTCCAAAATGAATGTCGTACCTTTGAATTCAGAGGAAATAATTTGAACTTTACAGATTTTTCCACTTTAAAGTTGTGCAAATTTAAGATGTACTTACTACCAATGAGCAATGTTTGGGTGAATCAAGCCAATCCTCTGTAGATTGAGAAGTGCAAATTCGATATGCGAATTCCAATGTTTCTATATGCTGATGCGATGTAGAGGAAACGAAAGATTTCTATGACGTTGCTAATGAAATCTCTTGTTACCTGTTTAAATTACGGTTGCTTTCAGTGGCAATTTAAATTTGAAATCTAGGATGGGGTTACATTTTCGCTAAGAATTTGCTTTCCTGACCTGAGTTAGTAAGCACGCCAAAGTTGGTCTTTGTATAAAATAATGAAACTTCTGTCCTAAAAATTGACTTCTAATCCTTTGTGAACGAAGTAATATGGTGACCTCAAGTGCGATATCTCGAAATGTAATTTTGAATGGGGAAATTCGGCGAGGTAAATCCATTTCGTTTCTTTCTTGTTCAAGAGTCAAAGGATTAACCTCAGTAATGAACGTTAAGGTTCTTGGTGAATTGAAAATAAGAAGGAAGAAGTGTGCAAGAAAGGATAAGTTGGTGGGGGAGATGCCTTTATGTTTCTCTTTAGGGGGATTCTTGTTTATTTTTTATTTTCCCGCTCAAAGGCGGCGCTTTAATGGACAACGGAGCCCATTGGCAACGACAAGAAAACGCGAAATTCGTTCAAAGCCGACTGAAGGCAGCGGAGCATTGCAAACCCGGTGCAGAAGGAATTGTCACCGGGGGCCAACCGTATGATGTCTCGCTCCCTGTCTCTCTGACCTCGGGGTCAATAGCCAGAAATCCATCATAACACGGAGGGGGAAACATATAAAGGTGAATTACTCGCCTTTTTTCATTCTTGTTTTTTTTTTTCAATGTCAAAAAGCCGAAATTTGTGATAAAAACATCAGAATATGGTGGGATGAGGGGAGGGGGGAAAGGGAAAAAAACGGGAGAAAAGAAAATTTTCACAGAAAAGTGGGGAAAAATTGTTTGTGTCGCGCCTTCTGGGCCATATGGTGTGTCAAGGTTGGACGCGGAATGACGTTGGAGTTTTCTTTACAATTTTTTTGATGTAAAAATAAAATACGCGTAAATAAAAGCTTCGTTAGATGCTCCTCCCCACAACTCCTCCTCCTTCTTCTCTTATGCTTTTTTTTTATTGTCAACCAAGATTTATACATAGAAATAAGATTTTAAATATTAGAAAAATGTTAGCGATGGCAAAAAAAAAAAACGTTTACCAAAGATTAACCTTAATACACATAATGATTCAGATCAGACTAACTGAAAGCGATCTCGCTTTGAGGGTAATCACCAACAAACTGAAAAATGAAAACATAAGGATTAAAAAAAAAAGTAATGAGAATTGATGCTGTAAACATTGTATGAAAAGAACAATATTTTGTAAGTCCCCTTAGAGTGTTTCACTCTTCATGGAGAGGGGTGGAGTGTAAGGGAAAGCGAATTTCTTTTTTAGGAACTCGTATTTCTAGCGCCGGACTGTGTTAATTTATTGATTCGGCGCGATCGAAATGTCGATAAAGGCTTCCTTTTCCGATCTTTTAATAACCACTTTGAGGAGCTTTGATTTTTCACACTTGAGTTACAACCTCGACGCTGACCCCAACCTCAATCTCTTCCCTCTCAGCGTTTTATGGATGGAGCTTGGGGTTCTTAATATTCCGAAATTGTCTGTCGGTTGAAGCTCACCGGCAACCACTCCCCCAAAATGATCAAACGATTTTTTTTTTCTCCTTTTTAAATCTTGCCACCGGTGATACAGAAGTCGAAGGAGTTAACCTGACAGCGTCGGCCACCGATCATCGTTCACGATTCGCGCCTTATTACTATCTACCACTACTGTACTTACTGCTACTATTGAATACTTCAGGTGATCTTCCCCTGAACGGAGGAGGAGGAGGAGGTAATATGGGCTATTAATTTCCTGACTTCGTAAATGAATTCCGATAATAAATTACTCGTCTTCTTTTCACAAAATAATATTATCTTGAATTATTCGTCTTCTTTTCTCTCTCTCTCTTTAAAAGCATTGATGAGAGAAGAGGTAAACGCCCTCGTTACGTGAAACCTCTTTGGGAAGGAGGTGAGTATGGGAAAATGGCACGGCGTGATTCATTCCTAGCTTACGGCTCGATTTTCACACGGATTAGAAATTTATTAAAGTTACAAGGAATCCGAAAACGTATTCACTGTCCCTGATAGAATTTTTAGGGAAAAAGCAGTCGCATTCTTAAATTAGGTAGACCACATTGGATCTTTTACGAGGATTGTTCTATAAAAATATGTTTGGAATGCACAGCCGCGAAGTTATCGCCTAGACAACGGAAAGCAGTTGTTTATATGCATTACATGTATTTAAGTACTAGTGAGGCGTTTGTCTCACATGTTAGCTGTTTGCTTCTTTCTAAGAGTTGTGATTAAGTTGGAAGATGGCGTTCGTAGTAGACAATCTGTCCAAATAGAAAGTTTTACGAAAATGAAAACTGCTTACGGCGACCATAGTTATTCTCATACGACAGTGGTTGAATGGTGCCAGAAATTTTGACAAGGTAAGATTCGGCCCTTCCAGGACATGCTTATGTTGCAGCATCAGATGAAAATGTAAGACAGTTGGAAATTGCATTACGCAGCAATAGGCGCTTTAACGTTAGGGAACTTTCAGAAAAGTTGAGCAACTTTCACTAAAAGGACGGTGATTTAATTCCGACGCTGCTACGAAATGGTTGTTACCGCAGGAATTAAATTATACCAGATTGAAATCTATAGATTAGTGCACCAATAGGATTCATTCCTTTAAAAATTGCTTCCAAGCATCTAAATGTGTCTGTTGAACAATTCTCGTACTTATTTAAATATGATCTAAGAGGTTCGTCCAGAAAGTAAAGAACGATTGGGTGTATCTCAACAAAAAAAAAAAAAAATTTCGAAACAAAATTTTATTTGCAACACTACTAAACCTAGCACTACTTTTCTACATAATTGCCATTGTTATTGAGGCGCTTTATTAGATTTTAGTGTGTACGGATGGTAAGAGAATGAAGGTGCTAAATGTAAGAATAAATCAAACAATTTTATTTGACACCATAATTAACTTTTACATGTGCACCATCGATCGTCTACTTTCAACTATTGAACATTTGCACTTTGTAAGGACATAAACGAAGCCTGTGCAGTGTTGTTGTTGGTACGTTGAATTGTCTTCATGCATGTCGAATTGACTTTATTGGATTCTCTGAAACTCCACTTTCTCCTCAGAAATGTGACGACGAGCTCCCCCAAATTGTTTTAGAACACTTTCAGCCCGTAAACCTTCTCGAATCATATTTTTAATTGTACGTCCCTTTTATATAATCGTCGATAACTTTTTAACATTGAAAATTTGTTTCTGCATACCACCCGATTAAAAAAAAATAATTGTAATTATTTTCCAAGCTTTTGTTCATATCATTAAGATTGTGTGACACCTTTAATAATAAAAAGCCCTGCCTAGTGAGCAATAGGTCAATTTCACAATCTTCTACACATACAATAAAAACTGTACCGACCAGTTAAGGTACGTAGAAAATATTTAAGAAAATCTTATTCGACAGGCCTTACTAATATTAAGAGAAGCCAAAACAATCATTTTTATCATAATTTCCATGGTTTGACTAGTTAACACAATAAGTATACTGAAATAAAGGGACCAAGAGTGACACGGTAAAACTAATTTATTAACCTGACGCGTTTCGGCATTACGCCATCATCGGAGGCAATAGTCTACAAAGGGAAAATTGGCAAGACATCGAAATAAATAGTCCACATGATACACTGTCCACCAATCATGTGAAAAAGATATTTCAACACAGATTGGTGGATGAGGCCGGAAATCGCGGACGTCATCCGGTTCGGTAAAATTTTCGAATTTGCTTATGAAATTAATGCCTGCCTGGGCCACAATATGCAAGTCCAGATGGAAGGACCTGCAAACCTTCCAAGACATTACCCTGATGACCATTCCCCTACTTGACACGAGAGTGTCAACTAATACTTCTATTGCTGACGATTTCGGTATACCTCCTATTGGAAACCACGTCCAGGAATCACTGAAGAAGCTGCTCCGAAGATTAAAGACCATCCCAATCCACTGGTTGCAGATATTCTGGATCACTCGCTCTTCTTTAGAAGTTCCCTCAGGCCTCGCAGGCCTCGTCACATCCTGGACGTCAACTTCGACGACATTCAAAAGGCCATACTGGATCTCCTAGCACCTCTCTGTCCCTCGTCAATCAACAATCTGCTTCACTGTCCTGATAGGAAAGGACTCCTCTTTATCCTCTGGATGACTTAACCAGGTCCATCTGGCTTCTTTCCTACAATTCAGCGTACTTCCTTTGGATATTACGTACTTGGACGAGTATGGCAGTGAAAGCATTGCTTCCGCTGGTTTTGTCTTTTTCCCTGCGCTGTTAGATTGTCGATTATGAAATTAATGGCATCATCTCTCAGAATAGACCTGGTTGTTTAATGCTTTGTCATGGTTCTCTCGGAGATGCATCTTGATTTCAATTTCTTCATGGATCAGAATCTTCTCCTTCCCTTTTCCTTTCCATAGGATGTCCATGCATTTGTCAATATCGAGTAAACGGTGTTATTCCTAATTAAATGTTGGGCGACGGCGGATTAAATTCTAAATCAATTTTAGAATTTTTGTCTGTCTATTTGTTTGTTACCGCATCACGCAAAAACTACCACACGAAAATTAACGCGGTTTTCAGTTATATTTTATTGGTGTAACTTAAAAAATAGTGTATGATTTATCGTGATACGCCGTCTAGAAGCGGAGTTCTAGGCTAAACGCTGGCATGCGGTCAAGGTATACTTTAGTTCACAAAACAAACAGATGGCGCTAATTATTAAGCATCCATGCTGGCAACAGCTACTTATAAAATAAAACTAAGCTTTTCTTTCTTCTAGTGTTAATTTCAATCCATTTCTTATCACTTGGTTTGGGGTGAGTAAACAAAATGGGAGAGGTTGAACAGAGCAACTTGTAGAAATTTGAATTCGTCAATAGGTTTTCGATGAAATTTGTTGCATTTGTAAAAGCATTTTATGTCTCAGGAACGAATGCACTTAAAATATCGAAGGTAGGCTTTCAGTTAGAAATGCTTCCAATTATATTACCATTATGGATATTAAAAAACGGTCTTTGAATTTATAGCAGGAATATGATTGTTTCACTCTTTTAGAAATTTCATTTCCCACAATTTCACTTGGCCTCGAAAAAGCGCAATAATTATATAACAAGCGTGCAAAGCGTAAAGTGGACCATTGCGGTAGTCTCGTTTAAAATTTTTAATTTAAAGAGAATGTTCAGTGTTCGCTTTATTATAAAGAGTTCTTCCAAAATACAAAGACAAATTCTGTACAATGTGTCAAGCATTTTTTTTTCCAGAAAATCCTGCACATAAATTTTGTCTGCAGTATCATTAAGTGATTAAGGCTTTAATATAACAAGGAAAGAAGTGATTTAAGATTCCGCTTATGTGCACTTTATTACCTATAGTGTACCTTCTTAATTCTCCGTTAAGCGGATGAGAAAGGTTCAAGTGTAATTTTCGTTATCAGTACTTCTCATCGTTTTCTCTTAAACTTCCGCCCTGCGACAACGGAGCGCCATCTCCAATCTGTTTAATTTCCTCCCTTTTCCCTATTAGAAGCTCCATCTTCTTCTTTTTAATCTTTTTTGTTTTTCCTTAAATATGAGATGCCCACTATCGGCGTGAATTATCAATTTGCACGCGCCTCTCTTCCACAGGTCGCATGCACACGGGGAGATGAGAAAGCTGCGGGAGGTGGACGTGATCGGGACTCCCTACCAGGAAGGAAAGAATTTTATGCAGAAAAAAAAACAATTCAACAGACAGACAGACATGAATATATTCTGTACTAAGTGGAGCTGTTTGGTTTTAAAGTTACGATCCGGAATTTTGCTTGTCGACTCCATTTCACCTACAACTTGTGCACTTTTCGTTCACACACCTGTATTATCGGCTCAGGTATGTTTCGCTCCCATCAGACGGACGGGATGTTTCGTTACCTCTCTGTTCCACTTCCTGATTTCTGGAAAACCTGTCTCGGCAAATGGCGTTTGCGGACGGAGCATTGCCCTTCCAACCCCTTATGAGAACCCAAAGCGCTCGTACGTGCTTTTCAGGATTTATGGGCTTAACCCGTCAATTTTTTTATATATCTTTATATGCAACCCTGAAAAAAATTTTGTAGAGATTAAAAAAAACAAGCTGAAATTGATTCCGGATGAGCAGTTATGAAATATGAATTAATAATAAAATATTACCGAACATTTCTGGTCGGTTTTATGGGTTGTATTATTCTTCGGTTGAGAGCGTCCTTCTCTCATGCGAACTTTGATTATCCAGAAATTCTTCTGGATAATTGGAATTCTGGTGAATACTAAAAATTGCGGGAATATAAAGCTAATATACTTAATAAAGTTAACGAAAGTATATCAGAGTGCGGTGAAATTTATTTATTTAGAATGTATTTGCTGCATAAAACTCTAAAAGACTTTCGCAATATTTTTTTAATCTGATATCAGGAAAACTTTTACGCTTTGCCAAGATATTTTATGTAAACTCTACCTGCATTCACATAAATTGTTCTTGATCTCTATGTAGTATAAAATCGAATTTTTGCATGTATTCATTTTCGTATCAATGACAACTAAAAACATTTTTAACAAGTTTACATAGATTATATGAGCTTCAAGAAAACCATTGCAAACATTTTCAGAAATTATAATTAAAGCTGAAAAGTAATTAGCTCTTTTGTATACACATGAGGAAATAACACAATTTTGGTTTTAAATTTTTTATTGAATGTTTCCATCTGTTCCTCAGATTTACTCTGTTTCTTATTCCTCTTCACTACTAACTTCGAATTCGAAGATTACAGTTTTTGTTTTAAATTGGTTTTTATAATTGAAGTGTGGCCACCTTTTTATCTTCAGATATCTTAAACGAACCTTCAAAGGCCTGGGAAAACGTGAGAAGCTTTATAAAGACGTCCGGGGGTGTAAGACTTCGCAAGCAACTGTTATCTCTTGCCGAGGATTCCTCGGTAATTAAGACTGAGCTTAAAAGAAATTTATCACCGAACACCAGGATTGTGTTGCTTTTTTTTTTTTTTTTAATAGAGTTTGCTTAAAAACTGTTTTATAGTAGGAAATGATTTAGTGGAGGCCCATTTTAACACTAAGTAAAATTGGGTGCTTTTCTATTACGTTAAATGTTGTTGAAAATCGCCTACTCTGTGTGTTGTAAATCACGATACGTTTAATTGCATTTCTCTTACATTTTCTACCTATTTAGATAGGATTGTTTCTTTCATTTGGCCTTCAATTGCCATAAAATTGGACAAAGAAGCTTTAAGTCGTTCCACATAAGGATGATGATGATTAAGTAATGGAAAGAGTTCTATTTCTTTTTTCGTTCGTTTTTCCATTTCTAAAGATAGCATCAATGGTAATTCTTTATATTTTGTTGTTGTTTTTTTTCTCCTTCGTGGGATTTCTTTTGCGATTGTCTCTCCCTTCCTACTCACCAGCGCCGGGGCGGAGAAGGAACCTCCGCTGAAGACGAGTTGACCTCTCGGACCCACCATGTGTTTCGATTGACCTGGAATAAAATTCATTAAAAAAAATAAAATTAAAAAAAAAGAACCAAAACCCAAGGGCTGAAGGATCTCCGACGATGAGAAAGCTTCGCCCTGTACTTTACCGGTTTAAATTCGCCCGTAATTACCGTTCTGCCGAATTCTCGTTGCAGTTACCCCTCCTTCACTTGTTATATCATCATTATGCATTTAACCTATTTATATAGTTTTTCCCTTTACTAGCTTTCATGTTTTTTGAGTTTTCATTGACAATTATAGGTTTATCTTCAATTTCCGTTATTTTTTTCCATACAGGTTTTTAAAGAGATTTTTTTTTCCTACCTTCTCGACCTCCTCCCCTTCATTTCATTATAGACTTTGAGATGAGAGCGATGAATATTGAGAAGAAAAAAAATAGAAAAATTGACTTAATTAGTTCTGAATTTTACGCTTTTCAGTTTTAATCGACCATTCAAAAAATCTTGACTCAAAAAAATGATTTGAATAAGTCATTTTATCGAACGTACATGAGAATGAATCTTTGATAATTACGATAATAATATAATTTAAAATTTTTCTTCTGTAAAATGTATTTATTAATTCATACTATGATTATTTGAGGTTGATGTTCGAGTTTTCTAATTCTCTCCAGTATACAGTATAATAAAAAATCTGAGCAGTTCGGCGATGGATAGAGAAAACTGGAGGAAACTCATCCTAAACAGACCCCCACGTAATGGGAAAAGCTGCAGCAGCAGAAGAAGAAGACTTAGTATGATCCAAAAATTAAAAAAAAAAAAATAGAGAATACCCATAGCTTGACTACGTGTATTAGAATTATTTTGAGTGACGTCAAAATCAACATGGCTCTGAATTGTAACGGTTTCTCAATAAAAACATGAATTCTGCATGAATTTTATTATTTTTGATTTGTTTACAATTTTGGAGAAATACCGCACATTCTGAATTGTCACATATGAGGATCGAAATGGCCATTTTTTTGTCGAGCATCTTTGAGCTCTACTATATTTGTAAAAGAATTGATTGTTCATCGCCATCATTCCCCCAGACTGTTATTTTCTGGATAAATTTGACCTTTGTGTTTCAGCGAACAGCACGCACAACAGATTTTATTACATGCCCCCAAGTAATAGAATTATTAATTCAGAGTGTGCTGTATTCCTCAAAACAAGTTGTAAGGAATTCACAAAGTAATAAAATTATTAATTTAGAATTTATGGGTTGAGAAACTGTTGTGGTTCTGAATCATGTTGATTTGTTTTCTTTTCTTTTTGTTGACCTGGGTCCTATGCCTGTCAATGATTGGTTACAATTTGCCAAACATGTCCTTTCTTAATTAGTATTTCCTTATTTGCTATTGTTACATTGTCTTCGAACCATCCATCTGTCCAGAGTTTTTGGCATTATACCATTTATATTATTGTTTTTTTCCCGTTTTAGTCAAAATAAATCTTAATCACGTAATCCAGCTATGGATATCCTATCGCGGGACCCTATAGATAAATTTAGTCTCCGGAATGTGAAGATTGATATATATGTATATATTTCTCTGAATGATAGTTAATATTGCATTACATTTTCTGTTTATTCAAAGATCTACATTTTTTAAAAAATATACAGTAAACAATAAGCGAGGGTAAATATCATGGCATTCTGTAAATGTAATTCTTGCCGGATCTTTTATTCCTTTCCGCAAAAAGGTAAACAACTTGTACCGGAATAATCTTAGAATAAACCATAACTGCATATAGATTAATCCACATAGTCATGACCGTCAAAATGGATACTCACGAATAACAAAGCTGGTATTTTTCTATAAAGAAAGGTATTTCCACAAATGCACATTTCGACACGCTAAATAAGACAGCTTACCTGTAGAAATATTGTGTATATTCATAGAAAGAAGTAAAATCTTTGTAGAAAATTAGTTTCTAATCCCTAATCATACGTTATTTTTTATTATGCTCTAAATATTTTTATTTTTTATTGCAATGTACATTAAAGTTCTTTGAATATCTTGAGTTTTGAACCAGACTGTACAGTATATCGCAACATCATTCTTCTTGGCCGGTAAAGAGAAGACAAACGCTGAAGGGTAACAAAAGGCAGGCATCTTGCAGTGAACCTAAGAGGATTTATACCTGCTTGGTTTTTGTAGTGACCATGACTAGGTCTAATGCTTTGCTAATCCAAGAAAAACGGATAATCCTTTTTTGCCTTCAAATGACAACATGGACACCCGCGACGCAAAGGATGAGACGAAAGGAGAATCTTCGGTTGGTTGACTTTTTAGGGAGCGCAAGAACCTGTGTGGGCGATCTTTTGGAGAAGATTAGCTGATTTAAGCAACAGTAGATCTTTAGATATGTCTCATATCATTATCTTGCCATAGTCAAGCTTTTGTATTAAGAGACAATGTTGTGAGCGTTTAAGGCGTGTATTATGGATATTGTATCTGGACAATGGTGTGATATTCCGTAGAGATGTTTCAACACATCCTCTGCATCCAGTGGTTTCCTATTGAGTAAAGCGATTCAAATCTTTCTATCTTTGAAATTGATTTGCTGGACTGATACCTATTTACTCATTCATAGTAGAATCTACAGGGCCTGTAGCACAGTTGCATTTGGCTTGTCAAAAAGCCGACAGTCAACTGAATAGTCCACAGCGCTAGCACTGTGTACACTGTTATTCATAATGTATCAGATAGTCATTGTATATGACAGACTACAAGAGATCACCTAAGAGATTAATGTGATTGGTTATATGTGTAGTTTAAAATTCACTATTTACAATATTTCCGTTATAATTAAAAGCAGTATTGCAAGTAACCTTATAAATCTATCAGTTAAAATTTATATCTTTTCATGACTTACCGTTTTCATTAGCTCAGCCTTTACGTTATTTTTAAATGATCTCACAATCGAATCTTTGTTTCTAAGGGTTTTTTTGTTTTTTTTTAATTCTATATAGGATCTGGGCATTCCTTCGACAGAGTGGCAAAAATGGGAAGGTGCGCTAAACCTATTCATCCTAACTATGTCATCACGAGGTGACAGAAGATTTACTCTACCGGGAATTCAGGTAGGAAATGGGTTTGATCTAACCTCCTCCTTTTCACCTGTCCCTACCTCCTCTTTAACCCTTTTGTTCAATATGATGAATGCTACAGGAAAGGTGTTCATATTTTAAAACATCAGAGTACATTTACTCAAAAATGAATCCCGCTAAGAAATATAATGCTATCAGTTGTGTATTACTGAAATTACTAAGATTTTTTTTAAATCCGTGTTTAAAAGGCTCTTTTGTTTCTGCGTAATTGTCAGACGCAGGATTTGCTACCTGAAACGGATTTGCGACTGATATACATAGACGTGATCATTAAAAGGAAACTGCCACGGATATACGAAGATTAAAAAAAATAAATAATGGAAACAGTTTAGATAAAGGGCGTATTTTATGTTCGTAATCACGACTACGTTAGCAGAAATCTTAAGTGAAGACTCGTTCTACAACATGCTCTAAAATAGTTCGGATGAGTTTTCTCAGGTATAAACAAGTTTTGGAAGTACATAGAGAAACGGACAGGATTAAAAAGTTTAAAAATTTATGTTTATGTGTCTTCAACAATAACAGCACTTGCATAAACATTATAGCTTGCGACCACTTCACAAATAAAATCCAAATATGCAACTCGATGGGAGGGAGAGGAGTTTGAAAAGAAAGCTCTTCCATAAATCTTCGGCTTAGAAGAGACGTTTGGTTCTTTTTTCTTTTTTAATCTATTTTTTGTTCATAAGCAACATAAAGTGAAGTGCCTTTGGCCAAGTGGATGAAATGATCCCTTCACTTGACGGTCTCTCCCCCTTCCATAGAACATGTAGTATTAGAGGCTCGAAATAGCCGCGAGTTTAATTTGCCACCTGGAACTATAAGCGGTTAGCTCTTTTTTTAATTTATTAATTTTATATAATAACTTATAGAACCGACTCGGTTTTTAATTTTTTTTCTAAAAAATTAAAAATGTTTCCAGGCAATAACTTTCGATTATTACTTTAGGGCATGCCTTGAAAATATTTTAGTAGGTGAAATGAGGGGTAGGTGAAGAAAGTTGTTAATTATTCAGAAGAAACTTTTAATTTATTCAGATTTGGTGAGTTAATTATGTATCAACATAATACATGGTATTTAAAAAATGACTTTTTTATAGACTTAAGTTTCTTAACATTTTTGTTCTGTTACTTAATTCTTACTTGTACCCTGAAGAAGGCGGGAATAAAGCCGAAACTAGTTGGTTTTTTAAAACTAAAACTAAAATGTTGTACTGTAAGGCCTCTTTTAATTTTGTAATTCTTACTTATTTGGTTCATATATCATGATTTGTTCCGTATATTATAGTCAAAAGTCAGAATATGAAAAAAAAATGCGATTAAATGGTAAAATATATATTGTGAAGCACAAAAAAAAAGAGATTTCAAATGGTTGCTATGCAAGATAACGAATCCGGAAGACTTTATATAAATTAGCTATCGATACAGCAAGGGTGTGCTTTGACGGTTGCGTGTATTTGAATTAAACTGTTTGCAGTTTTGGTTTATTCTGGTACAAGTTATTTACCTTTATACAAAAAATAAACCCAATCTCTCAGCAATAGGAGATGCAGCATGAGTTAGTTTTACAGAATGTCGCGACATTTCCTCTCATGCATTCTTTGCGGAATATATCTATAATAAAATAGGCCATGCCACTTACACTTGACACTTTCCCATGCATGACACTTTCCTGTTTATTTTAACATTTCGCTAATTTGCACATTCCAATTTATCAATATCCTGATTTCTTTTACACAATAATGTATTTATTTTCTAGATAATAAATCACTTTTAATATAAAATTTAATAATATCGTCGGTCATTTTTTTTTTGTAATGAAACGTTTTCTTTGAGCTTATCCTTAAAACGGAATATAAAATATTGATTTTCAGCAGTTGCTCTACATATTTTAGGGACTATTATATTTTTTTAAGAACCATCATATAAAGGATAAGTTCATATTATAGTCCTAAAATTATCTGTTTTATAAGAAAAAATAATGGGTGACCAATCTGTTCTTTGTTTGGTCTATATATATATTTAGCAATTGAAACTTGTTTCATAAAGTCTATTACAGTGTATGTATAAAATAAAAAAAACGTATTAACCACATGAACGTAATAAATGATTCGAAATATCGTAATATAGGGTTAGTATCCTCTAAATGGGCACTTTCAAAATTTTGTAGAAATTTTTTCATGACTTTTTTATTTTTTATTTTTTTTATGTATAGTTGTGATTTAGATCTTTAGGTCTCCATGATTAAGATAAAGATGTTCTATGTGTTACATAGCCAAAACCAATATGATCCTCAATCTCTGCTAATGATGATCTTTCAGGACTTTTCCCTTTACATAAACAACCAGTGTTCTGAAATTCACCGGTTCAATCGTAGATGGACTGCCTTTTCGGGGGACGTTTATTATTCGGATTCTAAAATGCCACTGTATAACAATAAAGGAGTTTGTTTTCGCTAACTCCACATATTATTATTGTAGTTAAGAGATTTCCTAACATTTTTATATTCTATCTACAGTTTTATTTATTGTTTTTGGTATCTATAATTCTGCGTAACTTCTTAGTGCATATAGTTTCGATACTAATAATAATTATTGAAAGATTTAAATATATTTTTCGTAAAGAATTGTAAATGAGCAATTAAATTTCATTAAATTTCTTATGAATTTCAGTAGCACTGAAAAGGCTCTGGAACATTTTTACTCGTATATGGAAGGTAATTTCTATCAAACGAAGGTCATGACTTTTTCGCCAGTATTATGAATCTATTTAAAAAAGGGTCATTTTTTTTACTTGATAAAACAAGCACGTGCGAAAATTTTGGCTGATTGTCTGTCGACCAGTCATTGTGTTCTAAGCGTTTACCTCTTAGCTAGTGTTGGTATGCTCGTTTTTCAGGAGTATTTTTGGAAACAGATTTACAGGGGAGGAATATTTAATAGCCTTTGATGATATATCAGCTGTCTAAATTAATTAATGTCAAACCTATTTTTTGGTATAGTTGCTTAGAGAATAACAACCGTCGGTTGGGGTGAAGGTGCGATTCACTCCTCATATGGTTTGCTTGGCGTTACTGGAGGCCAGCAAGGGTAATGGAAGGAGCTCCACTTGGTGGCTACTGGAGAAGCAACTTAAAGAAACCTTTTTTTCTTCTCTTCCACTTCTCTTTTTCTGCGTATGGGCTCGATAAGCGTTACAGATAAAGAGCCCGGCGGAGTAGAGCGTAGGCAGTCCCGCGTTTCCCGACTGTGCGTAGGAGGCTCGGCGAATCGATCTGATAGAGACGGCGAGAATAAAAGCGCGTTGACTCCTATTTGAAGTTATTATTAAAACTAGGCTTTCGAAACGTTCAACTAGAAATTGGATGTTTGTTAATGAAAGCTACTGAGGGATGGGAATAAGTTGGGAATTTCTTCGTCATCAAAGCTGAGCCATTAACATTCTAGCAGGTTGTTAGGAAAATATTTTTTTTTCCATGTAGGTAATAAATTTTTTTTTATTTTTGGTAAGAATTGAGTTTACGAATTTTATGGTGGAATCAAAGTGTAATCGTGTTTTATGGGTGCAAAAAAGAAAAATTTCTTTCCTCAACTCGGCATGAGCTTTTTCATAGAGGAGTATAAGGGAGTATAAAAGTTAAGGAATTTTTTAGCAAAATTGAAAGAAAATATAATCAAAATACGTTGGTCTTATTTTATCTAAGAGCAATATTGTATACAGAGTCTTAAATTGCAGATAAATCACAAGTTGAAAGATTAGAGGAGTGTTTAATAAAAATTAAAATTTAATAACCCAGGAACATTTAGCCCTTTGATCATTTCGGCTTAAAATAGATAAAGACTTCTTCAGTTTCAAATTCCATTTTGTTATCTACCTGTATCTTAAAGATGGCTTCGATCCGAAATGATCATCTAGCTAAATGTTCCTATCTTATTAAACATTGCTCTAATCTTTCAATTTGTGACTTATTTTATCTTTTATGTAAACAACACAAAAGTGTACCACAGTGAATTTAAAATCTTGGTGACTTTGAAATCATCGTATAGTGTCCATAATATTGATGAAAAATAGTTATGATTTGGTTAACTGTGCTTGGATTTGTATTATGTTTAACTTAAACATGTTTGGTTTCTAATTCCTACGAATGAATAGCATTTAAAAAATAGAAAAAAAAAACCTTGAAACTTTTACATGTGTATATGAGCGAATTGGCAATTAGCTTTGCCGAGAAAGAAAATCGGACCTAAATGAGAGTATGAAGTTCGCAGAATACAGTAATAAAAAATGGAAAAACGAACGCAAACTCAGAAGTAGACTAATAAGCTTAATTTCTTTTGAAATGATTTTTGAAAACTACTTATTTAAGTTTAAATTTTTTTCCAAGGAAAGCGAAAATGGTTATAAACGTGAATGCGTCGTGAGTTACTCAACCGAACCAGGGAAGAGAAATTAAATTGGAAATAGAGATTTGGGAGGGGGGGTGGATAAAGAAGAGATCGGTAGAGATGATGACGAAGAAGAAGAGGAATCTGAATGGAAAGATAAAAGGGGGGGAAAGGAATAAAAGGCGGGGAAGTGTGTTGACGATAGCAATCGCACCCACCGAGAATTGTTTTTGAGCCCAAGTCTGTGCGCTGGGCCAATGCTTGATTGGTGGGTTGCTTGTTTTTCCTCTTTTATCGGTCAGACCCTAGATTTTGGGCTACTGGCCATCGGGCCTGAGGCATTTAACAGTGGCAGAAGGGTGGAGAGATAGGTAGATAGAAGGGAGGGGGGGGGCGAAACAAACTGTAAGCTTCCTTCCTCTCCCCCCCCCTTTCCGCCCCTTAGCCCTCAGCATTGAAGCAGCCACTCTATGATTAGAGGCCGAAACTAGTGGAGGGCATTGGCCATCAAAAAGGGAGGGAGACGAATCGGGGAGAGGTTTAAAGGAAGGAAGGAAGAAAGGAAAGGGAACAAGTGGATGGCCCCAACGAAGAGAAGGAACGAGAAAAAAAAGGGCTGAAGAAGAAAATTGAAGGAAAAAAAAACAAGAAATAAACGCACCGTAATCAGAACGCACTTTATGGATATTGAATATTAAGTGCGTTACATATTTGTAAGTGAAAAAAAATTTCCTTTCAATATAATCACTGTTAGAAATTACTCCTATTAGAACTCGAGGATTTCATTTCACTTCCATTGTCGTTGGTGTCAGTAATGCAGTGCTGACGAGAGTTAATCTCAGTGACTTCTGTGACTTAAGCTCTTGAAATCCTTGGACTACTATGTAATTTTATTCAAATTTACGCGCAACAAGACGACTCTTCTGAGTCCTCAGATTCATTTATCACGTGTAACTGTCAGTTGAAAGTGACATTTTAGTGGGAGGGCACGACCCACATGATTTATGAGCTGTTAAAAAAGAGACGGATATTAAGTTAAACGCTCCTTTGAGTAGGTGAGAAATGCACAGATGAAAGAGGATACGTTAGAGACTCGGTAATTGCATTCGCTCAGAGATTAAGATAAAGAGTAAAAAGTTGCATGTTGATTAGTATTAGTAATTATAATTGCTGTATTCAACCTGAAAATCCTTGAAGAGGGAATTGTTTCTTATTAAGTGTCTGATAAGCATGTTAACAGCTAATTACCATCGTAACCTTCAAAGATTTTAATTATCTATTTATTTTTGTTATTACAAAGGATCTGTGTCGAAATAAACAGTTATACCTGTCTTGGATGCTGAAATTCGTTGAATTACCTTGAATGTAAATGGTTGGAATCGTATTACGAAAATAAATTCTCAGTCCTTCTTAGCAAGTGTATCCTGTGTTTCGAGTGTATTTGTAGGGAAATGTTAACTGTGATGGAAATTAGGAAGCTTAATAGAATTTATGTGCTTCGGACGGAGGAGATTTCCAGATGGTGTAATTATCTTTTCCATCATGTTATCCCTCTGCCTTACGAATGGAGACGAGAAGTGGGCCGGTCTATACTCTAGATCATTTTGCTGCTTAGAGATGCATTAGAAATGACGACGACGACTGAATACGAGGAAAAGAGAGAAGGATCGTGAAACCTGAGGCTTGATTTATGCTTGCTCCTGTTGAAATATTTCGAGGGGAAATACCAAGGGGAACTCAGTGTGAATCATTTACATGTAGTGGGTGGAGTCAAAGAAAAGGCCCCTCATTAAGGAAGAATCCTTTAAATATTAAATTTGTGATCTTCGTTTGGATATAATTGTAGCCACTCATATTTATTAAAAAATTAAGTTCAGTGATCTACGAAAATATAAAACCATGTTCTGCGCAATGCTTTACTGTTCAGATTGTCGGATTGTTCAGAAGTGTTGATGCTATAGTATAAGGGGGACTTATTCTAATAGTTGTTCACATCCACATTTTCCTTTTCTGGTACTAATCTTATAAAGTCCTTGGTATTTAGGTATTTAGCTTTTCCTAATCAATCTGATAGTAAATTTATAATCGGAAGTGTCTGGTAGAAAACGAGCAATCTGGGACAAAGTTGCTGGAACAAAGTCTTATCTTTCACGAATCTAGTTTCAGTCCGTAGTTTGATTACTTCTGTTGGATTGGTCGAAATATTTTATCTTCAAGAGCGCTGTCTTCTAATGAATCGTATAAAAAAACAAATATTTCAAATTCAGTCGATTTATGAGTCACTAAATTAATTAACATGTATTTACACTTCAGAAACAGCTGAGTTGAAGAATAGACCGTTTATGGAGAAACTAAGCAGCTGGCTGTTTATGATGTTTCAATTTTTATTTGAAGTATCAATACAAGCCCGTGAGTACTGGTATACCCAACAATGACTCCAGATATTCGTTTAAAGTACGTTTACTTGGCATTTAATTTGATTAGCTTATAATTGCTGAAGGTGATGGGGGTAATTGTTAAATGATGGCGTGGCGCTGTTTCTTCTCCCCGTGTAGGTAATAGAATGTCAGAGAAGGGTGGAAGTAGGGGGAGGGGGTAAATTTAAGCCGGAAGAAGGCGGCGGTGGGAAAATAAATGGCGGCAACACGATGCCTCGAGCAAAGCAGAGCAAATTTTGAAAGAATTCGACACATTTATCAACATTTTAAAAATTTTCTCCCCCTACTGGTCTTAACGCTTATTAAAAATGTGCATGGCTCGGACTTCGCCAAACCCGTTGCTCGGAGAACCCAGTATCGTTTGTATGCGCAAGCGCACACTTAATGGACTTCGATTTTTGAACTTTTTTTTTTTCAGTGGAAAAAATAAATAAAAAAGACGGATCGTTCTACTTTACTTTTCTTTGCACGTTTTGTTATTTCCTTCGTTTTTTTATATTTTTAAATGTTTGTTTGAAGGAGAAATAGAGGGAGCAAAAAATGGGAGAATCGAGTGTTGGCTGATTACAGTGACGTTGATGGAATTTTAGCGTAAAAATACGAACGAGTTTGTCTCATATTTTTTTTTTATTATTAATGTACATCTGTCTTAGATAGGTGTGAAAAATGCTTGGATAAAGGTAGAAAGAGCTTTTCTTTCCCCCTGTAATTAAGGTTAGTAAGAATAAAGAGGTTTCTTATAGCTTGTAAATAATCATGATAACCAGGGGTTCAGAATTTGTAACATTCGTTAGTTGCTTTACATTCTTTGAGAAAAGATTCGGGTTTGTGCAATTATACATTTTATATGTATAGAAGAAATTGTGCAAATCTTGTGAGGATAACGTCCCCGTGTTAAGTAATATTTTAGTTTTAAGTGAAACTGTCATCACGTTGCAGAGGTGAGTGAAACTGTTCAGACGCAACACATCTTACTTCTGCCGACTTCTGAGATTTCAAGCTTGAACCCCGAAAAACGCAATTTTTTGGCGCCCGACAAAGCTTTGTAAGACTGTTCTGCACAAACTCCTTTCACAAATTTCCTCACTTCCTGTGGCATTTTATGCGCGAGGAACGAGTCTCCTGAAACTTCCCTTCGGATTTTCCAAAGAGCATTCAAACATGGACCCAAAGCAATCAATGGCTCGCTCGCCTTCCTTTACCCCCACATCCCTCCCATCTCTCTACCCTCCCCACTCCTTTTTTTTTCAAGCTATCACTTTGGCCCTTTTCGTTGGTGACAACCGAAAACTACCGTCTGACTCGTGCTACACGAGCCTATTTCCGGTGCATCAGTCTTCACTCAAGTTCGTAAAAAGGCAACCGGCTCCCTCTTCCTTTCACTCCGACCTCGCCTCTGAGTAAAGCATTTGTTCGGGGGAACTCCATCGTCATTTTGAATTATGAAACTGTATAGAATTAGAATTCTAAATTTTATGGATCTTTGGATAGTTATTCGCCACATCACGTATTCCAATATAATACATCGCTAAAAAATAAGATGTTGACATCTCGAAACATGAAATTAATTAGACCGTTTGGAACTTCAGATTCAGGATATAACCATTCCTTCAGGTAGACAATAGTGAATGTTGCTTTTGCCGTGTAAAGGATTCTTTCTTATTGTTAGTGAAAAGAACCTTATAGAATGTTAAGTTATAATTGGAAAAACTATTGATTTAATAAGTAACCCGAGGTCCATATTTATATCTGAAGCTCCTGGGGACACGAATGTAAATTTAGATCCAATGGGCGTGAGCACTTAGATTTCTTATTATATTAACATTTACCCTCACTCTGATTGCAGGAACACTGATTGCTGTCACATCCTCTATGTGATTCACAATTTGAATAGGATTAGAATTAAATTTGATGTCAATAATCCCTAATTTAGCTTTCAATTCCAAAAATGATACACCAATAAAATATTTCATAACCCAGGCCTTAGCATGTTATTTTCGATTCTTCTCAATAAAGTCAATAAATTGTTCACGGTCAACAAACAACACCACACCATCGACAAGAATATTGTTAATACCCCTAATAGTTCAAAACTTTTTAAATATAAACTATTCTTTTCTTAAAATCGTTATTTGAACTAAACGGCTTATTGCTTGTGTTTGACTTATTCGTTTTTGGTCAGATTGTCTCTAACCTTTCCTGTGGTCCGTATTCATCAATCATTTTCTCATCTTGCCATTTATCGTCGACAGTAATAACGGGATTTAAAGTCAAAACAAACCAATAATCAATGCTGTGGCTCGCGGGTCAATTCTCCCACGCGTGAAAACGATGAAGGCAGATGATAAAAATGAAGACCCGATGGCATTCCACCTTAAGGCCCAGGCCTTGTTTGGTTTGGCGAATTTGTAATTATTTTTAACGATGGGTTGCCTGTTCAACGAGGATGTGTCTGATAACAATTCAGCTGTTCTTATCTGTAACATTCTTTTTTTCCATAATTAATTATCCTCCTTATTATCCAAAGGGCCTTTGGATCGCCATCATCTGTTGTCATCAGGTGACACAGAAGGTGAACGTCTTTACTTCATTCCCCTTACTCAGGAGATAGGTTTTGAAATGGAATTTCAACTATTTTCACTCTTTTTGCATTTATATTCCATTTAAATTCCCCTCCAGTTGTTTTTTGCCATAGATGCTGAGGGTAGATAACGCCCTTTAGCGATTAATTATGGAGAAATTAAGATGTCTAGAGCGGTCGTTGTATGGCCAGAATTTGGTTTTATTGCAACTTAAGTGTAATTTCACAGCACATTATAACTGAAGCCTGAAAACTCTCCGTTTTCACTAAGCTCTGGAGGTCTTCCGAAGAGTGGCGGTGACAAGACGGAAGAGTTCTCCGCCATCTGGCACGGATGCCACTCAACTTGAAATGCGGGCTGTCCACACCCAGGAAACCTTCTTTTGAGGACCCTTGACTCACGGCACCGGATATTGGAACGTGACACGTGCTGCCTCTTCTATGATGTTCATAGAATATTGCCTCTTGAACACATCGTGTTGGTTTAATATAACCTTGCTCTTCAAGAGAGTAGAAAATTCTATTTCTAAAGTCAATCTAAAACCTTAACTCGAGAGAATTAGATCTTTTTTTTCTAAAATTATAATAGGGCCTAAATATTATGCAGTTTGAAAAAAAAAGTTTTAAAATAGTTTTCAATTATATGAATTTCATTTATGAAACTTAATAGAAGGTCTATTTTTATGCTTGAAGATCTCAATCTTGCTATTGAGAGTGAAGACACTGCCTTCGAAATACGTATCTCGGATTTTTGTTTGTTTTTTTGTTACTAGAGATTTAGTTTTCTTATACAGGCAATTCCACATCACAGTTACTTTTTATTTTTTACATGTGGAAAATGCATACTAACACATGAAAATTATAATTAAGTAACATGCCGAACGCCATGGGGACTAAACAAATGAATTTATTTCAAAAACATTAACCAAATGATCCAGGCGCGAAATAACATTCTCATAGAAGGTCTTGGATTGTTGTTTGAACCAATTCCGAACCACCTCTTGTACTTCCCCGTCAGTATGAAATCTGCGTCCACTACTGAGGATTGACTTTGATTTTTTTGGATGGTGGTGATCCTGGGTGTTTCCATTGCAGACTTTGGCGATTGGATTTAGGTTAATAATGGCGGCATCAGTTCTCGCCCACCGTGATAATTCTTGACAAGAAATCTTCATCATGACAGCGCGCTCCAAAAAGTGCAAGGCCATGCGGAAGGCTGCTTGTGCTGGTTCCAAATGATGGGGCACCCATTTCGCATACGCTTTGCAATACTTTAATGTTTTCATGATAATGGTGTGAACCGTTCCGACCTCTGCAGCGATACTATAGTTTATGTTCCCTTGCGTAACTTTTCTTCACGACACCTACACCCTCTAGCGGCATATGCACGTATACAACATCTTCATCATATATTTGCGTGTGTCCTCCATAAAATTCGCTAAGAACCTGAACAGCAATTGTTTGTACAAACCTACAGCCTGAAACTTACTGAATACGTTTCATATACTCAAAAATTCTTCAATTGACCACTAGAATCATCTATTGCCACATTTTGGTTTTATCATTTAGAGATTTCTATTCGTAAAAGACAGTTTCTCACTTTATCATTAATGTAATAAAATTCTTGCTTGTACTAAATTAACGCTTCCTGAGGTTCTTAAACTTTAATAAGCTTAAATGTGGCGAATGCTTATAGCGATAATTCTACTGAATGGTACAAATCGACTTTGAACCAGTAAGATGACCTAGTGAAAATAATGGAGTTGTTCCTTATAATGTATGTAGTAAAATAATGCGTAGCTGCTTGCGTTTATTGGCTGCATTTTCGTTAAAGAGAAAGAAGTTGTTTCTAATGAGCGTCGATATCTTTTCGCCATAGACGGTCAGGCTAGCAGCTATGAGTGTATGAAAAACATTTAGACACTGTTTATACATTCGAATTTTAATTTTACGGATATTGAGGAAAAAGAAAACCTTAGTGATGCTGACATCTGTCAAATTACTTTTTGGGAACGTGTTTAAAAAGTTCGTTTTCTTAAAGAATAGGGAAATCCGTTCGGTGAACGCAAAGGCGCACTTCCTAAGATTTCTGGATATTTAGGACCGAAATCTGAGAAAGAAAAATAAAGTGTGAAGTTTTATTAATAAACTAGTGCCTATATTACAGATATACCCGGAATTAAATAATATTCGGAAATTCTTAAAGCAATAATTTTCTTCAGATTTTATTAATAGTTATAGCAACCAGTCAACAGTTTTTAATTTTCCATTCATTTAGCCATCGTTTTAATTTCTTATGCCATTATAAAGTAAAGTGTTAAGGCCTTTTCAAGAGAATGTCAAAATTGAAAATTAATTTATTAGCTTAATTTTTATAATGGTCTGTCTTAAAAATTGCTAATCTGTTTAAAGATTTAGTGCAGTATATGAGAAGCAGCACGCTTTTATTTTTCCTGAGTAGAAATCAAAAATTCTGAATTGCTATGAAAAAGCTGTTTTTCTACTTTCGTTTTCTTCAGTCATAACTTAAGATTCATTGTAGGAGAAGTCTTACTTATTCTTGTATTGGAACTATGGTGCGAAATTGGAACTATGGTGAGGTATATGAAGGAAACCTCTTACCTCAATAGAACATCGGCTTTCCATATCTCGGATGTTCTTTTGTGATAAGAGGTTTTTCCTTCATAGTCATGTGCGGTTCAACGATGAGAAGGAAACTATGATGCCACCGCCAGTCAGTTACCTGAAGTGTTAATTTATGGCGACAATGGAGATCTGATCGCGTCGTTATATTACGTATGGCAGAAAATTAAAGGAGCCGTCTGTAGTCGTCCTGGGAAGGGGTTGATAGGTTGAGGGGGGGATCGGTATGAAGCCGCTGTCCCATTCGTCGGTTGCGGGATTTGCGGTGGTGGTTGGTGGAGCTGCCTCCGTCGCCGTGGCTTCTGGCCTGGGTGTTGCGGCCTACGATTGGGGTTAATGAGGGGAGTGCGTGGGCCGGAGGCCCGACAATTCCCACCGAAAATCAGGTTAATGGAATCGAAGTCGAAGGGTGGGTCTTGGGATCGGAGTTGAGAACACCGCGTTCGAATCAACTCCCAACGGAGGATGGCCGACCGGGAAAGGAAGGGGGTTGAGGAGGTGGTCGCTTGGCTGTACGAGCTATTAGAGAAAGTTTTGCTATGAGGAAATGCTCCTCATCAAAAGGAAAGAATAGAAGATGGCATCCTCAGTTAATGTAGATTATAACCAAGAATGCATTTGATTCTTTATAAATTTTACTTTATAAACTTTAATCTGAAATCAAATTTTGTTTCCTTTTTATTGACAACGAAAATTTTTCTTCCGCGTTTGCCCTATATTCTCATGGTGCCACTGTTATTACGTGGTTATACTTTAAAAAAAGACTATATAAAGGAGCTTAAACAAGAAAAAATTAAATTGAATTCCCTGTCTCCGTCCTTGCTGCATAAGCAGCCATTGTTCGATACATGCAGCTGATAGCTTATCTGACATCGATGACTGGGTACTTTTTTGTTAATGGTTGTCCATAGCTTATTAGATAGACCGCATTCCACGTCTTGGTACAAGGGAATGAGTTAGGCTTATCTCTGCACTCTATCTCATTGAACATCATTGGTAAATTTTTTCTTTCTCAAGTGTATATTTTCTTTTTCTTTCTCTCTTCTCCCTCTCTCCCTCTCGTTTCAGGTTTCTACTCTGCGATATTATTTTCTCACTTTTTTTCAGTCGACGGAAGCGAATGAAAACAGATTGCGTCGAGCTTTTTTTTTTTTTTATTATTAGGATTATCTCACCTCTAACCCAGCACGAAACTATAATCAAACGACTGCTTTCATGAATATGAGCTCAAAATGCAATATTTGATATGATGGAGCGTTCTTTCAGGAGCTGATATTGCTTCCAGGCTAAATCTTTAATATTTTATTCGAATTCTCTATTCGTTCTTAAAGCTTCTCTCTTACCGATTCTTAAAGATTCGCCAAAAATTTGCTTATTTTGTTGTTAATTGCCATTTGTTTTATGATGCATTCCTTTAGCGAACATTATTATTATTAATAAAAAAAATTTGCATTAACTGCGTTTAAAAGATTCTATGGAAAAATTTTACAGAATTATGTTTTAAATAAAATCATCGAAGATTCTTCTCATTTCCTTTTCTTAATGTACTAGGAATGAATCCACTTTTAAACCATGAAAAGCCCCTAGGCTTCCAGCCCATTTAACGCTGTGGTTAAAGCGACCTTAATAAAGCCGTCTTTTATTGCTTTTTTTTCTTATTGTTTATGTATTCTTACTTGCATAAAGAAGGTGATGGTGGCTATTTACCCGACTTTTCATGTTACTATTATACATCAGTTTTGTGAAGATTGCTTATTTATATAGAAATTTAACATTTTTAAACTAGCTCAGGCGGTAGAGTGTAAGGTACGTGCCTTTACTGTAGTTGAGAAGTGGTTCTTTGGATTGATAGATTGAAACTTAAGGAAGTGAAATTCAGAAAGCAGATATAGAGTAGTAATTAACCATATATATAATTTGAATTCTTTTAGCCCCGAGGGGATCTTAAAGGCTATGCTACTTACTGATATTGCATCTAAAGTGTCTCGTTATAGAATGTCTATAGCTTACCTACTGTATGTTGTTTCTGGGATTGTTTTGAGTAAAAAAGTTGAAATCAACATGGATTTCTCAATGAAAACATCAATTATAAGTTAATTTTTATTAATTAAGATTTTCATTTAACTTTGTCTTGAGGAATACAGCACTTTTTGAATTATCATATTTGAAGCTCGAAATGACCATGTTCGTCAAGTCATCTTTGCGCTCGACTGTAAGAATTGATCGCTCTCATTACAACAATTAATCGTTCTCATGAAGAAAAACAGTTCTACGTAAATCATGAGTGATTAAATTATTAATTGAGAATTTGTTTTTATTGCGAAACCGTTGTAAATGATATAAGGTGTGTCAAAAATTATATTATCACACGCTTTTTTTCCTCTCAAACATATTTTAATTTAAGAATAAATCATATTAAATCAGAAGATACAAAACATTATATTCGCTAAACTTTGGCGGGAAATAAATATTAAAGTAAATAACAAAAAAAAATTAAAAATTTCACTGTTAAGAAATTATAAGACCAAACAATGTAACAACTCCATCCAAGTTTACATAACACATTAATAGCTTGTAAATCCACCCTTGCTTAATATGAGTTTATATATTCTATCAGGCATTGATTGAAAGAACAAAATTGTGAAGTAACGTTATAGGAATTTAATCCCACTCATCCATGATAGTTTGTTTTTTTTTTGGTGAATAAACATCTTGAAATTGTCTATTATGAGCATAAACCTTACGAAAAAGACAACTCCAAATGTTTTCCATAGGATTAATATTTGGACTTTTTGATGGCCACTCTATTGTGTTTACTTTTTCTGTTGAAAAGTCCAGCTGCCGCGGCAATGGGAGGTCCAAATGGGATTAGTTTCTCAAATAATATTTCCTGGCATTTCTTAGAATTCATTTTACAACAGCCAGATCCGTTTTTCCACTGTAGGCAAATCCTGCCCAGATCATAATGCTGCCACCTCCCATTTGACGACTGAAGATTTCCCTTGTTTGCTTTCTAAGATCATGCCAGTAACTGTGGTTTCCTTCGGGGCCGTCAAGGTTGAACTTTTTCTCATCCAAGAAAACAATAGACTTCCATTGATCATTCCATGACATGAACATCTTAGCCAGGCTAATCGCTTAACTTTATGATCTTCTTTTATTTGAGGTTTCTGCTTTATTTTCTCACATCTGACGTTTGGATTGCTTTTTAACATATTCCTAACTGTAGTATGATTTACTCTGCCTTCCAGATCTCTTGTAATTTCACGTATTGACATGTCCTTGTTTGTTGCAAGTTTGCAAATTCTCCTCTTTTCTCTCCCAGTCAGAATAAGTTTCCGTCCTGTTAGTTTTTTCTTCTTATCATAAGTTAAATTCTTCAATCCTGATGAATTGCAGTCTTGGACCTTCGAATGGATGCTGCAATCTTCCTTTCAGACATTCCTTTTGCATGAAAATAGGCGATTGTCGAAGCTCTTTTTCATTTATTTCTAGGCATTTTGTTACACCTGTTAGAACTTCACTAAGTTCTTTTGAACTGTTAATTTTACTGTTTGAAACCATTTGCATAGCAATGGCCAATCTCACTAGCATTTAGGGGTGATAATCCATAACTGCTCTTATAATTTCTTGACAATGGATTTTTTTTATTTACTTTAATATTTATTTCTCGCAAACGTTTTGCGAGTATAATGTCTTGTATCGTCTGATTTAACATGTTTTATCCTTAAATTAAAATATGTTTGGGAGGAAAAAATTTATATGAAAAAAAACGTGTGGTCTTATAATTTTTTGACACACTTTACATGTATGAAGCTACACTTGAGTTGCAAGAGATCCTAGTGATGGATTACTATTTAACCCATTGGTGATGGATCAGTCAATATTGAAGGCTAGTCCTTAGTGCAAATAAAGTTTTAGCAATTTTAGGAAATTTGAATTTTGTTTGGTTTTAAAAATCCTTTCGTCATCACACATTTTAAGTTGTGGATAATGCGAATTTCATTCCGAGAATTGCTGCATTAATTTTTTTTTTGTAAAGCTAATAAATTTAATGAGCGACATGTCTACAATTGTTCATATGTTTGCATCTATAAATTTGAATTTGCGTTTGGGTTTTTACATAGCGTTAACGAAGTAAAATTACTACCGTCTTAAATGATTAAATGTAAAATGATATATATTTTCAGTGACTTTTGTTCTTTTAAAAATAGTCCTCCATTCTGTTTAGTGGTAGACTGCATAGACTGTAAGTGATCAATACGAGTCGTCATTGTAATCTCCAAACTACAAGTATAGGGGCAACTGATCCTCGATGTTATAAATATTAAAACGCAACAAAAACATCATTCCAGATTACAATGTTACTCCTTTTAACTGACACCGTAATTATATATCTGCCTGTTGTTCATAATAAAAAAACAAAGTTCAAAGAGGGGAAGAAACCTTTTTTTTTAATATTTTTATCTTTCTTTAATTTATGCACATTCTTTCTCCGCCGGATTAATTTTTCCCTCATTTGCATTTCTCACCACTCGAGGCATTTTACTCTTCCTGTGTTTATGCCGTTTTTTTTCTCTCCCCTTATGCAATTTTAATTTCTCCATAATCCTTTATCATATTTAAAAACTTTGATTACTGTCTTTAAAGCATCAGGAGAGAGTAATTCAGTAGAGCTCGTCTTGTCAACGATATGCGTGATGTCGGAGGAAGTTCTTTGGCTCGGGGACGAAGGGGTGGAAAGAAAGGAAACACGGACAAGACGGACGGACACCAACAGGGGGGAGAGTTTGGTTGGATTAGATGAGGTATTTGCATGGACACCAGAGGCCAATGGCTGATGGCATTCGTCATGAAGTTTGCGTGATGAACTCTTTGCCGTGGTTAATTAGCAGCTGCAGCTATGCTTCTTCGTGCCTGTGGGGAGGACTCCTATGGGAGCTGAGAACGGCGATCGCCCCTTCTCTCTCTTTATATCTCCTATGTGTGTTTATAACAATACAAGAAAGATAAAGAATCAGTGAAATTAATAATAAATATCTCTTTGAGATTTTTTTCATGAATGGTATTTTTTAGGGAAAACTCACTATGAATATTTCATCAATGATAGGCTATCCGGTGATTTTTTAAATATAATTTACAACTCTTATTCAGCTACGCAAAGTATATCAATCCCGAATAAGGTTGCTTAATGTTAAAAATTAAGATTATTTATTAACTTAAATTTTTATTAAAAATTTTAAATAAAGTTTTAATCAAGTTATTTGGCGGGTCTTATTTCTTGATAAATTTTCTTGATCTTCCATATACGGATTTTTATCCTATTACTTTTTAACAAAGGAAATTTTATTAGAGGAAAGATTATAGAGCTATCTCAAGGAATTCTCATCTGATGATTTACATCATCAACTGGCTCGTGACTGTCTCTAATTTGTCGAACTACAAGAAAATACAAATTTGTAATTCCCTTCATAGCTTCAGCTTTCAAGGAAAACCCAATTCCATTCAACACTAGAGGAATAGCTAATGAATTGTAAAACTCCTAAATGCATAGCTCATGATACTCGCATAAAAACTTCATTTCGAACTAAGTAGATCAACAAGTCAAATCCAAACTTCATAAGTGTGCTTTATTTGTTTATTGTCCCTTTAGGAAGAATTCAAATAATAATGATTGAAATGGTTATCGGAATCTAAGTGATTCACATTCTTAGGTCACTGTCTCAAATATACTTAGGGAAAACTTTATAGTGCTGTTTTCCAAAGTGATTATAAGACATTAGCGAATCACATTAAATTTAATGTTTATTGGATTAAAAATGCGCTGCTTAAGCAGTGGTAGATATGTGACCTTTCATGATATCTGAGAAGGTTGCTTAAGCCTTGGCAATCTAAATTAACCATTGTCTTATCGAATTAGCTTAATTTATTTTTTTCACGAATGAAGCGCTTGTTTGTGTTCCATGGATTAACTATTTACAATTGTAGAGCAGCAGTTAATCTTAAAAGTTTTGAACTCTTCACAAAACATTTCATTCTCGTTAATTAAATCTGGTGTCTGATACTTATTTTTCAGAAGTTTCAAAAGGGTCTTGACTTTATTAGACTTTAATAATTAAAGAGCAAATGTGTATGCTTTTCGATGTTCTTTTTCCAAGGGTAGGTTGAAAAATGTCTGGCAGAAGAATGTATAAATCTTTATAAAGACTTACAGGATTCAAGGGCGACGAAATTCCTTTTAGAAAGTACAGATGAAGGTCTTATCCTAAAAGCAACCTATGAGCTCTGTTGGATTTACATTTGTAGATATGTTGGCTAAAATTCTTGATAAAGTTTATATTCGAGATTTGCATTGCGTAATCATTGGCTAATTTCAGCATTTCATAGGCCATACATTGGTTACCACGAGAGAATTGTGATATCAACATCGACTTCCCGATGATTATTGTTTCCACGTACTGAGCTAGGAATAAAATTTTGAAGATATAATTTATCAGCATTTTTTTGTATAATTAAATTTTTAATTATTTATTAAGACATGATATTGATTTGTGAGGGTGAAATTTAATAATTTCACGTTACGCTCGTTTTTTTTCTCTTCTCCTTTGTCTAATTATCCTCTGAGGAATTCTTTCTTCGCCTGTATTTTCTTTTATACACTCTCTCTACCTTGAACAAGTTGAAGGAGAAGGGAAAAAAATTAAGCTCTGCAGCTATTAGACAAGAAGGAAATGGAACCATCAAGATTAATGCATGTGGCAAAATTGATAAATGCAATGGCGGAGTTTTCCATGTATTTTTTTGCTCCTCCTTTTTCAATCACAAGGGTAGTTGAGACCGTGATCACGTTCGGCGGAATGAATCCAAATTAAAACAGAACTCTTTTACCGGTGCAATTATTTATTTTTAATGGGAAGATTCCTTCGATCGGAATATCAGTGTGAGCAGGAGACATTAAGGAAAATTACAATAGTACTGATAAAGTCTTTGTTTGACAGTTTTTTTAGCGTATTTAATTAATTAGTGTTTGTTTTTCATATATCATGTTTTAATACTGAGTTGACATGGTTTTCTCCCCTGCAGTTATAATTTCTTTACTTTATATTTTTTTTTATTTCAATTCCTCCTTTGCTTTAATGTTTGGATAATAATAAAAAAAATCTAGAGTAGACTTTCCACAATTTTTCAAATTTTGCGTATTACTGAATTAAAAAATCATTAGCCTGCTTATTGAAGGACAAAGAAGCTTATGGCTAATTAGTAACCTTTATATGTAGGGCAAGTCCAAGTGGTGAGGCAGGCTCACTTTTTTGTTCATTATCCTGCGTAAATTAACACACATCGTTACACCGATTCATCCTTGTCTATGCGCGTTATACTGATGAAGAGATTATATGATCGAACTTGAATCTCAAGACTTAGATAAACGTTTAATCTAAGCTGTACGATTGGTTCACAACGGATAAGATAAAACCATAAGCATTTCCAATCTGTTTGGATAATTTAATATATTGAGTTAGTGTACAAGAAATAATTAATGAAATGCAAATCATCAGTTAAATATTAAGCAGGACAGACCTACCCAAACGAGTTAAGAGGTTGTGGATACAATGGCGTTAAAACTCTGAAGTCTATGAGGTAAAGAAGATGGCAGCGATCATAATCTGAGGAAGCAACGTTAATTCGAAGAATAAGCAATTTACAGCAGGGTTTTTTTAATTCAGATAGTGGATTTGTATTAGATTGGTGCAAATTTAATTGCAGATATGTAGTGACTACTTGAAAATCCAATAACTCGTTTTAAACAACACTTTATTAATCGAAGTAACATCCAGCAGAATCAACACGCTTTGGTCAACGAGACACAGGCATATTTATTCCGGTGGCGTAGAATTCTGGACTTCTGGAGGCGACGAACTCATTGAAGGCAGTTTTCGCATCGTCGTGGTTTTTGAAGCATCTCCCACGCAGTAAATTGTCGAGGTGCTTGAAAAAGTGGTAGTCAGTTGGCGAAAGATCAGATGAGTATGCTGAATGATCAAGAGTTTCGTAGCCAAGATCATTTAATTTGTCGGGTGACCATTGCGACGTGCGGCCGAGCGTTGTCGTGAAGCAAGATGCGACCTTTCCGATTGACTAAAGCTGGTCATTGTTGTTTAAGTTTCTGGTGCCTGTCATCGATTTGTTGAACGCATAACCTGGCTGTAATGGTTTCACCTTGATTCAGGAAGCTGTGATGAATGAGTCCGGTTGCAGACCACCAAACAGCCACCATAGCCTTCATTTGGTGCAACTTGGGCACTCACTTATCGAGCTTTTTCATCTTTCCAATTTGCTTCAAGTGATGAACGACTGTAGAATGGTCTACCTTGAGCTCTTCGGCAACTTCTCGTGTGGATTTACGCGGGTCGGCTTCGATTAATGTCTTTAATTGTTTGTCGTCAATTTTCGATGGACGGCCGTGACCATCCTCATCTACAAGGGTGGTAATGCCGCCACGGAATTTTTCAAACCAGCTGCGCGTTGTACGTTGAAAGTTGTCCCGTCAACCCATGCTTTGATGAAATTTCGAGTTGCTTCAGCAACATAAAGGCCAAGTTTAAGCTCTTACAATAAAACTATGCATATTTCTTGTGTAGACCGCATTTGCAAAATTGATCTAATCTTTCACAACGTAAGGCGTATGAACAAGTTTTTAGCATCAGCTTAAAGAGAAGAACTACAGCTTTAAAATAATGTGCCACATGGCTGTATTAGTCGAGAAATAATTGCATATCGACTCGCCTACATCTACAAAATGCAATCAGCCATTAATTTTGCACCACTAATATATGACACCATAGTTATTATACAACAGGAATGACTCCAGGATTATTGACAAAAATTGTTGACATGCATGTCTTCCACCGTACATCTGCTTCTTAATATATTTAGCTCTTTATTTGTTTTAGGATTTACAACCATGAGAATTGTGTTTCCAAAAAACTTGTCAGTTTGAAATTTTGCAAATCATTGATGAGTTAATCAAGCCGTTCGTCCGAGTTTGAATTCGTAAACAAAAATGATGCGCAAGTCCTGCCTCTACGCTCGATTTTGACCTATGGCTTTGTGCTTATAACTGAAAATCTTCATATTAGATAAAAATCAATTTTGTGCTGGACGTAACTTTGTTGGACATTGATTTATACAGGCGTCAATATAATTAGAAAGAGGAAGCTTAAAAGTTGTGCTAATAAACTAAAAATCTTTACCATATGTAACTTTTTAGCAAAACTTTGGCTATTTGTTGGTAGTATCTCAGAAGGCAGCAACGGTTAACATATGTAACCGTGATAAATAACTTCAGGCATCTTCTGTTGGTGTTACTGTCGAGCCTTCCCTCATCCGTCGCCTTTCCGTGACTCTTTCAGAAATTGTTTTTCTGTTGATATAAATTTTCATACAATTATCTGAATTTTTAGAATGGTAATTCTTACAAAATAGCTCAAAATGCTTATTTTTCGTGTGCATGTCCCATTTTGTATTTCCAGAATGTTAAACAAGCGAAAAGTTTAGAGATTCAACTGCAAAAGAAAATTTTTTGTTCTCATTCTCAATGTTATTAGCTTAATTGGCATTAGTAAAATTTTAAATTAGAATAAACGTGAATAATACTTTGAATTCGAGTTGATATTTCCACTGGGCAACTTACGTGCAAAAGGAACATAAATTTGCTGAATCAAAATTATTTTACCGTCAGATGAGATTATTCGTCTTGTTTTTTCGCTCTCATTATGTTAATGGAACAGCTAAGTTGTTTAAAGTAGTGAATAGGCGAATATTTTCTTCAGTTTTACAAACTCTCTTTTGAATTCTTAACTGTTAAATTGCAACATCTCGGATTTCTGAAAACGAGACGTCATCCAATTTCTTCAGCAACTGTCTGTTAATTTTGATTTAGGATACTAGTTCAACGATGAAAAAATATTAACAAGGCGGAGAGGACTACCAAATTCCCCCCCTTTTTCTGAAGAGAAGTAAAAAAAATAATACAAGGTTGGATTTTTTTTCTTTCCAAAATGACTCATTCCAACATTGGTCTAATTTCCGGTGGAATTATGAATGCAAAAGTTGTTTTTCTTCATTCTTTCTTAGCGTTTCCTCTCCTTCGTCCGGCATCTTCGCCAATCCACTTTGGCGGCGGCAAATGGAATACTTGATAGAATATTGAGTTATTGGCGGATTTAATTATCTTTGTAGGTGATGGAAGTTTCCCAAACTGGAGAATACTTGAAACGTATTCTTTTGAGAGATACAAATCTCGTTCCTTCTTTGGGCAATATTTCATCTCTTTGTTATAATCAAACACTTGGCCGAAAAAATAGCAATTTGTGCTTACTGTGAAAATACTGAATTTAAACACTGTGGAGAAGTGGTTTAGCAAGAATGCCGAGTTGACGGGTATAAATGTCAACTGAGAATGTTGGAAATTTTTCGTGGAAGAAAATTATTCACTCCTTTCTGGGCAACCGAAAAAAAAAAAAACCAAAAAAAAACCAAACTCGACTTTTGCTCCCCTGGAGTGGTCGTTCTTGTTGACCGCTCTGAAGCTTAAAAGTATGGACGACGTCTTTCATATTTTAATCTTAAACACAATAAACATTCAAATTGAAGCTAAAGGGGATTATTTGGAAATTTTCCAAAAAGAAGAGAAATATGTAGTGGACTCTGATTTTCTTTTCATTGTTCAAAAAAAAAAATTATTTCATATTAATTTCAAGTGAATCTGTCAAAACTTGAGTCGTGTTGAGATGACATTTCCCATGTGAATGCAGTAATAAGAAATCAATTTTTTTCTTAAAAAAAAACTGAAAGCAAATGAATAGGAAAAATTGAGAGACGATCTTGTAATTAAATTTTATGACAAGTGCCAATCATATGAGTCATTTTATGTTCTTTAACAAAAAATATAATTTAAGATATTTTTTTTATTTATATCTTTACTGTTATTGTAAAGAAACACCAGCAGTTGGCTAGTAGAATGTTATATAATAGTTAATGGAACTTTATATGATTAAAGAGAGTCTTGTTATATATGATCTATAAGGGTACAAATTACTGAATTATTGATATTTCAGGTCGACAAACTTGGATGCGATTTCACCATGTAATACATTCAGTAAGAAAGGCTGTGATTCTGAGAAACTCTACTCTTGAAAACTGGTTAATATTGAGCAGCATTTTCGCCTCCTTATCTCGCAATCGTTTCTCACGGATCGTGAGAGAGATTACAGAATAATAAAGTTATACATTAAAGAAAATGGGAGCCGGGGCTGAAATCTCTATTAAGCTATATGTTAACTTATGAACTCAGATGAACAGTGGAATGAGCATTTTTTTTTCTTTTAAAGACATTAATGTGAAATCTTGAGCGGGTTCTTCATAATGAGGTTTTTTCATATGTTGCTCCATTCGACGTAACTTGGAAGCAGGATCATATCATTTGAATTTAATAAAGTTAATATAAAATTTATGGGCAACCTCTTTAAGGTTATGTTAATTTCACTTTTTCATTTTCAATAAACGCCTTCCTTCCCGCCCACAGATATTTCTTTTTTTTAAGGTTTACGGAATTTTTTGAGGGCTTTGTTTTTCTTTTAAGTATAAAGTAAATCACGAACCATGACAATAGCAATAATTTGTAATCTTTTGTGATTAGCACTCAATGACGCCCAATCGTCCGAGGTGAATGTATTGAGGTAGATTTAAAAAATGGGGGAGAGGAAGGAAAGGAGGAGGAAAGGAAATAAAAAAAACAACAACAACAAAGCCCACGGTGGGAGCAGGAACAGAAGCTCAATAAGGTGTTGAGAAAATGATCGGGTTTGTAAATGAAACAACCTTCTTCTACGTGTGGTGGTAATCGAGTGAGTAAGTGTCTGATGATGATGGCGGTGGTTGGTTGGAGTCTGTTCGATTCCAAGGCGAGCCAGCAAAACCGAGTGAGTGACCCATTTCTCAGCCTTGAGCTCCTGTAATTGAACATTGTTTACAGCGGATTAAGAGGCTGAATTAAACACTGATTTTGTCATCATTGAGGGGTGCAGTGGGGGAGAGGGCCGAACTAGGCCACTCCGTATAAATCTCTGCTTCCGATAACATCGAAAAAGGAAGGGATATCTAAACGTATTCCCTTAAATATTTCGTATTGAGAGGATCTGGATTTTAATTTTGTACACAATGGATGGGGTGTAGTTAATTAAATCGTTTATCATTCTGGGAAAGTTTAATTACGATTGGCGAAGAGTGTGCCCTCTTTTGTTATTAGGCCATTAAATGATAGCAAGACCCTTTTCTTACGATATAATAAATTTCTGCTTAAACTCGTTGTATAGCGATATGATTTCCGTGTAAAATCTAATGCTAAGTAAATTCTAACAATGCATAACTCGCTTTTCGTAAAAATTTCATTTAATTAAACGTAAGTATTTTCCAAACCGTTTTATCAAAAAAATTCTTTAGGGTGTTCGAACATTTGTTGCCTCCCCACCCCCATTTTCACAAAAGTTATTGCCCTTTATATATTTTGTTTGAGTGCTGAATTCATTTCTGAAATCGAAATTTCTCTATCACGTATAATTTTTTAGGATACGAGATTAATAAAAAAGTATATTTTGAAAAAATCTGTTTTCAGTGATCTTATTATTGAATTTGCGAAGTTGGTCATTCTGTTGCCAATTTTTTTCAGAATTTTTGATTTTGACTTCAGATTCGGATAGAGCATCAAAAAAGTAAGTAAAAAGTATGATAGACACACAGTTATATCTATTCGGGAACAGGGCTAAAATGGCGGTCAAATTTTGATCAAAATTGTAATTCCGTGATAAAATATACAGGGTGTGACAAAAATATCGGGACGGTCAAAGATATTTATCGAGAAATAGACATCGGATCGAAAAAAACAAAAATCACGTGTTTAATATTTTTCAAAAAGCTATTAATGATACCAAACTTAATCCCTCACGCCCTGGGGGGGCGGGGGGGGGGGGGGGGGGTGCTTTTCGTTGCCTAAGACATTTTACAGTAAGTGCTCGATCTGCGCACCTTGTTGGATCTGACTGGCCTATTCGATGATAAAATCCGGCTACAGCATTTCTCATGAGGTTGGACTCAATAAGTGCAGTTTCGTTAATGATCCTTTGTCGAATATCATCTAGTGTGGTTGGCTTCTATTTGTAGACACGTCTTTTTAGGTGACCCCAGAGAGAGTAGTCCAATGGCGACAAATCGGGGGAACGAGGTGGCCACTTAATTTTGCCTCTTCTTCCAATCCATCCTTCAGGAAATTGAATGTCCACAAAATGTCGAACAATTAAAGCAAAGTGCAGTTCTCCACCATCTTGCTGAAATCATGTATCGTCAAAGTTATCCTCTGTAATCTGATTGCTGGAACTGCTTGATTCCGCACCATATTTTCGTATTTCGCAGCATTCAAATTTCTGTCGATGAAAAATGCACCATGTATTGTATTGTTCAGCATTCCCGCGCAGATGTTCAATTTTTTAGGGTATTTGCATACGAGCTTCAAGTGGGGATTGCTGTCAGGCCAATATCTGCAATTATGTCTGTTGTCCTGACCGGATAGTTCAAAAGTAGCTTTATCGGAAAAAACAATGCTGGTGGGATCGTCATCATTTGTTCACAAGAATCTGTACGGCGATCAAGGTCATCTTCATTCAACTCCTCGTCAGATGAATTTTGTAAGGGTGGAATTTTATTTTCTTCAAAATTCTGTCCACAGCCATGTAACTGAAGTCATGTATTTGAGCAACTTTACGGGTACTGAGGTGAAGATCTTCAGTGAACAATCGATCTGTTTTTCTCAGAAGTCGATGATTTTGGTCGACCAGGAATTTTACGACGTTTGACAGTTTCCATTTCCTGGATGTACAGTATCTCACAGTGCGCTCGACAGTGGATCTTGAAATAGGATTGTTTAGACCACGAAAATTTTCGTTAAATGGTGCCCTTACTTCAGCTTACGATCTTTGACGATCGCCCCATTCTCGCATGATCAGAATACTTATTTTTTCTCGTTTAGAAAGGTTGGCCATTGCTTTTGAGTAGATGTAACACAATTTCTGATTTTTTTTTATTTACAATGATAAAGAGGAATAGTTGAAATTCAACTTTCTAATAAAGAAATCGACGTTTCGCACATGAGTGACAATCTTTAACATTGGAATTGATCTCAGCGTTCCCGAAGTAGACTTTGGAAGTGTGTTTCGAATTTAAAATTCTTCAAATTTTTCAAATCAGCTCTTGTTTATCTTTAGGTGAGAAGTGTATTTCTCGAGAGATTCGTAAAATCTGAGTTTTCGCGATTACACCGCCATCTGTAACGAATTGAAAAAAAGTTTCAGATAAAAGTTTCGTATTTTTTCCCGAATCTTCGACAAAAAAGGGGTTCCTATTTAAGATCTCAAAATTGCTCCCCACTCTCAGGCTAGAAGGGGGTGGGGGGTCGAGTTTGGTACCTGTATCATTGGATAGCATTTTGAAAAATATTAAACACGTGTTTTTTCAATCCGATGTGTATTTCTCGAGATATTTCACTGTCCCGATATTTTTGTTCCGGCGCCCCCCCCCCCCCCCCCACACGCGCGTTTGGAATGGCCATTGTTTCTAAGGAACACTATGAATATGAGAATTTTTTATTTGTTTTTGATGTTTTTGCAAATTTCTAAAAAAAATGTAATTTAAAGATTTTTTAAGTATAATATCTAATCATTAATATATTTAATAAATAAAGGTTGCCCAAATGATTTCTTGCCTAAGGGACCAGAAGAATTAATTACCTATGTCACTGTTTATGCGATATAAGTTATACCCTTAGTAAATACAACCTACTATTTTTATTTCTGGTTCACGATCAAGGTAAAAATTGGATTTTAAATTTGTTGAAGACTTGCTCGAGATTGACTGTTTCAAGGAACTTCAGCGATATCGCATGAATCATTTCGACGGTTTCTACGTTTGCCGGGCTGATAAAGACAATACTTGTTTCCAAAAAGTTTCTCGTATTCGTATATCCAAACCACATATCTAAGATGAGGCCACTGAGGTCGATTTCACTTTGGAATTAATTTTTTTTTTCATAATTTAATTTTTGATGTAAATATAAAAACATTGTATGTATTTTTTTTAAATAACCGATTCTTTTTTAATTATAGTTTTCCCAACTCTGAAATCGACCTCTTTTCTTTAAATCTTGATCTCTCAAAAACTGGATGAATATCTAAAATTTCCGAAGGAAAGGGCTTCTTTTTTCTTTCCAAGCTCTGTATAATGTGATGAAAGTTAAATCATTAGTAAGTTTTTGCATTGGTAGTTATTGCTTTTAATTCGTTTAATTTGAAAGAGAAACTATTATAGATTCATTCCAGAAAAGAAAACTATTTTTCTACTGGAGTTTGAATAAAAAATACATTGCAAAAATAAATGCATTGTTCCTGTTAAGAAGGTTATGCAATTAATAGAAACTTAGATTAATAATTATTTGATGGTTCATTTCTTCGGTTTGGCATCGTAAAAGGTTAAAAATAATGAAAATTTATTTGTATATTCTACTTTTGAATCAAGATTTATGGGATAAAAATAAGGTCGCTTGTATTTATAAAGATCCTATTGGCGGATTTTCACTTTCTCAATACACTATTAACATTTAAATAAAATGCGTTGTTTATTAATGTTTACTTCTCCACAAGGTTAGTTTTAAGTATAAATAATATGCGACTACGATTTTGATAGAAAATATAAAAGAGAAGATTTGTTATTCAAGACGTAACGAAGGTCCATTACATTGTAAAAGTTTTTAATATATTCTTCTATCTTAGCACAAAAGAGTCTTGTTAGTGATTATCATCTCTTTTCTTTCTTCGTACCATTTGCGCTATCGATTGCAGCCAGAGCTTTATTGTTCTCGTTTCCATGAATATTTAAATAGGAGAGCGCGAGCACGTGTTGTTGGAGGCAACAGATCGCGGGCGCGCAACAGTAGGGCGATGGTCCACCGGGAAAGCCGACAGCAGTTGCGGGGAGACCATCGGCACTGGATGCAGACGACGATTTATTGGGCGATCGTTCATTAAAAAACCGTTCGTCAAACAATTGGCGAGGAAGCGAGAAAACCCGACGGTGGCTTTTTATCGTTCTTTGGGGGGTGGTGAGGATAAAAATAGGCAGAGGGGGTAGAAAAAGGAGCGTAATGGAAAGCAAATGATTTGACAATAAAAGACAAGGGAGATCCTCGGGGATCGATAATGTGGGTTTCTGCAATCCCTGCCCTCCCTAAAGGCTCCAGATTTCACCCACATTTCGCTCCCAGTGGTGACGACGGGAGAGCCACGTGTGCAGAGCAGATTTTGCTTTCGGAGTTACAACGCACATTGGTTTTGATTTTAAAAAATTTTTAATATATAGGGAGGGCCAAAAGTATGTACCCATAGGGGAATATTTATTTAAATACTTTTTTTTTAAATTTCAACCCAAAAATAACTCCAAATCTAACAGCAGAAGACCAAGTAGAACCTTTGCTCGAAGCAAGTAGCTGCACAAAAAGAAATCTGCACGAAATAAATCTATCAAGATCGGCCTAGAACAATGGCGTCGTTAAAAGAAGTAAACATCATTGATTGTAATAACACCAGCAGTAAAACTTTAAAAAATGTTTAAAAAATCTTAAATCAATCATCGAAATCCGAGGTCGTCATTTGAACATTTGTTATAATTTCTTGTTTTGCTCACCCTTTATATATTTACATAAATACCCAATGGGTCATTAACAATTTATTATGAATGTGCTGTATGAATCTTACAAGCTAGACATTTTGTTAAAATGAAGAATATGGATTAAAAACTCTGCTTTTAGTACTTGTCAATGCTTATCGGCAAAAATTCCGCTTATTTTGTCAAATTATACATTTAAGAAAAGATTTTTATAGCCATTGTAAAGGATATGTAAAAAAATAAGTATTTTCAAAGGTATTATACGTTACGGGAAAGATTACATTTTCCTTGAAAAGGACTATATATTCGTACAAAGTCTGCCTATACTAAACCCTATTTTACATAGACCTTTGCGGATGGAAAACATGCGGAAACGCATATCTGCGCGCAAAAGCGGACGTTTTCCGCAAAATTGAAGCATGTCACATTCACGCGCAAACTTGCGTATCCGCTCCGCAAAAGCTGCGGAACCCGATTTTTCATTTCAAGAGGGTCTTGACATCTTGCGGAACCGCTTTGCTTCACCCGATCAGGGAGCAGGTGAATCGTAAGGCGTGCAGGGAGAACCTTAAGCGGGAAAAGATAAAAATTTAAATAATACTAAAATATACATCATCGAGCCTTCTTTAGTTTGTGCTCGATGAGCAGCGATAGCATTTCCTGAGCAGATTCTATTTTGCGAAAGAGGATACTACTTAGAGGAACCAATCAGAAGACAGCTTATGCGGAAAAGTTTCTTTTGTGAAATGCGGAATCCGCGCGGATTGTGTGCGGAAGCGTCGCCATACGCAACCTAAGCGGATTCGCATCCGCTCCGCCAGCGCTTCTCTATGTGAAACCAGCTTAAGAGTAAATACAGCGACATTCGACATAAACTGTCAACTTATTTTAATGATGCTATAGTTCGAATCCTTATTTGAAAATTTTAATTCACAAACTTTCTACTTAGTTATTTATTCTGATTTTCTGATTTTGTTTTCTGTTCATCAACTCAGTTTTGGGCCTTTTTTCCTTAAGTTCCAGGTTTTTATATTCAGCCTCGGGAAAATTGGAGCCGTTTTTGGCGATGAACCTTCGTCAGCTTGGGTGCGGTGATCATCCGTCTGCTACGGAGGCCATACGTAGCAGGGTTCTCTGTACTGTTGTTTTAGAGACATGTCTGGTAGCACCCTCGTTGGTTTGAGCGGTAAGTTGGTCCACTGTAGCTCTTCGGTTGGCCTTCACACACCTTCGCAGCCGACGTTCACCTCTCTCATCAATGGCACGTGGCGCTCCACAGTTCCCATACCGTTTATTCTGAACGGTCCCATTTTCACAGTCATGGTACGCTTTAACTACAGCAGCACGAGAACAGATCACAAACTGCGCGGTTTCCGAAATACTGCCATCCTTGGCCCGAAAGCCGATTATCACCCCCTTTTCCAGATCAGATAAATCACGTTTCTTACCCATTCCAGCAATGAGTGATATGTTTTTAACATAGTGGAAACCTACCTTATATAGTCACCTAACCAATTCCCAACACGTGACATAGTTCCTTGGCTGGGCAACCCCGAAGACAAACGTAGGGGTTTGTGACTCGACTCTATATCATTAAAAATAGGGGTTCCTATTTAAGATTTCAAAGTTACCCCCCCCTCACAAGGAGCGGGTAGGGGGGGCTAATTTTTTGGCTAATGAGTTTCCTCCGCGAAATAATTCATTTTTCATTTTGGACATTTTTTCATACAAAGCTTTGTTTCGAGATATTTCCATGTCACACTTAAATGGACTACCCTGCATAAACTGTAAATATACCAATGCAGAAACAGCGTTAGTCTAATATCTTTAATATATTTGGAGGACCATGGAAGTTTCCAGATGCAATATCTGCTGGTGCTTGGTGTTCGTGTGGAACACAGGTATCCAATTTTAACCACTGCAAAATGTCACTAATAATACGAAAGGTCCGCACTGTGCTCACATATTGCGGACGGTGATTTTTCTGTGTTACTGTATCGGCTAATAATTATGAAAGAAGCCGGTATTATGTTTATAACAATTCGGTTTTTCTCAAAAAAGAAAAAACAAAGCAGAACCTACCGAAGTTGTCCCCCAACAGACCTTCAGTGTTTCTATCTTTACAATTTGTTTAAAATAAACATTTGAAATCTACTCCCAATCTTTTTGAATATGAAGATGAAAGAGAATAAAACAATCTCTGAAACGTAAACAAAAGTCCCCGTTAATCACTTACATTATAAAAAGATCAATATACAAAGTCTCATTTGATGATTCATTCCGGGCCCTCAGAAGATGATTTTTATGAGTGGCGAAACAAGGAAATGAATTGGATGGTATTTATAAGCTTGAATTGCATATTGACTCAAAATTTAATTTATTTGTAGATAGTGAGATTTCTCTTTTATTATACGGAGATATTTGTAATTGGTTTTTATTTTCATTGACCTCTTCTTATCAAAATATAAAAATCACATTTTATCTCCATTAATGCCATATGGCTTTGTTGCTATTACGCGTAAAGCGAGTATTTTCAATTATGAATGTTTATTTGCGGGTTTTCACCGCTGTTTATATATTAAGACAGCAAAAAAGGCAGAAATATCGAGCATTTCAAATTTTAAAATAGACGCTAAAAACTCTTTGAGCGAACAAATCCTTTTATGGAAGGGTGTCAATGGTATGGCGTGTCCTCGTCCGCCTCAAATGCGACGCCTTGATCACTCAACATCCGGCGACAATGGCGTTTACGCGCCGTCGGTGCCCATTGAGTCGGCCACGTGCGGGGGAGGAGGAAGAGAGATGACTGTGCCACGAGACAAATGGCGGCAGCACCCCTATTAATAGACCTGGGTTGTTAAAGTTAATTAGCATCGGTTAAGTGAGCCTCGCGCCTGTCTCGGTAGAAGTGTGCGTCTTTCCCCGCTGACATGCATATCAATTCCGAGTTCTATGAACGACGAATGGCGTTTGAAATTTTTGCATAAATTAAAAAGAAGAAAAAAGTTTTTTGAAAAGGTGGAGCTTGTCACTGGTCAAAGGGTCAAGTGGGTCGTCGCTTTTGACCGTAATCTGTGTCGACACATGAACAGAGACTACAAAAGGATTCTGTTTGATTAATATACAGAACTTTTAAACGCTGCAATCGATCGGAATTTTAAATAGAAATTTTTCAAAATCATGTCGCACTCGTAACGCCATGTTAAGTTGTCACCTCGAAATTGAATCAATTTGCACGCCCATAACATTGTTCATAATTCCGATTTACACTACTTTGGATTATTCTTCTCAGGAATAGTTGCTTTATTTTTAGAAATTTCTATTACGAGCTCCATTATAATTGCAACGTTTATAAGTAAACTTAGAACTATACATTTAACTCTTTTATACGGCGCTGGGTTGAAATCGATACCTTATGTCGAGCGTGCCTAATCTCTATCGGGACTCTGCTCTTTGAAGCGCGTCTGTGTAGAGAGGATTTGGGGTGAGCCATGATTTTCAGTGACAAGTGCTCATTTCCTTCTCCTCCTCCCCCGCTTTCATAACCCTGTAGTACACTTGTCAACCTGCTCGACTATTGCGCAGACTCCAAATCTGATCGGTCAATACTTGATGGTTCGATCTCCCCTGGGTCGTCGTCTGGTGGCTCCGAGCGTTGATTCTGCTCGCTCCGCAAGAGTTAAAAGGACTGAGGGGAAGGGAGGAAAAGTCAACCTCATATTCATTTATTTTTATATTTTTTACCCTACAAATTAAAATAACAGACACTGCAGTGCTTTTTTTATGGCATTGTATTGTGGATGGTTTATTCGGTCTGGGCGCAGTTATTTTGGAAGCTGAGCAAATAAAGTTTGAAGTTGCATCATAAATACGGACCTCGTGAGCAAAAAAAATAGTGAAATAGATAAATAAATATGGAGAGTTTTTTATAAAACTAATGTATAAGAAATTCTTATTTTACAAAGTATATAAATAATGAGACGTAAACAATAAATAATAAGATAAAGGGAAACATTATGGTAAAAATTTTAAAGGTTTGCTATTAAAATCTCTAATTGTTCCATTATGGTATTTTTTTATGGTCATCTTTTGTATTAAATATTTCCTTGTGTTTTCCATGGTTATCCACAGAGATAAGATTGGCGAATGTTGATTTGTCAGTTCTAATTAAAACTTCCCACATTTTTATGCATTTGAGTTTATATATAAACTTTTCCTATTGCTGTTATATTCATTGCATCTCAGAAAAAGAATGCATATTAAATAATCATTGAAAACATAATTTTATAATTTCGACTTTCATGATGGCACCAGGATCGCCGAAATGATCGTCGTCATTAATTACAATATATACTGTTTGAAACGCTCTGCATGATGAAAGCAAAGTTAAGTTCATGAATTATTTTACTTTATTAAATAAAATTTAAATACATAAATGAAGCGTTTGTAAAAAAATATCATTCATAAGATTTTCAAGGTGCAATCTTAAAACTCTTTAATGAATGTCAATTAAGAAATAATTATCTTTTAATTGTTTAGAAACGATGCGTTGTATGCAAATTAATAGACTCAAACAATAAATTAAAAAAAAAACAGCTTTTCTATAAACTTTTTTATTGGGGGTAATATTTATTTCATTTTAATAAGCATCCAAAGCGAGGTTTTTTTTTTTCTTTTTTTTTTTTTTTTTTTTTTTTTTTTCTTTTGTAAGTTTCCCATAATCTTACCTTTCAAGAATCTGAATAATGATGCCAAAAGACGTACAGATCTGAATAATGATGCCACGGTGGTAACCGGATTTAACTCCATATGAGTTTTTCTTATGGGGATTCATTGTGTCAAATTTTTATTCAGATACCCTCGCATTTTATGGTCTTAATCAGCCTAAAAAATTTGGAGAGATTGTTTTTCTGTTGGCGTAAGAACTTCTATCCATAGTTTTTATGTGGTTCGTTTCTGTTTCACTGACTTATGAATAATCTTGTATTAGAAACTAATCCCCTGTATGGATTACACAAATGATTTGGGCATAAGCAGATGAAGAAAAAAAGTTGACGTCAGAGTCTTTGTGAGCAAGACTGGCGCCAGTGAGGGAAATTAAATAAAACCAAACTGAAAAATTCCTGTTAACATGAAATAAAAACCTGAATTAAAGTTTACATCGATGGATCATAGATACAGCATGAAATAAAACCGATTTAATTTACTGAGACTGAAAAGAGGTTCTCTATGTATAGAGACTAAAGCTTAAATTGGCTTTTACGAAGAAGTATTTCAATAATTTTTCATAAATTTATATTCGTATTTTTATCTTGCTGTATTTTTGTATAAATTTAATAGTTTTAAGTTAATTTTAAACGAATTTTTGAATTTATATAGAAATTTTGAATTTTAAAAGAACCATGTGTATGCTAATGAATCTTTCAATTACATTTCACGGATATGTCCCTTGTAACAAACAACCTTTAGCATAAAAAAATGAGGTAAATTTAATTCAGTTTTAATATAACTCTTTCTTTAAAAATAATTCCAAGTTGGTGTTTGAGCATATGCAGAAATTTCGTAAGTGTCCTTTGCGATCCCCAGAAGTTTAAATAATTTTTTTGATACATTTTCCTTTTTTGTTCCTCAACTTATCTGCATTTTAATACTTTAAAAACAATTTCCCATCTCAACCATGTTTTTCTTTTCAAAGAATGGACCGTAGTAACCTTTAAAAACATATTGCATTGCAAACCAGTTTTATAGTCTTAGTTTGTGGCCAGCAAGACATGAAATTTACGAATATCTAAAAAAAATAAAAATAAATAAATAACCTGTGTTGTGTATAATAATTTGGACACCTCTGTATAATTAATTACCGGATAAAGAAAAGGCACTGTTTGCATACTACAAATAATTTTTTAATGCAAATTAAAAATTTCTATTAATGCAAATTAGAATGGTTCTGAACTGTTATTAAATTTTAAAAGTTTAATTAATACTCAAAGCTAATTAACCAGGATAAGTGTAAAAGCGATACTTTATGCTTTGTCCTGATGGGGAGCACAGCTGCAGCTTATTGGCGAAAGAGAAGGGTTGAAACCCCGATTCTTCATGGTCCAGGGTCAAACTGAAATGTGGTGAAAGTGGAATATTTTATTCAGGAAGATGAGGGCTTCAAGAACTAGTCGACACAGTTTCCATTGGCCTTCAAAAGGCAACCCAATCGATGAAAATAATAATAAATGAGTAATTGAACAGCTGACGTATTTACAAAGGCTGATGATTATCGCATTTGATATTTTAGGACTGGGATCCGCCTTTTTGCTCTGCCCGGATGACAGATGCAAAAATCAAGGATGAAAAATCCTCCGGGGTTTTAACTCCACCCTGTACTTACGTTCTATATTCTGAGTGAAACTGTTATGAAAAGTTGCAATACGGAAGTTGAGAAATTTTTTTTTCCTTAAAGGAAGATGAGCTTCCGTCGTAGAGAAAGTGAATATGCAGCGAATGGAATAATTGTTTTATTATTTAGACTGAATGAATGGAAAGAAATGAGGAGAAATGGCCGAAGGAGACTCCGTTACTTAGGGAAGAAGGAAGAAATGCAAATCACGCTCGACGTCATCTCACTACTATAATTGTGAGAAGGAAATGTGTAAACGATGTGTGGAGATTTTTTTTTTTAATTAAGAATAAGGAATCTAGGTCGAAGTGTATTAATTGCAAAAATTAAATTTAATTGGTTTTACAGACTTTTGTTTTCATAAACATATTCAAGAAGTTTACGTAATCACAAAGTGACCAGTTCCATTCATTCATTATTTCGAAATGCACTTTTTTTTTAATATCCATTGTATAAACGATAGCAACAACATCACGCCATAATCCTCCTGAAAGGGTAGTCAGCTCTTAGAAAGAATTAGACTTGGGAATAAAATCACCTTATTCAAACCTCCAAACATATATTCTTAGGCGTAAAGAAAGTCTGTGAGGATTTGAAGCGATATTCAGTTCAATATTACTTTGTTTGATATTAGGTGAGTATTGACAACCTGCGGCCCGCGGGCATTTCGCCCATAGAAATAACATTGCTCGGCTTCTGCTCGGAAAAAGGTTGACGCCCCTTAAATTAAATCGATTTCCTGTTGCGTTAATGTGACTTTTATTATATGACTCTAATACAATATTCAAAAACATCTTTATAAAGAGACTTTAGCTCGTGCAGGTAATTTAGAAGGAAGTGCAGCTTAGCGGCCTACATTGATCTTTACCTTTCGGATAGAAGAAATCCTTTTGAACATTGTATTTTATTATATGGACAGAGGAAGTTTTCTGTCGCCATTCCGACCTAATCGAACGCACGTGGCTTAACCCCCGGAAACCTGGGTCGCGTGAACATCACGTGCAACAACTCAATTGTTCGCTGACTTTGCTGTCATCGAGTGCGTTATCGTCGCGTGCTCAAAATGGATCTTTCAACGGTAATATCGAGAGGAGTCGGGGGACGTTTGTTTGATGTGTGCAGCACGTGGCTGCGTGCCACAAATACCTCGGGTTTTACAACTGAGGAGTTAATAACACACCCTGGCGTGGAAGAAAAGGGACGGTCCTTTTCTGAAATACGCCAAAAAATGCTGGAACGGATGCACTCTTGTTAAGGTCGTTATTGTAGATCTTTACAGAGGTTCGCTTTAAACATCAAGGATGTCTATTTTCGTTCATAACTATCCGAATGTAATTGAGATTACTGTGTTCGTGTGAGTTAGTTTCATGATGAACATGAGAAAATTTCTTGACGTTTATTTTTAAGTAATGAAGTCATCGCAGAGATATAAAAATCCAAAATCCATTGTTTTCTAGTCTTCAGGAAGTGTTTTCAAGGAATTCCTTCCCGTCGATCGTCATTTCCAATTGAATAATTTGAAGAGGATTATTATTGTTTGTCGTCCCGTTTTTTAATGGCGATGACAAACAATCCTTATCTCGTAAATTACCGGCGTCCGGTGTCGTTTTGTTGACAGTGGCATTGAAAATCGTAGTACATGTTACACCAACATCTAATATAAACACATCTCTTATATAAAAAGTGTTACAGCGTAAATAAATTCTCTTTTACATTTCTTTTATGTAAGACTAAATTATTATTTTATTTTAATAATCCGGAAATGAATTCCACAGCAAGGAAGATGTTTTTAAAGACATTCACTGCAATTTGAAGGGTCTTGAATTCGAATTCTGTTTGATCAGAATCATTTTTTAAATTATAATTAAAATGAATAATAATTAAATACAAATATGCAGCCCTTTTTTTGTACACTACTTGTTGCGTTATTTTCGAGCTATCATTTACGCAACATGGAGTGTCCCTGCCTTTCTTTTGTATCTTGTTTTTTAAATTACTGTATAAAACGAAGCATGAAGATGTGACACAGTTTTCTATATGAACAGATATTTCTTCATGTTTAATGGAAGACATTGTTGTTTTACAGTTATTTTTATCGGTTGATGTAATAATGTTGCGACTATGTTTTGAAATAATGCGGAAGCGTTGAAAGATAAATAAACTTTCGTCCTTCTGTGAAAAGAATTTAACAAAAATAAAAGACTGATTTCCTTGTTGTCATTAATAATAATAATGATGATGTTGGTAGTGTCGCTTTTCTGTCGCCGGATGTCGCATTCGTCGTCGGCTCTGAGACAGATGCTGAGCCGCACGACAGCCGCGTATTGCCGGAAAGCTCTTCCACCACAACCCCCCTTCCTCTCTTCTCCTATTTTGCTTCTATAATGTAAAAGAGAGAAAAGTGACTTCAGGCTTAATGCAAGGGGAGCCCACGGGGCCAGGCTAAGGTCGAGGGTTCAAGTCTTCGCTGGGGGAGTAGAGCGGCCGTCTCAATTAAGATAGCAGAGGAGGATTGGGGGATTGCGCAAAACGCAGCTGTTGAATGGAAAAGTATCGATCGATTCGGAGGAGAAAGCAAAAGGGAGAAAAAGAGTAAAAGTGATGTTGGATTTGGTTAGTCTTCCATGAAAGCTTCCACTTGTGTAAAGCTTATGAGATTATCGCTAAGAATCAACTTTAAATGGCTGAGCTTTCATCACTCGTTCGTTTTAATTAATTCGCGAAGAAAGGGGTTCGTTACATGAATCCAATAGGTTAACCTATTCTTAATCTCGTATTAAGAGCCTTTTTTATTAATAAGCTGGGTTTTGTATTGGTAATGCTCAATAGTATTTTAATATACTTTATGTAATAAATAAAATTTTAAAACTGCAATTTTCACCAACACCGTTAGTGAAAAGTTTCCCGATTCCTCCGTCCGATGTCTCTGTTCAACTATAAGCATCGTTAGCTCAAAAATAAAAAAAAAATATAAAAAAAAACAAACCCAATGCTCTAAGGTAACATCTACGTCTAAGGTATTAAAATTCTTCAGAGTCACATAGATGAGGGAGGTGGGAGGGAAAAAAGCTTAAAGCTTTCAGGTTTATTGTTAAACCCGACTCCGTTTTTTTCTGCATTGTCCGTCCGAGACAACTTAAGCTTGTTAATGCGCAAACGGGTTGCCCTGGGAAATTTGTTTGACTGTGTTTAATGGATATAAATGTGGGTACATGTTGAAACAAGCTCCTCGAACTGGACAGTCGGCTTTTTTTTTTTTTTTTTTTTCTTTTTTAAATCTGTTCTATGGCGTGGGAGAGACCGAGATGGAAATGTTTATGCTTAAAATCGTGCTCACGCTATTTATCTATCCAATGAAGAAATGTTAGCAACACAAAGAAAGCTATCTTTAAAGTTAAAATCTCTGTAATAAAAATTAAAAACAAGTGTTTTCTTCTTAATAAATAAAATGTAAACTTTTATTGGATTAGAAGACTATTAAAAATTCGAAGTTATAGTAGTTAGGAAAACGAGTCTTTAATATTCTGTGTTAAAATAGTCAAGTTGCATATACAGGGAGTAAACAAAAACAGCGAGTTGGTTATATGTAATCGGTTTCTATAACCAAAATAAAAATAAAAGTTTATATAAAGATATGACCTAAAATAATTCTCTGAAGAATTGCAGCTATATGACGTTATTTATTCGTTTAACATTTCGTCACTGAGGAGGATTTCTTATTTAACTTATCTAACAAGGGAATCCCACATAACCTATCCGCTTTAACAATGGAGTCTTTGTATGGTTATGTATGCTCAAATTTTTTCGTTTTCGCGGTGTATTTTGAAAGAAACAAAATGTTGCACTCTTATTTTGCAAGCATCTATAGTAGCTTCAGATGAGTAACCTATTTCAATATGTTGGAAATCTGTGACATACATGTTCGAGGGATTTCCTTGTAAGTATAATCCGTAGATTTAAGTATGGGAACATGGATAAAATCTAATGTTTATTCTTCTTCTGCTCATGATCTTGAGGATCAAAAAAGTGGAAAAAGGATGCCAGCACGTTAGGGCCACAACGGAAAAATTTTGAGCATGTGAGGCAGTCCTAGATCCAACGAGCTCAGCAATGCATTGCCGCTCTTGGAGGTCATTTTGAACATTTCCTATGATTGTATGTATTGGTTCTGCACGTTTTCAATGTTATCCATTTAACTTGACTGTTAAGCAACTATAACTCAATGATGAATCACTTTAGGACCTATCTTTTATATAAACTTTTTTCCCTCTAATTTTATCCCCTTTAAATAGATAATGGTATTGCTTTAACTTTTGGGGTGAGGCATTTATTTGAGGACCGCGTTAAAAGCATTCATTGTAATTTACGTCATATTCTTGCTTCCCTTTTTTTTTTAATTCTTTTTTGAATTTATGGGTAAATATTTAAAATTTCTATCTGTTTTCTTAGAAAAATTATCTTACACTTACTTTAATAATAAAAATTTCTTAAAATAATAATAATAAATTAGTAATTTATTTTCCAATAACACAATCTGCAGCGTTTATTTCACTTCAACTTATTATGATGCGGCGTCTATTTGAGGGTGGCGATAAAATGGAGGCGGCTGTTATTCAAAGAAATACGGTAATCGTGAAGTTACAATGCTTTTGTTATATAAGGGTTATACGAAAGGATGTATCCCTAATGTGGCTTATCTTTAGAGGAAACCAAAATTAAAAAGAAACTTTTGAAAACAATATCTTAGGAATTAAGAAAAATTATTTTTCACTGTAGCTGTTTTCATATTGTTTAAAAAAACAAAAATTTTCTTCTTCCATTTATGCAGGAGAGTGCCTATCTTCCTGATGGCCTTTACTGTTCGCATTGCAATAATATCATCGCTTGGCATCTTTTGCATTCGCAAGTAGGTGGCCTCACCTTTTTTTTGTACCTATCTCTGTATACACAGATACATTATCGACCTTTTTCCCATAGCGGGTTCTCGGTTCAGGTTACTTATTGGAGAAGCCATTCCCTTCCCTCCTACTTCACTCTGCTTTTCCTTCCGTAGAGTAAATATTCATAAACTGGCTTCCGCACCTCCTTTTCAAGTCCCCCCCATCTAGCTTTTCACACCCTCTCAGCCCCCTTTCCCTACCACGTCCCTTTTCTAAAAGTTTTTCTCGTTCTTTTTAATTCGTTGGTCATTCCCCTCTTCCGGTACAAGAAGCTTTAGTAGACGTGTTTTTTCCCCCTCCTTTCGGTCATGGCTTTTACACCCACTTCCGGAATGATAGAGCATCGGAACGTCACAAGAATATATGATGGATGGAATTGACGCGCCTTAATCCCATTAGACGAGGCTAATACTATTATTATTATTATTATTATTATTATTATTATATAAACGGCAGGTTGCTGAACTTAGTATATCATAGATATCTAAAAGCTCGGTATTGATAATAAAACTAACAGGTGATCAATGCGTGGTATTTCTGTTTCGATATATTAAAATAAAAAAATCATGTCCTCCACCCCCCTTATCTCTATGAAGTTAAGTCTGTTGGGGGCTTTCTGACGTAGAAATAATTCTTTTTCTTTTGTTCGTTGCCTGGCAACCTCCGTGACATCGTCCATCATCCCAGAATCGATGGATGCGATTGTTCCCTTCGAAGGGAGCATGAAGGGAATTTTAAAAAAGGATAAGGGGTAAAAAAAAAAAAAAAAATTGAAAAAGAAAAACTGCTATACACACACATACACAAATGTAAATGCAAAGAAGCAAAAATTTTAATCCATCATGCCTTAACGAAATGATGACTATGCGGAAGTAACGTTGAAGGGGTTGAGTAAACTTTTCAAACGAGAATTTGGACTAGCTAATTTTTTGCAATGTATAAAAAAAGAGTTGGGTAAAAGATGAATTTAGGAGTTGAAAAGAGAGCGGGGGTTTATTTATTTGAAACTGGTTCAGTAGAACCCAGCGAATGTAATGGATATTTGTCGCTTATTGAATAGTGTGAACTGTTGGGGTCTTCATCTCGTTATTATAACATAGGAGATTAGAAATGGAATTAGAATTGCAGTAAAGCTCAGATCTATTGTTTCGAAGCATCTTTATAATATGAGATGCTTTTATATTATATTAATTTTCCAAAGTGATACACGTCAGATACAATATAAAGGCCTATACATTTTTTTGACTGTGATTTACATTAATTTAGATTAAGTTTACTATGCTGATTTCGAAAATAAAATTTATTTTTCTCTATCAGGCAAGAATATTCCACAATCGCGAAAATAGAAGCAAAATTAGTTTATATATAGTTGGGTGGGTGGAGGAGGGGGGGGATAACATCTAACACTTTAACAGATGTTACATATGGACTTTCCAGAATAATAACGAAACGTTAACATCACAAAATGATCGTATGATGTAATGAAAACTACCCCGATCGAAGAAAAACACTACCAATGAGACAGCTTGCCATCTTGTGGAGGGGAGCAGTAATTAGAATGTCTGGATGCAGAGGGTAGCGACTTTGATCACCTGTTGTAATTGTAGAAGTCAAAGGTGACTATATTCGTCTTTTGGTAGCTGTATAAGGTTACATAGTGACACAATACAATTTCCTTTTGTTGAAGCAGGGCCGGCGCCAGACTTATTTTGCATCCTAGGCAAAGGTAGTGATTCAGTATTGACTCTGCGCTCTAGGCGGCTGCCTGTTGGAGTATATAATAGGGCTCTGCGTATAAGTAATTTATAAAAAAAAATATTTTCTTAAGACATTATTACACTCCAAGAGCCATTGAATATTGATAAAATCATGTATATGATTAGATGAAATAATTAATGAAATAAAAAGTATATCAAAAGTATTTTATCTACTCAACTCATTTTCCTTTTCTTTCAAATGAGCTTAAACGTTCATTTATATCGCGAGTTTAAGGTTTTTCTTATACAGGGTGAGGCATTTATCTTGAGACAACTGAATATCTCGGAAGCTAAGCATTGTACGAAAATAGGATGTCCGTAGTTTGACATCATGCTTCTGGGATTATGATGAGGATAAACGTCCAAATGAACGGTTCGAATTGCAGCGGTTTCTCAATAAAAATATAAATATTGAATTAATTTTAAGGAATGCAGCACATTTTGAATTGTCACATTTGTCGCTTGAACTCTGTCTGTAAGAGAATTGATCGTTCTCAATACAACACCGCCATCATTCCATAAGCTTTGTAGCGACCTCCATTATTTTCTGGATGTTTTACCGAGCAGCGGTCACAACAGATTGCGTATGCCCTCAAAGGAAGTAATCGATTCTGTTTATCCTGCAAAAAATTACAGCAACGTTTCTATAAGTAACTCAAACGTGACAATTCAGATATCACAATAGTAATAATAAATTATTAATCTTATTGATGAACCTATACAATTCGGACCCATCTTGATTTGGAGTTTTTTTTTTTATTCAAAACAATCCCAGGAAAACGTAACCAAGATATGAATCCTATTGCAGACATTCTATATGAAGAAAATTTTCTGATATTATCAACCTTATATAAAATAGCTATACCCCACTTTATTGAAACGGAAAAAAAATCCAAGTTTAGAATTGACATTGCTCATGTAACTTACGAAGGCCGTTTCAATAAATAACGCACAATAAATTGTTATACCGCGAGTATTTATCCAAAGAGGTTGAAATTCGGCTAAAACAATGTTTGAATATCACGTCAGAGAGAACTATATTAGGCGTTGCTATCCGACTTGAGGAAAATTGTGAACGTCAAAACAAAAATGGCCTGTGTGCTCTCTTCGTCTACTGTCGAAGAGCAGCGAGGTGGTGTTCTTTTTTCTGAGGGCTCAACGGGAAACCTGACTGATATTCACAACCAAATGGTGGAAATGTATGATAGTGATTGCCTAGGCCGCTCTGACATCTCCAGATGGCGCAGTTATTTTGCTAATGGACGTGAAGACGTTACCGATTCGTCACTTTGGGGCCGACCTACAACCGCTGAAACAGCAAGCAATCTGCACGCTTCGTGTAGGCAATTCGGGTTCATTTGGAGACTTTTCGTTCGAAATTGCATACTACATTGTTCACGAGAAGCTGGAATTTCGTAAAGTCAGTGCGCGATTGGTTCCAAAGAACCTTTCGGACGAGCAAATTGATCAGAATGATGACACCTTTGGACCACTTGATGCACTACGCAGAGGACGGACATGAATTTCTGGAGGGTATGGTGCAAAACACGTCAAAGAGAAAATTGCCAAATATGGTTGGGAGGTCCTCCAGTACCCACCGTACAGTCCAGACCTTCCTCCTTCTGACTTCATCTGTTGGTCCCATGAAGAGGTACTTAGTCGGGCTTTGGTTTGATTCTGACGAGGACTTGAAACCTGTCGTCTGCAAGTGGCTTTATAACCAAAAGACGAACTTGTACGCAGGTGATATAATGAAATTAGTGCCACGATGGGAGAAATGTATTGAGCGACTAGGTTCGTACGTTGAAGAATAGCCAATATTGTTTGGTTTTGATATTTATACCAAAAAAATTATTGTTCATTACTTATTGGAGTGGCCTCGTATGAGAAATCACCACTTTTTTAAAACTGAAAATATAATTATTTAAAATCTGATAGGGATAGATCATTTACGAGGAATATTTTTTAAGTAACGTTTATTTGTAAATACACTGGCGGAAAAGAAATCTCAACACCACGAAGGACTTGTGTTAGATGAATGAAATTTGGACAGTATATTCAGCTATGGTATTTATTCAATTGATTCAAGTTTCAAGGTTACAACTTATAAGGGGCGCCACCAGCGCCACCCTGTACATGCAAATGAGACATTCCAATGGCAGATATAAGGAGGTCAGACGCGCGTCTGTGTCACTTCAGACACTTGTGGACGTGTGTGATACAGTACTGTAGAGTAAAACATGCCTCGGAGGCGACTGCGACGTGAATATGGGCAGCTAACCCAATTCGAACGAGGACGTGTAGTGGGCCTTCGAGAGGGTGGACTTTCGTTCCGTGCTATTGCAGAACGCATGGGTCGAGACGTTGCCACTGTGTACAACTGTTGTTAGCAATGGTCCAGGGAAGGCAGGATTACCAGGAGACCAGGATCTGACGACCCCCGGCCACTGGAGACAGGGTTGACCGGCGCATCTGTAGGATGGCTGTGGCAAATCGGACAGCATCTGGAGCGGACATTCGGGCTGCTGTGGCACCCAACGTCACTCCACGCACAATTCGGAACCGTCTCCTGGCCAGGAACCTCCACTCAAGGCGCCCTGTGGCATGTTTGCCTCTTATCCCTCAACATCGTGCGGCACGTCTTCAGTGGTGTCAAGCCAGAGCGACTTGGAGGGCAGAATGGAGGTCTGTGGACTTCACGGATGAAAGTCGTTTCTGTCTGGGTCAGAGTGATGGTCGCACAAGGGTCAGGAGGAGGACTGGGGAAGTCCTGTTACCGAGCTGTATCCGTCGTCGGCATACTGGCCCCACCCCTGGCGTTATGGTATGGGGAGGGATTTTCTACGATAGCAGGACCCCCTGGTGGTTATCCCAGTCACCATGACGGCAAATGTTTACATTCGGATGGTTGTTGAACCCATTGTGCTGCCATTCATGGCTGGTATGCCAGGGGGGCTGGTCCAACAGGATAACGCTCGACCCCACACTACCGCTGCAACCCAACATGCCCTTCAGGGTGTCCACATCCTACCATGGCCAGCACGATCACCAGAGAACGTGAAGCCCATCGAGAACGTCTGGGATATGATCGGACGCCGTGTCAGGGCTCTTCCACAACCAGCAACAACTGTCGCTGATCTGACTATCCAGGTACAACAGGCATGGAATGCCATACCACAAAATGACATTCGGCACCTCTACGACCGTATGCATGCACGTGTGCAGGCCTGCATAGACCAGCGCGGCGATACAGCGGGTACTAAAGTCCGTGCTTTTCACCATGTACAGGGTGGCGCTGATGGCGTGCCCTATAAGTTTTTTTTTCCGCCAGTGTATCTTTAGAAATCTCGCATGCTCGTAATAATGCGCATGCGCACAGACTCCCGGCATCCCTTGCGCACGGGTAGCTTCCGTTTATATCCAAATCGTCAGCGTCTATGCTTCGCTGTGTCTTAAAAAAGTTTAAGATTATTGAGGTTGCCGTCGAGTGCGAACTACGATCGGTTATCAGTTTTTTGTTTTTCTTTGAAAGCAAGAAACATAACAGCAGCAGACTTCAACATCAGATCTGTGAAGTATATGGGCCTTATGCCTATTTTCTTCTGGAGTATGCCGTATGGTCCTCTGGATTGGATGAACTGGATGGTCTACACTCCTTTGCAAAAACGCAAGCTCTAACCAAATCTGAAGTGGGTGAGCATGTAGAACTCATTGAACGCTCTGACAAGCGTTTAAGTAAACTCGGAAACTATGTAGAGAAATAGTTAAAATATGTAGAATCTGGTAAAAAAAAACAAAAAAAAAAACACTCCTTGTAAATAACTCGGTTTAGATCCTTTATGGTTGAGCGATTCTGAGGCCGGTGCTTTCATATGGGGAATTTCTTTCAAAAATATTAAGGAACTTGAAGGTATGTGCATCTTTCTCTTGTAAGCCAGAGGAAGTGCCCACAAGGAAAAGTTTATCTTTTAATTCTTGATCAATGGATACCAATAGATATAGGGACTTTAGAATGGGTCTTCTTTGAAACCCTTGTTCTTGTTTGGTGCCTAGACTTCTGGCTACTTCTACCCTCCCCCCTTTTCCCCTGCTTCAGTTCAACCAAAAAGAAGGGAAGTTGGATGGGAGGGGGTGAAAGATAAAATTGCCCAGTAGCGGACGGCGATCCATCAGGAGAGGACAAAAGGCACCTACGCCACTTACCACCTCTTTCTCTCCCACCGTATAATGGATGGGCCACCTTCTCTTCTTCTGCTCCTACCAATTAAACGCACCTACTGATGGTTCCGTTTTGCCTTGGACCCTCTCCTCCTGTCCTTTTTTCTTTTCTTTCTTTTTCACTCTTGTCTCCCATTCACTCCTCCTCCTTCTTTTTGCTCTGTCTTAAGGAAAGTGATGATTTAAGGACCGGCAAGTCACAGTCTTTCTTTTCAGAATTAATTGAATTACGTTGTTGCGTTTGATCTCCTTTTTTTTCGGTTTTTTTTTTTTATACTTCAGCGAAATTTTTAAGTTGGAATTTTTTTAAGAACCGTACCTTTTGTCCTGCTGATATTCTTTTTTTTTTGCCTCACGGTAGGGCAAAGGTAATTTTTTGAATTTTTTTTTTAAGTGTTCATCCTATAGATTGGGTGCTTTAATGAAATTCAGTTGACGATATTATGCGCACCTCAAGTACTCTATTGTGAAACACGGGTGAGCATAATGTACATACGTAACGAAGATGCAACGTGTATGTGTGTTATAATTATTTTTACTTCCTTGAGTCCCTATAGTCCTTCGATACACAAATTTGTGTCTAAATTTGTAGTTGGAGATGCAGCCTGGGAAACGATGTACGGAGAGTGTTTTCATATTAGCGAGGTCTTCACCCCAATTATATCGTTTCTCAGGTCCGTTGTAGCCGAGGTGGCACTGGACGGGTCCGGAGGCACTTTCAGAAGCTCCATCGTCGACAACCTTTTGTTTACTGCATGGTAATTAAAATAGCCCCCATCACGACCAATGACAGACGCCCGTTGGGAGCCCCGAGGGGGCGCGCATGCGCAAGACGGCTCGCTTGCTCTTTGCCTGCTCATACTCGTGTGCAACCCATCGACAGCGCTGGCATTCGGCTCAGTCCGTCATTGAGGAAAGCACGAAGTTGATAACGTTGAAACGTGTATTTGTGAAGCTTTTCTATTCTTGAAAAAAGTGCTCTGGATTTTTTGTTTTGTTTATTACGTCTTGTGGATTTTTCGATTTTATATTTTTCAAGCACAGAAGATTTTTTCTCTCTTTGAGGTTACTGTATTTCTTTTTATATTTCTAAATATTTCTCTTTAACGACATCTTCTAATTTGATGCTGTTGACGGGGATGAAAATAGCAGCACGCGTCGTCATCAGCGCTCTCCGGTTGCGTCTGCCTTAACCGTCTTGTGCCTTCGAAGACGCGGGATGAGCGCCGATCCGTCGCCGTCGTCCCTGAGTAGATCTGTCGTCGTCGTTTGTTGATTTCACGCCCGGCTCGCCCGTGCCGGTGGTTGTCGATCGAGGCGAGCGACCGTGCAGCATGCTCCCATCGTGTCGGCTACTGCTGCGAGGCGTGCTCGCCTTCCTCTGGCTGGCGTCGTTGTCGTTACGCACTCACGTGAGTGCGTCGGGTTCGTTCGAGGTGCAGATTCTCGGCATGCAAAACTCGAGAGGTGAACTGGCTGATGGCACCTGCTGCAGCGGCGGAGAGCCCAGGCCCCCGAAGGACGCCGCTTGCTCCCGCCCGTGTAGCACTTTCTTCCGCGTGTGTCTCAAGGAATATCAGGAGGAAGTCACCACCAAAGGACCGTGTACGTTCGGCAACACGTCGAGTCCAGTGCTCGGCGGCAATTCCTTCACGCTCACCGATCCGGACAAGTACAATGCCAGGCTCGTCGTGCCCTTCACCTTCCGATGGACGGTAAGTGAGCAAATGACTGTGGGTTTCTGTGTTGTTGGATCTGTCTTATACATCAACACAATGAATCCTTTCTTTAAGTAGAACCTTCAAATTCCTTCACTCTGATGTAGATATACTTCTTATAATAATATCAAAAGTATACATCTTATAATAAGAAATTATGTAGAATATATTAGCGCCGTTTAACGTCCGTGGTTCCTCAGAGTGCAATAATCATACAACTTGTCTGTTAATGTTTGTATTATAGTACAATACTATCTTAAATTATATGTAACATGGAATACTTTAAGAATTACGGGTATTTAGACAGTACAATATCTCTATAGTATATCATATAAGTTGTCTTGCATATAATGTTCCTTAGGAAGAATTTTCAAATTTCAAATTCTCTACCTATAATGATCCTATTGAACCGAACGGAACTTGGACGTTAGCGGCGCATGTCTGTATTGCTGTTGTTTCATTTTCGAGTAATTTGATACTTTTAATATTATTCAGTTTTGAACTTGAAATCTCAGAGCTCGGTAATTCGGAATATCACTAATCCAGAAACCTGACTCTTCTTTCTCTTTATTAGACACGTTTTCTGCACTTAATAATAATGTACATTTATCAAATTTTAGTGATATCTAATGTTGTAATTAGTTCTTTAGTGTAAGTTTAATTATAAATTTAAGTTTAATATATTGCAATATACACCTAACATTATATACTGTAAAGTATATTTATATTGCTCTTAAGGCTGGCCCTGTAAAGGAAGCTTATCCAATAGTTTAACCTTTTTATATGCATCGGCCCTTATGATGAGACTATAATTCTACTGCATCAATTGTAATAGAATTGTAAAATCTATTGTAATCAAGTTTTGCTGCATCTGCACAGATTCTATAAGTATGAATTCTTTAGGTTAGTTATATTCTTGAGCGTAACCTTCAACAGAGTCAATAGTGTCGCTACCTACATTCAAGCGACAGGTGTGCGCGCATTCGTTCTTCTTATTGTTTAGCGAGCATTTCGAAACTAATTACCACTTTTTAAATTAACTTGTGGCTCCCGTTGCGTTTCTTGTCTTACTCTGTGTAAACTCTTTCCCTCCCCGCAAAACTCTTCTTTTTTGTTTGTTGGACAATCGCTCGCTCGAGTGTTTACTTTTGCTTTGGTTTATATACTAAAACATGTTGTAGACATTTTGATTCTTTTTAAAATGTTGCACACTCGAGCGGGGTTCTTTCTTCATTCGTTGTTGGTTTTTCGAAACGAAGTTTGTTCGACAGTAAATATTTCATTTCGAAGGTCGTTTTCTTCAGGGAGGGGAAAAGAGCGTTGCTTTTTTTTTAAGTATTTTTTTTTAATGTTGGTCTAGCATGCTCTGCATAAGTAATTAAAGTTAATATTATTTTATTTTTATTATTTATTACATGATTTTGAGTATTTTTTAAAATTGAAGCTTAAGTGCAGATTCATAAGTAAATATTTGAGCAATGTATTGTGTAATGCATCTGCTTGAAATGTAAGTAGTGCAGCTGAGAAATAAGGACTTGCCTGATTTTAATATTTAAAGTGCTTCATTCGCGTGAAACGCTTTTTAAATTTAAAAATGTAGTCTCATTTGCATGTTTTTAAATGTCTTTATTTTTGAAATTGCATGCAAAGTGACGACGTGATCGAGGTAGCGATTTATGAACTGTTAAAGATGAGGGTGGATGTTGCAGGTTTTTTCTCCTCTATTTTATTCAATTTTTCTTCCCGAAAACGCCCTTTTTCGCCATCTCGTTTGCTTTGACGGCAATGACAAAAGGGAAATCGACGAGAGCAGCGCCGCCGCCTTCTGACCGAACCCGATCTCTTCGAAGTCGCTCCAAAATATGCAAATGAAGGACGACGATGATGATGATGATGATGATGCAAATGGGAGAGAGATTAATTTAACGATCCAGCCCTAAAAATGCAAATGGAAGAGTTTAAATTATCGTTAGTAGTGCTTGAGAAAAGGATTTTATGTTCGGTGCAAATGTTTTATTTCTCTTAATGTATGTTTTTGTAACGAGCATGTGGTGCAAACTTTTAAACGGCTTTCTTAGCATTAAGAGTAGCAGCAATTAGAGTAAAGATAACAACTCAAGAGGAGTAGCAAGTTATGTTAACTAGATTAAGATTTTAATTGTTAATTATTCTTTTTAAAAAGAAATTAAAGCAATTGATTAGATAGGAACTGGAATTTTCAATAAACTCGCTAAATAGCCGAGCGATTGGCGTGAAAGAAGAACAATGGAGTGAAAAGTGTGAGAGCTTGGTTGCAATAGGCAAATAAAGCGTGTGAATTTTCATGTAGTGGTTTAACCTGCTGACCTTTAAAGCACCTTGGAATATTTTGATTACTACACCGTCCCATGTTTCCAGCCAAGTAGAAGAGGTCGTTAAACTAAACTGATGATTGCTGCTGTTGCCGAAATTCCTTCTTAATCACGGACGCAAAAAATAAATACGAAAAACGCACACAAAAGATAAATGCATCAGCGTCCGTTTTTATTTATTTATTTACTTATTTATTTACTTTTTTTATTTATTGTACGTCTGTCCGTTCGGGATAATCTCGTTCGAAATATGCTAATGAGGCGTGGAAGGAAAAAAGAGGAAATGCGGTGATGTTGCCCCGATGGTCCACGGAGTTCTTCATTCCTCGGCTCCATCTGCATGGCATTCACGAACGAGGCGTCGACGCTCGATGGCCACCACCACCATCGCCACTTTCTTTCTTTCTTTCTTTCCATTTTTTTTTTATACGTACATACTCTTTCTCCTTTTCCCGTTGCTCTTGTTGCGCACCTGGTCTCTCGCTCTCTATGTGGGTTCCATCGTCTCTGTTCAGGATTCTTCTCTCTTCCTTGCTTTCCTTTCTTCCTCCTCCTCCCGGTGGCCGGAGTGGATTTTTCCACCTTCGGCCGGACCTTTGCGCTACGAGACCCCGAAAGAGCTTCTCCGGCGGAGTGGGAAAGAATTCGCGTTTAAAGGAGCTTGAGTTATTAAAGGGGAAAAGATGAACTGCGCCGAGCTTAAATTAGCTTGGTGGTACATTGTAATGGTTGTGTTAAAAATTATCACTCCTTCAAATGGTTACTGGAAGTTACTGTGTTGCTATTTCAAGATACTTTGTTTGCGTGGAAACAATGTAAAGTTATATTGATACATAAAATGTAACATGATCATAAAACGTAACATGATCGGAAAGTGCTCGAGTTGGGTCTCTTTAATTTATCGGGGATTCTTGAATGAACTGATGCTCCATCAATATTTATGGAGTTTACTATTACAGTTCACTGGATTAAGTAATTGAATGAGCGAGTGAGGATGATCGGCTGATGGGCTACTTCCTCCACGTTTGGTTATTATACCTGTACAGATGATCCGACCCTTGAGATTTCTTCCTTCGACTTCTTGCTCACTCCTGGTGGCCCTGCCAAAAGGAGAGGGAGAGAGAATGATGAGGAATGCTTCTTTCCTTTTTACCTAACCCCTTCCCTTCCCCCTGAATCACACGTGCTCTGCCCAAGCCCTGTCTGTGAAATCCTCCGGTCGGGTTTGGAAGGAAAGTATTTTGCAGCTGAGGAGGAGTAGTAGTAAAAGAGAGGGAGAGGGAGTCCTTTAAGGTTCGGTTGTGGTGCCGAGGGCGCTGAAGGTTCTCCGTTCCCACGGCTGCTCCACTTGGCCCCGGCCGACAACCAGCCGCCCCACTTCGATGAAGTCACCTCGGCGGGGCGTCGGCAACACACACATACACACACACATACACACACACACACACACACACAAGCATACTCGCAGACACCCCTCCCTTCCTTCCTTTTGCTCTTTCTCTGTTCGGAATCGTTTCCACCGATCATAGGTGGGGCCCTGGCGGCCTCCCTTGGTCTACCTGAGAAGGGAACCACCTTGGCCCGGTAGGAATAAGAGAAAAAGATACCGATAGACGAAAACAAGACGGATTTCGAAGAGCGTGTGATTCGTGTTTGCCTTCGTGGTCGCCCGTTAACGCGCTCGTTAGCACCAAATAAAAGGAGAAAGGACCAAGGTTGGAATTTGAGGAAATTGACTTCCTTCTCGAATGAGTGACGTTTAAATATTTGAAATGCATTGAAAATGCGAATTCTTTTTTATAATAATAATGGGTCCCTGAACTGGTTGATTTGAAAGGCATTATGTTGATGGCGTATTATATCACGACCTCTGGATTGACCAGGTCGTGATATAATTCCAATATGTAGGCGGGCTGCTTTCTGTTTACAGAGTCTAAATATTGTAAATTTAGAGCTCGTTCAAAATTTGCCTAATTAATATGAATACGTACATATTAATTAGCACGATTTATTAGAAATGTTTCATCCAGTTTAAATCTTGTCTACACACTCGGGAAGGTCCTTCATTAAAATTGATGCCATTTATTTTTTTATAACTCAAGAGTAAATTTAATAGCCCTTCAGAGAGGACATAAAACTTAATTAAATTTAATAGATATGAGCTGTATATTAATTAAACATCTACAGAAGGTAATTGATGTGCTCTCGTTCCGTTGAATACGAAATAAACAGCTTTGCCATTCTGAAGGAACAAGGTTACTAAAACAAAAGGACGATTCATGATAGTAATATAGTAATGAACAACGAAACCTCCGATATTGCGAACCAAGTCTAGACTAGGTTAATAGGCTTTTCAATGGCTCAGGTATAATGATGCTCCGGATATAGCGAAGTAATTTGGTAGTCCACTGAGGTTTGTTATAACGGAGTTTTAATATATGTATATAGCGCATCGCAATAATAGGTAATTAAAAAGGCAAATTAGATCAATTAGTACAAATGCGGTGAAAAATCTAAAAAAAGGTCTTGGCAGATAAAATAATTTGTATATATGTAGTATCGCTCTTTTTTTAAGTTTTATTTTAAAAAAATTGTTCTTGTGTTTCGTTGTGATTGCTTTCTTTGAGTTGTTGGCATTTAATGGGACAACCTGAGAGCGTTTTTTGATCTTTTAAACTTTTACTTTCAAGGACAGGTTTGTGGTTTGTTTGTTGCTTTTTTTTTAATTTTATTTTTTTCTTATTTTATTTTTTTTTATTCTATATGAAATTGGAAAGGTTTAGATTATTTTTTTACTGCCCCTGGTTGAAAAATTTATTTGATTCGAATTGCAAGTGTAATATTTTAATTCTTCATTAAAACTTAGCTGACGGTCTTCGTCGCCACCCAATAAAAATGTCGTCATTCAAGGATTAAAATGTTTTCTATTTTTTTTTGTATGCCTTTCTCTCTCTATCATTCTCTCTCCTTCTTTCTAGTGTCTCCATTTTTTAATTTATTTCTTTATTTGCTATTCAGAGCGAGTGTTACGGTTTCTAATCTGATGGCCTCCACGCGTTTCTCGATGGGCGGTCATTTTTCGAAGGTGAAGCACTTCGATCCTTACCGGTCGATTGGTTTTTTAAGGACGGTTCGAGAAAAGAATTAACAAGGAGGAACAGAAATGCCATTCGAAAAATTCATGAAAATGTTATGTTAAATAGTTAAAAGCAACGTTTCCGAGGGCGGGGGAGTAGCTTACGTGATATATTTGAATTTGATAAGAGGCCTATGTATGGGGGCATAGTAAGAATTGAAAAGCCTTGAGTATGGGAAGCTTGCGAACAGGTTATGTAGAGTGGTGATTTTGATGAAAGCAAATTTGTTGCGTTTTAATTGCCTATTTGATTTAATTAAGTCTGCCTCATTGCATCACTGAGCCCGTATCGCTTTTTAAGCATGTTCTTTGAAAAAAAACAAAAAAAAAACAAAACGATAAGGACGCTTGCAGTTTGTACCAGAGTGAATCCACGCAGCTCTAATGCTAGGTTTCCCCTTCTCTTTATTACTCGTGTGTGATAAAATTTTTCTTCCGTTGAGAGCGTGTTGGCATTTTTTTTCTATTAATGTCTCTAACCACTACCACCATTGCTACCACAATCCCTTCTACAATTCAATCCAGTGGAGGGCCATTGAGCTAGACTTAAGCACGTGCTGTCTCAGCCCCCTTTCCCTGTAGTGAATTCAACAGGAAGAGGCAGGCTTTAGGAAGCCCTACGTTTCTATTCTTTGAACTTCTTTTCTTTCCTCAGCATTTTTTTCCATCCCTCTTCTTCACCGTTGGTCGTTCTCCCGTGAAAGCAATCATTTTCTCAAGTGTACAAGTGAATAGGAAGAAATAGCGTCGCCGCCGCCGCCGACGTCGTCGTCGTCTATGGATTCCGAAAGCTCAAGCCAGACAACAAGAAGTTGATGAGAGGGGTGGAGGGAGAGAGAGAGAAAAAGCTAACACGTAACTGTGGAATTCTTGATGAATGAACCTCGATTGAGATAAATGAAAGGACGAATGAGAGGGAAAGAAATTAATTAAATGTATCAAAGGAAGCCCGTTAAGCAAGACCGTTGTTGTTGTTTGTCCTTTCTTTAGAGGAATGACGATGCAGGTGACCGAATGCTTTTTAGAATTTTTTTTCTTGGTTATCATATCTAATAATATGATCATCAACGGTTTTTTTTTTCATTTGTGTTATTCAAAAGCCTCTCCTAAGCCAAGCGTGGATTATGAGGGAGCAAAGTCATTGCTAAGATAATGGAGTGTGAGAGAAGAGTGGAGTGAATTCTCTCCCCTTTGCGTTCCATTGAGAGGCGCAAGTCTAGTTCAACGTAATCCTTTGGTCACGAAGGAATGGATACGAAACAGCTGCGGGAAATGGAAGAAAAATTGGTGTTTTTTTCTTGCTTTTATTTCCTTTTCCCCTTCACCTTCTTAAATTTAAGCTGGCACGGTGTCTGGTTAAGTTGAGGGAAATTGCGAAGTGCCATTGTTCTTGCATGGTAGTCAGGATAATCAGGGAAGATTTTAGCCACTCGACTGTGTTGGGTTTTCCGACATGGTTGCTGAAAAGGAGACGTTTTTATGAATTTTTTAAATGCATAATTTGTTCTTAAAGAAAAATAATAAAAGATCGATTTAAATATCTTTTCTTTAAAATCGAGAAACAAAGCAATCGAATTCTTGTATATAATCAAATTCCGTTTATTTTTTTTTCTTTTCATTACATTTACTTTTATGTGCTAAAGTTGAGAAGCAAATGTTAACATTACATGTCATTTTAATGTTTTGATTGATTAGACTGACTTGGACATAAATTATGTGCTCTCTAAATTTATTAACACTTCCCCATACCTTTTTATTTTTGTTAAATGTCCATGGAATGCTACTCGCTTTCTACAGCAATCTAAGTGAAAATATCTGACATCCGAAAAAAAATTCCTTACATGGACTAGGTTATGTCCCGGACATTCCAAATAAACGAATAATAATCTATTTATTTAAAATTTAATTCTCTTTATTACACTTAATAAGTAGGATCTTCTTTGGCCCTTCATTTCCTCTCCGGAGATTTCAGGAATATTTTAGTTTTCAGCAGTTCTCTCCCACTTTTTTATATTCTTCATGTTTGCAGTTCAATTTTCTCTCCCTTCCCAACAAATCTTAATTTTTTTCCCTCCATCTTATTTCGAGCTGACCGAGTTTACCTGAAGGATGGTCGTCGGTGAGCAAAAGTGGGAAGAAAAAGAGGTGGACGGGGGGGCGTTGACGAGGGGGTAAGAGGGGTTCCCCTTAATACAACCTTCCCTCCCCCCGTTTTCTAAGTCCCTCTGTCTCGAACTAATGAACGGGTGCGGACTCTGTTTCTCTTGCGGATGACGAGAAAGTGGCTTCGTGGCTGGCGGCTAAAGAGCAGTAAAAAAGAGAAAGAAAGAAAAGAACGTCTGGTTCCCCCCAATTTTTTTTTTTGCTTATCGTTGGTGCTCCCTTATATCTACCCCCTCCTTCTGCCCATCATCAAACAGTTAGCAGCAGTGAAGGGGGGAATCTGTGCGTCTCCCTTCGGGGGAAGAAGGTAGCGTCAGGTAGGAAAGAAGGCAAGGAGGACCCATCCCACCTCTCCTCCTTCGCCAATCCTACTACCCATCGGAAGGCCCTTGGGCTTCTGTAATTTTGGGGAAATTCTCGACTGACTGTCAGTGAGAGGGATCTCTTTCTCCCTCCTCACACCACCTCCTTTCCTCAATTTTTTATAAGTATTTTCTTTCTGTTCATGTTATATTAAAGAAAAAAAAAAAAAGAGTGTGATTATCTCCTCCTTTTTATTTGTGCGAAACCACATTATAATAAATAGTGGAGGTCAGTGTATAGGAAATTGCTCGTTGATGGGTCTCAATGTCGACCTATTTTGAGGCTTAATAGCACTTGTTGGGTGAAACGGCGAATGATTTCAAAATATATAAGAACTACGGATTAAACTGTTAAACTTCTGCTCAGCTATTTATCACTAATGGAAAATACTTACAAGATATCTAGTGATCATTATTGATTTTGCTGAGTAATCATTCTCCGCTAATCGTCTTCAGAATCCTTGTCAATTCAATCGGCTGACAATTCAAACTAAAGCTAAGGGAATATTTAAAACTATTCTTATTGAGAAGAACAATAAAATCATATTTTGGAATTAAATTTAATCCTTTTCCAGTATGAATTTAATTTTTGGAAGCAACTCGCTTTTAACAAGTATTTTTATATTGAAGTTAGAATGAAATTGATGTAATGTAAATGAAATTTAAATTTTTCACAATAATTTTAGGATAGCTTTACCATCAATACAATTCACTATAGAATCATTGAAAAAGTCCTTTGAGAAGTTTCTTTGCTAACTGTCATGACATTGAAAACTGATCAAGACAAATTTTTTATAAAGAACAAGCACAATTTATTAATTTCAACAATGAAATAAGACGAAGAAAAAGACAATTCCTTGAAAAAACTAATGTTATATACAAGAGTAAGTGTAAAAATCGTAATAATAATTATTACACGGGTCAAACAGGTCTCAAGGATAGGAGAGCATGAGCGTGGGGTTATATTAAATAATGCATTCCAGCTCTTTGGTTTACTCTTCTCAAACCAATTTAGATTTGTAAAATATAATTTTTTTTTAAATTTAAGTTTAAGTAGACCTATCTAATTTAAAAGGATAAAGAGGATCTGTATGTGTGAGGATTGGGTCATGTACTGATTAGGTCAATTTGTACTTTATTTAATTTTCTTTTTTTTTTACATTGTGTTATTTTTGCATCATTCTTGCATGGATACAAAAAAAAATATGTGATGTTTAACGCCTGGAGCCTATGTTTTGATTTCTTTGTAGAAATTGTAACTAGTCTATATGTTATTAGAAGTGATTTATGAAGAAATTCTGCAAATTTTCTCGTGGAATATTTCACCGCCAGAATTGAAAAAAAAATTGATTGAATTCAGTTGCTTGACTATTCGTATTCCTAATATTAAAAGATATTTTTAATGTAATCATGTAAAATTATTTTTAATATAAATTCAATAATCATATAATTAAGCCAAATTAATTTTGGATTGTTAAGATTGCAGAGTGCCCCCCCCCCCATAATTGTTTTCAGTGTAATTATCTGAACTTTCGACGTTTCCTATTATAAATTTTTGAAAACCTTAACTATCGAAATACATTGATGAATGATATCCACTCCTGAGAATGAATTCTTACTTGTATTAGTGTTAAAGAAAATGCAACAGTGGAAGCGAAGATTATATGAAGAAGCGTTGCCCTTGTCTTAACTAGTAAAGGTCCACTGCTTGTTGGAGAGGTGTTGTGGTGATGGTGGTGGTGGTGATTTGGCTCTACGCTTGGCGATCCAATGGAAATTCCATTGGGAGATCCGGGCGAGAGGGACATTCCACGCATTACCCCGGTAGAAGGAGGAGGAGAGCACGGTTCGAGGGAGAGGAAACACCGCCGTCATTAAACGCAGAGACGCTCTCTTCGCTAAGGTTTATAGCCTTCCCACAATGTCACGCTGATCTGAGTTGTTGCGTCGGCTGAAGATGGCAAACCAACTAACTCCCCTCCACCGATCGGTGACTGACTGATTACCGGAGCAGAAATTAACGATGGGATTAAGGAATTTTTGCCGTCGTTAAACTGTACAATGTATGTATCTCAGTATACACGTGTAGTAGAGCCACTACTTTGTGCTGGGGGTCTAATAAAGTTGTCGTTTAGTATGAGGTGATTAGCAGCGCTCTTTTTAAGAGGGGAAGCATTTTATTAGTTATTTGTTTGCACTGTCAGATAGCTGAAGGGTTTTATGTACAGTTGGGAGATTATGGCTTGTTAATTCGACGTCATCACTGATTTAATGACGCGGGTTTTAAAAATTAAAGCCTTGTATGCAATAAAAGTATAAATTTAGGATGTCTTCGTAATTGAGGGCCTCCTTGCTGGTAGTAGTATTAATTTTTTTTGTTTTGTTTTCATTTCCATGGTTGCTTAAATTAACGCACATTAATGCTAGATTAGTTGGAACTCCCTTTATAAAAAAGAATTTATTTCTTGATGCAAGAATGCCTTAAGAATAAAAATGAACCCAGATTCTTTCATTGTAATCCTATATTTTTTAATTTAAGAGTATCAAGAATATAATTGCGCAAAGGGTGAAAAAACAAACCTGGCTGACAGTTACCTGTAAATATTGGGGTACATAAGATTCAAATCCTGTTTGGTTAGATATTATGTAATCTAGCGTGAGAAGCTCATTTGAAATTCACATTTGTTTATCACATCAAGAAGAACCTTTAATTGATTCAAATAATTTTTACATATTTTTTTTTTCAAGGTAAGCACGCAAAATATTTTTTGCGTAATGTCTGGAATTTTCACAGGCTGTGCAAAATAAAGGAACGTTCAGCCGGGGTCGTAACCCTATCACTCTTTCTTTTTTGCGGTGAAAACGAGTCCTTTTGGTCCGGAATGAAACTAGGTGGGGTGGTGGGGTGGAAAGGGGGTGTGTGCATAAGAAGGGGGTGTTATGGGAATTGTCAGTGGGCATTCGTCTCACGAGGCTGCCTCAGCTCTCCCTTCTGTTGACTCGGATCAAAAGTCTACAAGAGCAATCGCCCGTCAGACGGGAAGAGAAGAAGGCTCGCCGCCCATCGTCGTCAGCAAGGCCACTCTTCCGGTTTCGTTCTTTGCTTTCCCTCTCAGGTGATATAACACCCACCAACGGTGCTTGCTTTTTCTTCTCCTCTCAGGTTTTATATTTCACTTGATGGCTTTCGAAAAGAAGGAATTCCAAAAAGGTCTTTTGGATTTTGAGCCTCCGTCCAGAAGGACATTTCCTGATATCCTCGTCGGTTGTTCCGTATAGAGAATTGCGGGCACATGGAAGTTGTATTCTTTGCTGTCATGTTTGTCTTAGGTCGCTTAGACAATCGTTCGTCGCCCACTATAGTGGTGGTGGTGGTGGAAGACGTTCCAATGGAGTTAGGTGACCTTGGTTGTTTCTTCTTGGAACCGTCGACCTGTGCGACATGAAGGGCAGCGAATTGGTGATACCAAGTGTTAGAGGGAGTCAAAGGGTTAATCCACCGACTCGAAGAAATAGAAACCGGTGTAATTGCTTTCTTCACCTTTATAATTCATTTATGCCAGTGTTTATATTTATTAATTATAACTCTTTTGGGTTACAATGATAAACTGCTGGATGAACCGTATCAGATTAATGAAAAATCCTGCATTGTTTTCCTTAATAGAATGTCCCCTTCTCCATTTCCATGAAGACAAATTTCACGTTTTCCCCTCCCCTAGTCCTTGAGTCTTATTTTTTATTGATCGTTCAACGCGTTTGTCATCAAACCCATTTTTTGAATCGGTGGAACGCCCAGATGTCGTCTCTTTCTCCCGATGGTTTCCCTTGGAAAAAGAGTCGAAGACTTCTATGATGAAAGTTTTATTCTGTCGCCGACAGAATCTTCCACTACTTCCTAACGTCGCCATTTTCAAACTCGTTCAATCTTGCTGTCACATTTATGTTTTCCTTGACAAAGTGAGCAGCGAAAATACTCGAAAAAATATGGGCCCGATTTAGAAATAAGATCAGTAAAACATTCTTATATCGGAGACTCTACTTTCTTCCGAATATCCATGGATTAAAAAATATAATATCCGTTTTTGCATTTATTTATGAATGCGACACTATAAATCAGTTTAAATATGTGATGATGAAACTGTTGGTGCTTTGTCTCAACTGTTGTGTTGTCCATCGCGCTAGAATTGTGAACGATTGGTTTGAAAATTACCAGATTGACTGAAGTTCCACACTTCATCTGGCCCGCCAATTCCCAATTTACCGGACCTCGATCCTTTTGAGAAAATTCGAGAAATGATGGAACGGCTGAAAAAAGAAGAGAAAACAACGCCTTGCGAAATTGGTTGTCCTGAAGAGACATTAGGTCATGGAATGAGCCAAACTCGATATGAACTTGATATCAGTCATTTTGATAGCATGTCTAGAAAAATCCAAGCACTAGATGATGGCACACGATATGTAAGAATAAGGTGAGGATTCGGTAATTTTTGACCCGTGTGTTTAAACAGAGTACATTCACCTCTCATTTTTTGGTTTCTTTTTTGTAGCCCGAAAAAAATGGTGGGTGTAGGTGTTGGGCGATTTAAAAGAAAATAGAACCTTTTTCTCGATAAAGTACTCTTTAAATATAATTTTTGATTCGAATCAAGATTCACCAGTGTGTGAAATTTCACACCAAATTTCTACATTCTTTCTCTGGATATTGATTCTCAGTGGAGTGGAGATGGAACTTGAAAATTGCAGTGGAAGAGAGAAAGAAGACTGCGAGAGGTGGGCCAAGTGTTCCCTCCGAGTCGCCCTTTCCTCCCTCGTCCCATTAATTGAAGGGTTAAAGACGGTGCGCATGTCTGTCTGTGTGAGTATGAACAATAAAAGAAAAATGGGAGAAATTGGAAGATTTTTCCTGAGAGAAGGTGGTGAATGTGCAACAGGGAGAAAAGCAATCAAGCGCATCTGAGATTTTGAAACGGAACAAGGGCACTTTCTTTTCTTCACTTCGATCGGATCTATCGAAAGGGCATGTCTGCAAATGGCCCCAGAGGTTCCAATTGATTCGGCATTGAGCGCCGGCAACGGGTTCAATAAAATATTTGCTTCGAGCGAAAAGCGTGGGCGTCGGCTCCCGACTTGTCTGCTCTTGTTTCGCCCGCCGCAGCCGCCGCTTCGCTCTCTCCATCGTAGAAATTCTTCAGTCCTCGAGACGTTGGCTAAAACAGACAGGAGTTGTAATGTTCCCATTATTGCTGCTTGTTTGCGTTTTCCGTTATGCAATAACCACTCTTTATGAATAACGGAGGAGCAAACGAGTGAGAAAATTCTTCATTTTGTCTCGGGCCCAAGAGAACTCGGCCTTGGGTCGCGGCAGTTCTTCAAGGCCAATCGACGGCCAGCCGAAACCCCCGTTTCTTCTTTCGCCTTTTTACCCGAAGCTTTTTCTCCGTCTGTTTCATGTGTAGAACGGTCTCGAATCCAATCTCGCTCCTCTTTTGTTTTTTTTTCTTCCTTCGTTACCACCTTCCCCCATTTTCCCCTTCTCTTCGTGGTGCAATGATTCACTCGATATCTCGTGTCGGTATCAACCGCTCGTTGCAGTCTTTAATTATGAACGGTCTCTCGCCCGGAGGGTCACGTGACTTTATTCCTTTAGCGCAGCGGGTGGGGGTTATGGCCGAGCAATAACAACCAAATGAAGTTTTCGCCCTTTTGTCTCCTACCTGTTGACTGTGGAGCGATTGCATAACTGAGACACCGCGGCGAGCGACTTGTTTAAAAGGCCGCATCGAGCATCTGTTGTCGGCACATTCCTCATCCCAATGCCCTGTGACGAAGTGAATTAACGTCGAGTTTATTAGATATATGTTTATTTATATATTTTTGACATAGATAAACAATATAGTAGACATAGCTGACTTAAAGATGTTCAGTCTTTTGGCCAATTAGCTGTAGCTGCTTACCCATTCACCATTGTAAGAAAGAATTTTTTTAATGCGGGAAAACTATTTTAAAACGCTCTCTCAGGCGTTTTTTGACAGATATCAGGAAACAAATAAAAACCTAACAGCATTGGGGTTTTCGGTTTCCACAGATGTAACTTGCATACCTGTATGACTAAAATTCGAATTTGTAAGTGATGTTTGAATATTTCATGCACTTAACAGTATTGCCTCGTTGGCGAACAGTTCGAAACGATCATCGAAAACAATTTCTTTCTCTTTAAATGAACTCAGCGCCAAAAAACGCTGGCAGGCACACATTATAGACACTCTAAGGAGTTCAGTATTTTTTAAAGGAAAAAATTATCATTGGGCACGTTCAAAATTGGTTTATAAAAGCATAACTAGAAGAAAATAAAACAGGAAAACACAATTCCACAAAGAGTTTTATTATCTCATATGTACATTTCGCTGACAATGTCAGCTTCTTCAGCGAGTATCTTGGAGCATCCGAAGAATCGAAAGTCCTTACTAAAGCTTGGAACAATCGAAGATTCGAAAGTCGATTAGTACAACGACAATCGATCAATGAAATGAAAAGAAAAAAAGGCGAATGGTCCAGGAACCTTGCTCGCTTTGCACGCTCGTCATCGATTAGTACAAAGTGGATCCACGAATTTATATAAAAATGGCAGCATACAACAACCGATAGGAAAAAAGAGAAGGACGATTGCTAATCAGTCAAAAAAGCCTTTAACCAGCGTCCACTCCTTTTTTATAAAAGCCCACTCCTTCATAAGTCAAGCTCTTTTACACGATACAAAGACTAATTAAAAAATTCCGATACAAAGTTTGTTACAAATTAATGATAAAGTATTATAATTATAACCATTGTAACAAACTTTGTATCAGATTTTTTTAACTAGTCTTTGTACCATGTAAAAGAGCTTGACTCTTATGAAAGGAGTGGACTCAAATGAAAAAGAAGTGGACGATGGTTAAAGGCTTGTTTGCCTGATTAGCTATCGTCCATCTGCTTTTTTCCTATTGGTTGTAGTATGCTGCCATTTTTATATAAATTCGTGTATCCACTTTGTACTAATTGACTTTCGAATCTTCGATTGCTCCAAGCTTTAGTAAGGACTTTCAAATCTTCGGATGCTCCAAGATACTCGCTGAAGAAGCTGACATTGTCAGCGAAATGTACATACGAGATAATAAACTCAATGTGTGAAATTGTTTTCCTGCTTTTTCTTCTAGTTAACCTATGTCCACAGTTTCTGGCCAATCACGTGATTTTTTATTTTTTTTTTTTTTTTATAAAATCATTTTCAGTAAAATTGTTCCTATTGTGAATGCGCCCAGTGAATTATGTTTAGGCGATTATAAATTAACTACCTAAGCAAACGATTAGCGCTTCTCATTCACTACTTTAAATTAAAATTAAGTTGTACTCGATCTTGAAGGACATTTGAGCAATTTTTCCGCTACGAATAAAGATCGTTGAATAGTTGAAGCTAAAATGACCTGGATGATTGGTGATCATTTCATGAACTAATTGAAGGTTATTATTATTATTATTATTATTATTATTATTATTATTATTATTATTAGACATGTCGAATAACGAAGAGAACCCAGTTAACTAGTAAATTCTCTATAACTTAAACTAAAATTTGATACTTTAATAAAATTAAAAAAAAAACAAACTACGAAAAGTAAAACCTTTGTATTCGCTTTAATCTCTTTGGAGACTGGCGTTAATAAGCTTTAATCTGGGAGCAGTCCGTGACGGACACGGGCCGTGGAACTCGATTCAACTTCTAAGACTTTTTTATTCTTAGTTTTATACGGGAAAAGTAATAGAAAATGACGCCAGAATATTTAGGAAAAAAATTTTGAAGAAAGAGAAAAACGTCGCAAATTTTCCCATCCTCTGTAATATGATTTGCTTCGAAACAAAAGTGTTGAAAGAGCAAAAGAAAATTCATTGCCTGGTTCAATGAATTTGTAATTTAGTTTTGTTTTTTTAATTTTATATAATGAAACGCGAATCGTGACAAATGAGATTACATAAATTACAAGAATGGAGGGAAAAATGAAATTATTATTATTACATAAATAACATTAGAATTTAAATTATCTCTTTGATAAAAGATTATAACATTTTTTTAAACATTCGCACGACTTGAAAAATTAAATGGAATTATTTTTACAAACGGTTACTTAAAGTGATAATTAAATAAAAAAAAAATGATATTTCTTTCCGACATCTAAAATTTCCGAGTTCGTTCTCCGTTCGCCTAATCGATTCATGTTCTCACAAACGCTATAATAGAGAAGGGCGTGTGAGCATGAGGGCGTAGAGTTCATTTATGAGTTGGCAGCTATTTCTTTTTCAAAACTCCGAAGCTTTAATTTATTCATGAAATGAGCGAACTTATACGCTGGCTGGGAAGAATCCTGATGACCAAACGTGGGAGAAAGTTCATCCTCCCCGGGAGCATTGGTGTCTCGATTCTCCGGCGCCTGGAGGTTATCCACGGAGGCGACTGTTTTAGGGAAAAAACGCGGAAAGATCGAAAATCACGAAGAGCCACTCGAGAAATTCACCTCCGATGTAGGAAAAGGTGAACGCTCACGGCTCGGAAATGTTTAAAGGAGATAGAACGCAAAAAGAAGTAAGAATATTGCGAAAAAGTCGGCGCTCACTTTGGGAAATATCTTTAATGTGTTTGTTTCACGCATCCCTGTTGCTTGATTGATGAAAGGTTCAAAGGTCGCAAATGATATTCACCCAAGCGGAAGTCTTCGGTGCTGCTGTTGAATGAAATCTCTCGACTCTCCCTTCCCCCTCTTTCTGTTCTGTGTTTCTCTTCTTTTCTTCATTCTTCCTCCCATTATATGCGAAAACAGTTGCACACCGACGACGACGGTAGCAGTCGATTGCTCCTTCGCCAGTTAATTATTCATGAGGAGCCCATTGGAAAAGGGGGACCCTCCCTGCCTCGCGTTCCCTCGCTCTCCTTCCACAGTCGAAGTCAGAGTCGCGTGGCTTTCAACGCCATTTCCCTTTTTCATCACCCTCCCCCAGTATTGACGAAAGAATGGGTGTAATGGAATTATCGGAAGCAAGGAAGAGGAGACTCATCGGTTTTCACGTTTTGGAATGTGACTCAGAATATTTGGAATATAAAGGAGCAATACGCTTAATATTTATGAAGAAATAATGGGAATGGAATCAATAAGTTATTACTATTTCAAAAAAAAAACACTTCCAAATTGATAAATATAATTGATAAATATTCGAAAATATTCTATAATTGTCTTTATAGATTTCAACAAGAGTCTGTGCTCTATAGCTTATTTGAATTGAAGATTTGGTACAAGAGAGGACTAACTCTATATCCATATGGTTTGAAGAAATTTCATGTATTTGAATTTAGTATAAAATGGAGTTACTTCTTTCTTGTAACAAAACATTAAAAGTATCTGAACACTTCGTTTTATTTAATATTGTATAACACAATAAAACAGAGCAGGCTTAGAATAACGCAAAATGAATATTTCTGCCTTAGAATACAAATATGCTAATCAATAAATAAAATAGTCAAAAACAGTTAGTGCAATGGTGCATTTAAAGAGCATCTTTCGATTTGTTTAAATTGAGCTATTGTGCAGTCCGTTATTGTATAGCATGACATTGTAAATCGTATTTTAAGACTGGCATAATGATTAATATGTAGAAGAGTATGGGGTAAAAGTGCGCATTAGCAATATAAAATATTTCTGAAAAGTTAAACTGGTAAGACTGAATATTGTTTTTTAACTTCGAGTTTTGCATAAGGAGGGAAGTTTCATCTTAAGCATAGTGGTGAAGTGTCAATCGTTTATATTTTTTTTTTCATCTCAAAGCAGATTTGCTTTTTGTTGCACCAAAAGATGCCTCAGTTTTTCTCTACGTTCTGCGTGCTAACAAATATTTGGGAAACTGTTGGGTATGATAGAGGACCTAAAAACAAGCATGTCATATAAATCAGAATGTGGTACTTTCTAATAGAGTCCATTTTCAAAAAATGTTCATTTATTCTCTGGAATGTCTTGTTGGGTAAACATCCTTTAGGGAACAATTCAGCAGACATACGCCTTGATTCATTCGCATTACAATTAGAACATTTATAAAAAAATTATATTCCTGATTAGAGTATTTTTGCATTATCACTATTAAAAAAAACTGCACCAATAGCCCAATAATAAATCTTCAAACTTCAACTATCTCTTTTTTATGCAGTTGCCAGGTGAGTTTGATACAAGCCACAGCAGAATGCCAATCTGTAAAAGAAAAATATACCAGTAATTAAAAAACTTAGCAAAACGACCACATGTTTGTATTACATGCTGTTTATTGCTTATTTTTAAGTTCTGTATCACTTCCCCTATTGCTCTATCAAGATTTCTTGTATATTTTTGTTAATGCCCTGAATAAATAGAAAAAAAATGATTTTTGTAAATTTATGGAGTTCAATTACTCTGCTATTATTAAAGAAGCTATTAAAGCAACCTAGTAGTATCAAAATCCATTGAAAATTTGATTAAGGAGGCGGTGTTAAAATTACACGAAAACGTGAAGCTCAATACACCCAAAATGTTTTTCTTCCTCCGTATTGAGTAAAATGGATCTCTTTCATTTCATTCAAAACTCGCCTTTTTTAACAATAACATTATGAATTTTTTTCTATTTGCCATTCTTTATTCAATTTCTCTCTCCCCCTCCACCCACTTTTCGCTTTTTAGCTGAATCATGTTTGTTTCTTTCTAAATTTTTTTTATCCTGTCTCTCTTCATCTTTTGAGTTTCAACAAAAGGCCGTCGACGACCAAAAGCTTCCGTAATTGGTAGCATGGCTCATTTTTTTATATTTCCCCCCTCTCTTCTTCTATTGCCATGACAAGGAAATCCCATTGCCCTGGAAATTATCCAACTAAATTAACCAAAGTGCCGAGCGTTCATCAAGAAGAGTATTTCTTCCACAGAAGAGGGAAGGAGGAACCACTGACGAAAGCTTTTTTGTACATTTGTTTCCCCGCGTGTTTTTTATATTACATGTATTTATATTATGGTTTTAACGGATTTTTCACTTACGAAATGGAAAAAAAATGTCAAGCTTCACTGAAGAAAGAAATTTAAAAAAAAAAGAAGGGGAAAGTCTGTCGGTGATTCAAAATGGATTCCCTTGTGAAATTCTCTCCAAGAGTGTAAAAAAATGGGAAAAAAAGGAGAAAGGGGATGTCTGGGATTTTTTTTCTCTCTCCCTTCCCCAACGATTTTTTTTTAATTCAAACAACCATGAGTGGATTAGTGTTATCTTTCTTATTTTTCTGTTTATTTAAAAAAATGTATTGATGATCAGAAAATGGTCGAAGAATGGGAAGAAAGAAAAGGATGATGGAAGTATTTTTTAAAGTATCCTAAGAAAAAAATGAAATGATTTCGCAAGTCATGGCCCCTTAGACAGATGACATTTGCTGTGTCACTATTTTGACACAACTTGAAAACGAAATCACAAGAGAGAGAGAGAGAATGCCTGTGTGATGTGTGAAGCCAATTTTTTTTTCGTTCCAAACCCTCTTCACAATAAGGTTAATAGTTAATACTTTTATTTTTTTGTAGACAGTAGCCTTTTTATGGAAAATGTCTACACTTCACAAACTCTTTGTATCTTCAAAGATAATTAAGTTGCACAGGGATTGAATTGCCTTATCTGCTGACCACTTTTCTATAGCAAGTGTTCCTTCATACAACTAGCGAGATTTTCTTAGAAATCACATTGTGATGGAATAAATTTATAATATACATAATTACTATCACTATTAAGGCCTGTATTTGGCCTATCAAGCTTCTTATTAGCTGTATGCGATATTCAATCTGGATGATATAAATTCTCGGATTTACTTGCACTTGGTTTAGACTTAGATAGCAGGATCGGTATAGTTCAGAATAAAAATAGTGAAATTTTCTTCATGAATTCGTATATCTATACTGTTACAATCCTGACTGAATGCTTCTGGGTGTCTAAAGAAAGCTTTGCAGGGAAGTCAACTCACTTGCTGCTGAATCTTTCATAACTAGCCTAGAATACTTCTTTGGGTGTTATAGTTGCTATCAGAAGTGATCTATAATCAAATAATTGTAAACCTACAAGTCTTTGAACAGATATTAGACAGGAATTACAAGGAAAAAAGCGCGTGTCTAGACATTTCTGAGAGCTCTAGACGGGCCCAATGAGAGAGGGTATTCGTGTCACACGCTTCTATGTAAGCTTGAATGTGCTTTCATGTTTAAAAAAAATCGAAATGCGAATAGGAATTGAATTCGTCATTCTTGCCGTTGTCGAATGTATTTGCATGCTTAGTATTGTGTCGTTGACAATGGTCATCCGGTTGGTGGGTGTTAAAGGCATTTTGGGGGACGGGAGGGGAAGGTAGATGGTTTGCTTAACGAAGGAGTGAGTGAGAGAAACGAGCCTTCCCATCATTCCACCTGTTGCTGTTGTATCAATGGACGGAGCCCACCTGTCATGCGACTGGGGGCAATAGACTCGGACTTTGTTGATGGCACCCATCATCCCGACCGCTCTACTAAGATTATTTGCAAATGAAATGCCTCCATGTCACATCTTCATGCTTTCACAGAAGAACATGGGACGAAGGGGGGACTCCCAACCACCATGGCATCTCGATGCCATTAGCGTAATTAGACAAGAAAACTCGATGCAATATTCATGGACCGAGTGAAAGAGAGAAAGAAAGCGATGGATATCTGGTGGCGAAGGACATATAAGGGGATGGACGGTGTCAGTTTGGTTTTTCATTTTAGCTTTTGAGTTTTTATTATTTGGAAAGGAAAATGAATCGGTTTCCTGAGAAACATGTAAGAGCATGTTCGAGTTTTATTTTGCCTTCGTTCCCACTCTTATTATAGCACTGAGATGAGATGAGGAATTCTTATTATCAATAAATTCTTTTAGTTACAAATAAGAATTCATTTGGACAAACTAAGTTTAAAAATGCTCTGTTTTAGAACTAAATGGTCATTTACGAATGTTTAGTGAGTCTCTTTGGTATCATTAACTCGATTTAAGTGCTGTCTGTGGATGAAAATGAAGTCTGAAATCCAAAGTAAATTTTTGATGGACTGTGAAATGATTAGGTAGACCTTATTTATTTTTAATTTGATTAAACATTTTATTACGTTATTTTTAATGAGAACCCTGCTTGAGTTCCCATTAGATTTTTTCCCTGTCCTCCTTCCGCGTGTTTTATTTCTCCACCAACTGATTCCCTTGTGCGCGACTGAAGGACTCTATCTCCAGTCAACGCAGCTGGAATTTCATTTCGTTTTAACGCTAGCAAGCCATCCTCTTCATTTAATTTTCTTTTCTCTTTTTTTTTCTCTCTCTCTATCTCTCCTCTTCCCTCTTCTCTCTCTCTTTTTATGTAATGAGCGCCGGGTTGGCATGGCTAGTATTCGTGACTCGTTTATCAGGGGTCCATCACTGCCACCTGCCGGAGATGGATGGTCGCGAACGCCGGCACAGGTGTGGACATTGGCCGCTTCTGGAGGTTGGAGCCTTCTGTGCTCCCGAAGAAGCTCATTGGCAACGATGCGGCCCTGATAAAGACACCCACCCACCCACGGCCATGGCGAGACCCGAGAGCGTTTTATTTGCGCTCCAGGTGGAGGAGAGAGAGAGAGAGAGGGGAGCGCCGCATTCCACGTCTAGGTGGTTCTGTCTCGAGCGACGCTCACGGCACCCACCACCGTACTCTGCACGCAAGAAAGGGTTCATATATATATAAACCGAAACCAAAAAAAGAAAGATGCTCGCTTAGCTTTGAAATTGATTCGTGCTGCAGTTGACCTAACTTGATATAGTATAGCGAATTACATTGTATGCATATTGGTTGGTCTCTTAAGAAATTGTTAGCGACAAAGGCGTGCTCATTTGATATTCACATCAGTCTTCTCATTAGTGAACATTAGAGCTGAGTGGAGAGTTATGGCGAGAAACATTCTTTCTCGTTTTGTTTTTGTATTCTTCTTTAATTTGAAATTTAAAGTCTTTGAAATTAAAAATCCCTGAAATATAAAGAGCTCTCTTTTTTATTTGAATTTCCCTTCTTTTAATGCAAATTTACAAAAAAAAAAAAAAAAAAATCGAAAAGGCAAGTAAGGAGAAAAACGATCTAAGGAAATCCGGTTAATTTTTTCCTTAATGTGGTATGAAATAAAGCTCATCAAATTTATTCAGAAATTGTACAAATTTTGTTTCTGCTCAAAATGTATTATATCATTATAGATTTTCAGTATAAAGATATACTCTCAAATAAGTGAAGAATATTTTGTATAAATAACTGATAGTTTGCCATGGAATTGTCTGCACCGAGATTTGCCCCATTAAGACTAAAATCAGCTTATAATAACCTTCTCAGAATCGCCTTTTCTCTTCGAAAATTATACTCAAGAACTATGACTTGTAGCATATTTGCATTATTCCCATTCTTCATTTGCTAATTGGTATCAGGAATTTCAAAGAACTATATAGAGTTAGTTACTCAAAACAGTAAACCGGCAAACTTGCTCATTAATGCTTTGTTTCATGCAAGTGAAATTTAGAAATTCACAAATCTGATTGCTCTAAGTTAATTTGAATTTGTTACTTCTTTCAAAATATTCCTCAGTTAAACTGGCTAATTCAATTTGATTTTTAAATAAAAAAAACAACAACATAAGAATAGGACGCTCTAATCCTCTTCATAGATAGATAGCACTTCGAAATCGCCGTAATCACACTATTTAAACGATACCAAACATACGTTTGTCTACACACAATCCTTGCTGCATCCACTGTTATATTTTCTTCATATAAAGAATGGACATCAGTGAAATTGAATTCAAAACTAATCGAGGAAATGGTATCGACCTACTCTTGTTTTCTCCCTTATGCTAATGTCTCCGAAATTTACTCAACGTTGATTATAGTTCTGTACAAGGGCGAGATATTACAGGGCGAGATTATTTCGAGTCGGTTTTAACTCCCTTCCTGTGTTTCTTCCTGTCTTCTTCTGTTTCTTCGTCCCCTTCTCCCGTCACAGCCGCCCCTCTCTATTTAAATGGACTGCCAGTTATTTACCTTCGATCGACATTCTCACGTGTATTGAATGGACGGCGGCAATAAAGGACGGTTGACCCCTTCCCCACTTTGCCCTACAAGGTTGTCGACATTTGGGAGGGGTACCTTCCAAAATAAAGAGCTCGGCAACCGTTTGTTTACCGGCGGAAATCGTACGAGATGGAATGATCGCGGAACTGCTGGAGCCTGGAAACCTATTGTTCGACCGAAAAAACACGGCTCTCCTTCTTGCGCAATTTTAATGATTTGATAAACAAGATGGATGAAGGGTTTCTGGAGTTGTTGGAATTAATTGCTAATAGCTGTATCTCGAAGAACGTTAATGACAAAAGCTTTCAGGGTAGCAAACGAAGCCGAACTGAAATTCTTGAGATGCTTTGCTGACTGGAGGAGAGGTCTTCATAGGAAGGAAGGACATCTTGAGGGATTCGCTCATTACTTAAATTATTTCGTGCTTGCATATTTCATGAACGTTCCCTTTAAGTGAGGGGGTGCGATTTGTTCGGCGATGGGAAAATCGCACGATATTATGCGAACGGCCTCAGGTATGCTCCATCTTGCTCATTTTAAAAACGATACTACTGTAAATAACTGCGATTAAAATCGATTCTATTTGCATCAAATTCCCAGTTGATGATCCCTCGTCGTCGGGTTCGTGGAACTGTTGGAACGTTTTGCTCGATTCTATTACGTACATCCTTTTGGAGTAATTTTTTTTACGTGGAACCCCCGTTTCGCTTTGTGGCCCTCCTTTTCGTTGATTTCTATCTGTTGTCTCGGTCTGTATTTTGCTCTTCTGTGCTTGCTTTTGGTCCATCAGCCCCGTGGATCGCCCTTGCCCCTGCTTCTGCTCTGGCCTTGATCCTGCCTTGGACTTCGGCGAAACACTTGTCAATCCGTTTGCATCACGAAGTGGAAGAACATTTTCTCCCTTCTTAATCACTCTCACCATCTCGATGCAAATGAAGGTGGAAGAGATAAGAATTTTAAGCTTAGCGGCCCCTTCTTGCTGCCTTCTGCCTTCCTCTTAAGAGCAGACAAGCCTCACACCGCTTCATGTTATACGGATATAGAAAATCACTGCTGTGAAAGGAACTGAGTGCCATAAAGAAATGCTGTCTGCCTTTTTGGTAATAAAGAGTTACCGAAAGGTCCGGTTGGGTTTTTACCATTTGGAAATTTCAAAATGTCAGTATAGTCCTAATGAATTCTGCCTCAAAGTATTTATAAAATTTAAAGAATTTTCTTCACAAATGCATTTTTATAATACATAAAATATTTCAAACGTGTTATGTCACGGCAATGGCCTTTCTACAGGCTTCGATTGCATTTGAGTGGATATTCGTTTACGTTTTAAACTCCGTATTTCTCAAAAGTATATAATGGCTTTGCTTATAGAATATCCTACAGCTCCTCTAGTCCGTCAATACGAAGTATCTTAGAATTGAACCCCCTCGCCAACACTGAATTGTACTAGTTATTGGTAGTAATAAATTCTCTTCAATACAGCTATCCAAAAATCAATCACGGAATGCAAGGATTCCGCATGGTCTAAGTGAATGAAATTACGTGTTTAGTACGAAGTAACATTTCAGTACGTGATGTGAATGAATGAATAGAAAAATTCTTAAATTTTGCCTCCATGTAAACGGAAAGTCTGTATGATGTGCCATAGACGTCATAACGTGCGCATTCTGGGGCACAGATAACTCTCATGCCACCCTTGATCACACAATCAGATGAAAACTCGAGGGATGATCTGCTCTAATAATTTGGCGCAGAATCTTATTATCACAACATAGTCCGAAGTTACCTGAATGAACACTGCTGGATTGGCTGTAGTAATCCTAATGGACACCCAATTTATTCCCGATTTTTTTTGTTCTGTGAAGATCTGTGAAGGGCTCTGTTTATGTTCCACCTATGCCACAAAACTGCTTGTTTTTCGAAGGGAGATTGTTGCTGCTATTGGAACCATTCATTTGCTGGACATGTCGGCCTAAGTACAAAATGGTTTCTTCGTACTAGAGTAATTTCGTTCAAGTCTATTTGAGAGTGGTTGATGAAAGTGTATAGTGTATAATAAGGAAGGTGCTTTCTTATGAACATTTAAAAGAAAGTTCTCAGATTTCGTAACTTCTCAAATTAGTGAAGGTAATTAATCTTAAATGAACGCCAGTTTAATTGCTCGAAAAAAAAACAACTTAAACGAGTCCTGAGATGAAGCAGCCTTTGTCAAGCGTTCTTTCCTGGCAACGAGTTGGAAAACTTCATGATAAGTTAAAATACATAAAAAAATATTTTTTTTATTTTTACTACAAAAACATAGAAGTTTTTTTTTTCTTCGGGAACGCGTTGTTGTCTCCCCCCCCCCCCCTCCCCTTTTCGATTGCGGTTTGAGAATGTTCTCTTCTGTCGTTGATTTATGTCGTTTACCTGTCTTGCGATGGAAGGAAATATGTCCTTTAATTTTTTTTCCCTCTGGTCAGTTGGATATTTTTTTTCCGTGAAGCAAATAAGCGCTTATAAATTTCCTTGAAAAATCAGAGGAATTTCCTCTTGCACTGTCGTGAAACTATTGGAGGGGAATTTTTTTTTCTTCAAAAAATCCTTTTCGGCTGCTTTCTTCTGAGAGAGTTATGGAGGCGAACTGTTGTGGGGGCCGGGACCGTGATTGATGATCCAGCGGCCAGGGAACACGACTCCACCGACCCCTGGGTGTATGAGAAGTCTCTACCTGAGTGTCCTTCTCTTTCGTCCTATGTGCATCGGTGGTCCACGTAGAAAAGGTTAAGACATGGACTCGAGAGGGCTTGATTACCCCAAAACGTCCATTTTGCGCCTTACAAGATCTCTCCTCTAATAACAGGAATCACACTCTACGACTTAATGGATCTCGTAGCGAAACGGTTCGTTGTGGAAACGATGAGTTGTCGCTTTCTTTTTTTATTTTTTTTTTCTGTAATAAAGTTTTAATTTTGTGTCGGTTCGTAGCGCGCATCTTCAGCAGTAGAGGCAAGTGAACTCATTTTCCCAAGACAACTGAAGCAGTTGCGTAATGTACACGCAACTTTGGAGTTAATAAGGAGGATGCTTGCTTAATTTTCACCGAAGAATTTATTAGGACGTGAATCTCGAGCTTGGAATCAATTTTGTGTGATTAATGCGTTTTAATGAAGCGTTTTTTTTTTTCTATCTAAGGGTTTTTTAAAAACTTAATATGCTTCGCAATGAATAAGTAATTGTTTTCTCTATTAGGAAAGAGAGGTGTGTTTTGCGCTTTTTATTTTCATTTTCCCTTCAACTAATTATATTAATTTACAAACTTTATGACACGTATTTAGGTTTGTTGACTCGAGACTTGTAATGGAAACTCACGATTCTGTTGCGGCTTGTTCTTAAATCGTTGGAATGCAATTAGCGCTATGAGGATCGTTATTTATTAAGGGAGGATAGGATCTGTCTACCTTTCCATCCGGTCGTCCCTTTTGAGGCTACCTAAATGGAGAGGATTTTTGCGTTTAAGTCAGTGGAATTCGTATTATTATGAATGGTAATAATAAATTGAAGGTGTGTTATAAGTCGCGATGAGCGATAAGGTCTTTTTCGGCTGGCGGTCGTGGGTTTGCGCCCTGGGGCTATTGCTGCTGCCATCTCGTATCTGGTCACGGAAGCGGATGATTTAATCACTTTCTCTTCTTCTGCAATAATGGCCGTCTTCTCTGATTTGCAGCCACGCTAGACGCTCATCTGTAGCCTGGCCTTTTTGTGATGGTTGTGGGTGAAGGAGAGTAATGGAGGTGTGGGAGGCAAGAAATTAGACCGCCCATGGCGATGAAGAGAAAGAAGGGGGGATACAAAACTGGCCGCCTCAAAGGAAGCCTTTGCTCTTCACGTGTGTGTAATTCAAGGCAACTGACGTCATATCCGCTGCTTTTTTACACCATTATGAAATCTTGGCCTTATTTTTTGGTGCCCATTTCGTATGAACGCAATTCTCGTGAAGAAGCGCATCTAGCCACATAACTCACTTCACTCTTGCCTAAATTAAACCTTAAGATTCGGACAATTCCAATTGACGTCATGTGTATATTTGAATCCTCGAATGATAGGGATGCTGACTTTTCACCTTGAAGCCCCTTAGGATTTTTCTTGAATCATTTAGAGAAAAAGGCTTTTGGAGGCTCGAGACGGATAATGAACTTTTAAAGGGGGATGGCATTGCGTTGGTTTCAGACAGCCAAAGGACGTTTATGAGAAAGGAATCCGTGCGTTGGTGGGAAGATGGGACAAGCGCTTTCGAATGCCTCACGGGGAATATTTTGAATTGTATATAGGAGATCGGTTCAATAAATTAGTAATTCATTTCATTGGACGACTCTTCACGAATGCCTTTTCGTTGGCAGTTCAAAAATAAACGTCCGGAAGTTTTTTTTATTAAAATTTTTAATGCATCAAAGCCCAGCCCTTTCATTAAATTAGTTTTTGGATGCAGCCAAGACCGAACTCACTGTCTCCTGCCTTGTATGTTTGCACCTGAGCGCTTTGCCAAAGGGTTGACGGTACCTTTGTGAAAGCATTCGACGGAAACCGGGTTTTCCGTTGCTTAGTCGTCTTGAGTACGTTTCCCACTGGGGAGTGCCGGACTTGTGCTCCAAAAAGCCCCTTACATTCAGGTTGGCTAATGTAGTTTCATTCACAAGCTACTTGAATGTCTTTTTTTTTTCCTTCTCCTTCTCCCTACTCTTACTAATCGGTTGTCTGTCCGGAATAATATTTCTGTCTGTGCCTGGACAATTCACCGAGAAGTACGACCAGTTTGTGACCAAGTGAATGCTTTTAGGCGCACCTTTTGAGTAGACAGAAAACCGCTTATCGTTACGGATGTTTCTTTTAAGCAAGAATAATACATTGGATTGCTTAGAAATTTATCTTGAAATATAAGAAATCTCGTATTTCTTTTAATCCTCCATTATTTAAGGTCTCCCCCATCCCCTTTACGATCAAGAAAAAAATAAATAAAGGGCACCAGTTTTCCTAAGATTTTTTCTTTTTCATCGATGGCGATGCGCCTTTTGTTTTGTTTGGATTTTTTTTACTCCATTTTTCTTCCTCTTTTTTTTCTGTCTTCTTTTTCCTTCGCAATTTGTCTTGCCATCCGATCCTCCACCAGGTGATGTTTTCGCAGGTGTGCCAGTAGCGGTGTCACCTGAGCTGTAGGGCGCAGCGACCAACGAGAGGAGAGGGAATGGTTCGACTGTAGTCATCAAAAGACCTCTGCATGGGTAGGCTTGCTTCTCCTGTGACCTCTTCAAAAAATCTAGAATGCTACTACTGACAGAGAGAGAGGGAAAGAACCCCAAGTTCCTTCGCCAGCGAGCTTATTTGTATATAGGTAATTCTAGAGAATAACAAATAGGGAACCGGTGGGTATTTCTGTGTTCAAATGTTTTTAATGTTATTCGAGGTTTGATTGTAGAATGGTAAAATAAGACGAACGGTTAGGTAAAATGTGGAGGGTACTTTTTAAAATATCCATTGCTACAGGGTGGATTCTAAAGTCCCAGTATATCCTTGTGATACAGTAACAAAATCCATTTTCTTTGGAGGTAATGTGAAGGAATGCTAACAAGATTAATGTGTGGTTGGGGATAAACGAGGAGTCTACGGATCGCAGACCAAAGAGTTAATGAAAACACATATCTGAACAATTTTTGGGGACATAATGGGTGACTCATGGAATTATGGATATTGTTGTGTTCCAATAGAATGGATTTTAGCACAATTATTCGCGGCTACCTGTATCACATTTTCACGATAGATGGATTGTACGTTTGGGCCCTCCCGATAACTAATTCTGAACCTCTTAGATTTTTTTGTCTCGGTTTTTATCAGATCTAAGATTCGCTAGATAAAGATTCACAGTATTGAACAATTGAAACAACGCATTGCAGCTGCATTTCTGAAATTACAGTATGAATGTTGGTCAAGGTTTTACGGGAAGTGGAGGAACGCTGGGGACTTTGCTTAGACATGCAAGATGGTCACTCCAAAAATTTACAAGTTCCTCAATATATTGGACCTCGGAAACCATATAAATTTAACCCCTTGCTGAAACTTTCAAAAGTAGAGCATGTAAATATTTTTTAAATTACACGGAAAAGGCGTCAATCTTCCCGTTCCCAAAACTATTAACATCCCAAAAGTTTCGCGTAGATGTAATGAGCATGAGGAATTTCGATGTTGCTTGGTTTTTGCGGCGGCTCCAAATCTTTAAAGATTTTTCAGAGTCGCCGTCTCTGAACTTGGCGGAACTTCGTTTGTTTTAATTTTATTAATCTTGTAGTGCCTCTTAGGAGATGAGATTGGATGAGAGGGTCGGCGTTAACAACCCTGCTAATGGGATACGGCAGTTGAAAGGAGGAGGACGAGAGACACGAGCTTTGGGAAATTTAGCCATTACAATTTTACAAGGAAGGAGGTGGGAAGTGGAAGAAAGAGACGATGTTTAGCGTGGGAGGAAAGGCTCTCGTACCCACTTGTGGATTCACGACGAGGGGCTTCGTGGAAGCGATTGCGATCGTTTGCATCTTTCTTTGCCGGATGAAACGCATGGATAGATGGATGGATAGAAGAGCGCGGGCACCATGACTACCGTAATGATCTTTTATTGTAGCCGAGGCCTCAACCTGTTTCCCGACGACTCATAAATCAGCCGCAAGGGGCGTCGGCGCTGAAAACGAGCTACCCGCTGCCATTCTGCTGCCGTGGCTACTCTCTACCTTTTCTTTGCAGCCGTGGGTTCCGCTGGCAACCCGAAAAGCATCCCCCTGAGATACTTTGGCATCACGTGATCGGCTTCTTCAGATGAATGAGTTAGGGAGGGTAAAGCCTGGCATCCGGCTGGAATTTTAATTTCCTTTCTACTGGATTCGTGAAGATACCCCCGTCAACCGCATTCTTCCTGAATACCATTAAAGGGTTTTTCCGCTGGGAACAGTCGAGTTGTTTACAAGATTTCGGATTGAATTTTTCCTCTTTTTGAGGAACGAGATAAAAATATGTTGTTGTTTTTTTTTTACTCGGATTAAATTTTGCAAAACACGATATAGCTGAGAATTTACTCTCTAATTAACAGTTCAAGAAGAAGACTTAGCTTGCCTGCAAACATCGTTTGATTAAATATATCCACATCGTTCAGGTTCATGGAGATGAATAGAGTGGAAGTAATGAAACCTCTTGTCCACATAAAATAGATTTTACTTCTCCCAGGGAAAGCTTCTGAATAAATATGGTATGAGTTTTGAAATAAGAAACGCTTCTATACGCTTTGAGATAAATTTGCTAAGCGGGTTACTTAGAAATCCAAATAGACAGTAAAGCCGGAGAATGGGTGAAACGACTTTGCATGAATTTAGAAAAAAAGTTTAGATTCAAATAAATGCTGCATAAAAAACGAGAATGATTTCATAAAGATTAAATATTTCGGAGTTAAGCTTGGCGTGCATAAGCGCATTAAATTAGGAAAGGTGCTCACGATGGAAGAAGGGAAGGAAGAAAGGAAAGCGTGACTTGAATATGTTATAAGGTGAGATTCGTTAAATATTAGAAATTTATTTTTAAGCGGAACTATTATATATCCATTCTCCATATCTTTTGTATTGCTATCATTTTTTGATGATAACGAAAGTCTCTAAGATATCAAAATTACTAAGCGGGAAGTCGGCGATGCTCAATGGTTCTGCTAAACTGCTTCGCTCTGTCGCCCCTCTAAAGCCAATGTCCTTTCGAAAAGCGCTGGAAAGAAAGTTTTTAATCCAAATGACATACTTGGTATGAGATGTGGGTATTTTTACAGGAAAGAAAATATTAAAAAAATATTCGTATAATTATTCCAAAACGACTTGAATGATAATGAATTTCGGGTGCGTAACTGTAAAGGGTCGGAACAAATTCAAAGAAAGGCCGACTTTGCTTCCAAAATATGAGTTTCTTATTTATCGTTTGCTAAATCAGTGTGAAGTTGTTAATAATTTAATTTAGAATTGCTCTTTTATGTTTGCGGGGGGATGCCGCGTTTCCGCAAGGTGCAAATTTAGATTAAGGAAAAAACAAAATTTCGCATCATTCCGACAGAGACTTGCTGTAAATTTTTATGGCTAAAGTTGAAACGATGCAAATGAAGATGTTTATTGTTTTTCGTCTGCATTTAAAGGCTCGTTTATTATCAAATTTTTAGAAGAGAGGCGGAGCAATGGGAGGTTGTTTTTTTTTTAATCCTCTCTTTTTCTCCACCTTATTCCTCCCCGCCGCCGTCGAACGAACGAATAATGAATACAAAAAAAAAAAAAAGCGATCGGGCCCCCCTGTTTTATGCGGCACTTTATTCCTTTTGATTGTGAGAATCCCCAGCTGAGCGTACTTCCTCTTCTCAATGGAAACCAGTGTCTCCACAAAGGAGAATGGAATGGTGGAAGGAAGATGTGAAAAGAACGAGAAGAGGTAGAAAATTATCTTTAGACCCGTGACTTGGATTTAAGAGCATTTACTGCTTTTCTCTTTTTCCTTCCTTCCACCTTTTACAATCTTTCTTTCTTTGGTACGATTTTTAAGCACACAGAGTGATCATACTAAAACAAGAACTTGACACAGTTTTATCTCTTTTTGAAGAAGAAAGAGAAGAACCCGCGGGAGCAACAATTTAAAGAATTAGTCTGTTGTTGATTAACATCAAGTTATGTCTGGGAATTTGAAGCAGTCGACACGCTGTAGACAATGACGATCTTTGAACATGGAGATCAAAGATATATACTATATAATACACATAAACATAGGCAACAAAAGATATTTTCGAAGTTATTAACAACTTAGAAATCGCAGTGATAGGTAATTTGTTCATTGCTGTTAACGGCTGTCCAAGTTGAACTCGCCTCATAGAAAAACCAAAACGTTCGCAGTTAATCAGGTTAATTAAGTGAGAGCACTATATTTTTCATATAGTTTTTTATTTATAATTTCTTACACTTTGTCTTTTACACAGATAATATTAATGAAATAAGGCCTACCGCATTATATGATGACCGACTAGTTTCGGCTTTATTTCCCGCCTTCAACAGGGTATAGGAAAAAATATGATCAGTGAGCAATGATAGAGCAGAATTGTTTGAATCATAGATAATGTGAAATGTATAAGGAAATAGATAGCCGAATTCTCTTAAGAAACGAATAGACTCGCCAGGACAAGATTATGGAAATAGCCTTTTATTTTATGCGATATAAAAAGTCACTGAGCATTTCTTGTGTTCATGACCATATGTAATTGCTAACATGAATTCTTAAAAAATTGTTGAGAGGCATAGCAAATGGAAGTTTCATCAATTCTTATTCTTGTGTGAAAAAATTTTTTTTTGGGGGTTATTAACGAATCTCCTCAGACTAGTCAATATTATTACAATACAATATTGGCCGAAAAATAAGAGGATAAGAAAACGAAAATTTGCAGTGTTGATAAACGTATCCGAGAGTTAAGTTGTTGACGTTTACCATCGCTGTATGCCTATCAAGAATCCTTTAACAATTTGTTTTAACAATCATATCACGTAAAAATTCACCACTTGAAGCTAGGTTATGTTTATGAATGCAAACTTTAGAATAATAGCAGGGGCGGAACAAGAACACTAATAATGCTCGGTTATGTGGTCGAATTGAAGCGAAAATTTGTTGAGTTTACAAAAATCCATTTCTTATTCACCTATTTTATTTAGGGAATTTGAATCATAAAAAAATGAAGAGAACGCGATCAGATAAAGATTGTGTTGAAATCACTTTGAATTTTCCTTGAAATTTCTCCGGAGTCTTATGAGTTAGGTATAAGGTATGTGCGAATGTTGGCGAACGCCTTTTGCGAATTCAATGACTAGAGCCACATTAATTAATTTGCTTATCAATAAGTCGCTCACAAATCAATAGAGAGGTCTGATTGGGAGAGAATTTAACCTGATTGCAAACTGGAGCGAGACGTCGTCGCCACCCCCTCAATAACAACAACTACACCAGCAACAAGACTAGCTAACATTCGGTCGACTCCCAGCAGATGTCTGCTTGTTTGTAGGTGCAAAGAACAAAAGAACCCCAAAGCCAAAAAGAGGGCCGGGCGGTTTTTTAATGACTGCGGACGAACGCCCACAAACCCTCCGGTATGATAGTTAACCCGTTGGGTAGTAAGCATGCTAAGGGACCTTCGCTTCGCAGGCCAGAAAGGGTTAACGCGGTGATTCATGGGTGACATCCACAAAGGTTTTTTAACACTCTGATTAACTTGGCAAGCTGAGAATTTCAGTCCTGCAAACCAGCTCGCCATTAATAACGGCGTTTTTTGAGATTTCCGTGTGGGAGGATCGCGTTTTGACATTTTATGGGCTCGCTTTCGTGAGGTTTGTGATCTTGAAGGGGAAAAATCGAACGGTCTAATTACCGAGAAAACTCTCTGGGATGATTGTAAATCTATCGAAAAAAGGCAACAACAATGATCAGGGCAAGAAGAAGAATTTTTTTTTTTCGCATTTGCTTTGAAGTATCTAGATCATGTTTTTACTTCTTTCTTGAGGAGATTTATTCTTTATAAGAAGGGCTGGGCTTTGATTACGTGGGAAAATTAATTTTGGATTGTCTTAGATTCTTTTTATTTTTTAATTTTAAAATCCTGACGGCCCTTTGCTAAAACTGTAGCCAATAACTCATAAGCACCGTAAGAAGGAATGTTTTTGCTCCGAAAAGTTGTTTCGGTGTTTTCTTTTGAGGAAACTCTTAAGAAAACGGAAGAAAATAATTTAAAGTAATTTGAATTGTTAAATGTTCCGTATAATTGTTAAATCCTGCGTATAACCATGTGGTTAGTATAATTTATAAATTACTTAGCGTGAAATTTCTTTTCCTAAAGAAAACGTTGAAAGGTTTTTGTTTGTTTGCTTGATAAGCTTTCTTATCGGAGCATTAACCTGATGCGTTTAGGTAATTATTAAGTTTGTTATACAAGATAAGTTTATCTTCAACTTTGTTGTTTTTTTGTTTTAAATGAACAACAACAAAAACAAAAAAAAAACTCTCTAAATCTCTGTCCTGGGAAATATGAAATATGAACTAACAATTGTCACGTTAAAATTGATGGTTATCTTTTTAATTTTTCCAACGCGTCTCCTGTAATTATCTTCCATGGGATTCACTAGTCATTGGCTCTTAATTAATTTTTTAAATTGAATTTCTCTTGTCTTATTCTTGGTTGTTTCGCTGTTAAACGCTACGGAAAGAAAAATGAAGTGCAACGATCGCTACACAACTTTTTAACGATCCATCCTACATTTTCCAATGGGAATAGGGCGAAGTCTCGCCGTGAAAAAGTTCGCTTTTTATATATCCTTTGGGATTCAAAGCACTTTTTTTATCTCTTTAATTTTTGGACTTCTTCTTCCTGTTGAGGAAGAGGAGGACGTCTCGGCGGTTCCGTGCTTATGCGGTGGGAAATTGACCTGTTAACGTGTCTCGGCTGTCGATAGCCGCCGAACGAATTGATGAGAAAAAGCGGCTACTGTGAGTCTGAACGCTCCTGTTCTCGCTGTCGTTCTCTAATGACTCCGTTGCACGCGAGACTCAAACGGGAGTTACAATGGCTGACAGGGTGAGCCCCATTTGCTCCTTGAATTCGCTCCTCAGAAACGTCTTCATTTGAGGATCATCGCGTGAACGCATTAGAAGCATTGAAATCGCGCCTTAAACTTTCTAAATAGTCGTGATGGCCTTATTTAAACTCCTTAATTGGACCTTTCTTCGCGTTAAGATGTGTCGATGGTTTCGCCATCTGGGGAGCAAGTTTAGAATTCATTCAGATTAAGTTTATCTCAGTAGTTTAGAAAAATAATTCTTTTTTCAGTAAAAATAAAAATTTTTTTAAAAAAAAGCTTAATTAACTCACTCTTACCGATTTATCGAAATGTTATCTACTTTTTCCTCTTTTAATATTTTTTCAGAACTTTTTAACAGTTTAAATATCTAATAAGAATTGCGCTCCGCTTGTCCATTCGAAAAATAAATTCAGAAGCAACTAATCTGTAATAATAATAAGCTATTTAAAAGTTACATAGTAATAATAGTCTCTTTTATATTAATGCGATGATAATTGCATTCGGAAAGTAGCGACTTGTTTGTAGTAATTACATTTTTTTTCTTTTTTTCCTCAATAGCTTGCAAACCGATCACAACATGCTATAATTTTATTCTTTGCAATTGATAGATTTAATGACCTGCTTTGGTATTCTATGGGAACAAGAATCCAAACAGGATTAGCCACATATTAATGAATCATCATCGCCAAATTAGAGAATCATGTCCGTTTGCAGAGTTGGCATGTCGTATTAGGGTCCTGTCTACGAATACCCCGATATTACCTAGGTGCAGTTTTTTTTTTAATGGGGGAACTTAATAAATGGTCTTGCTCCTTTTGCTTATTTTTTTTCTCTTCTCAGCATAAGCTCTTTAAATTTTTTTCCCTCTCTCTCTCTTCTTTCTGTCTATCTTGGATGGGGCGAGGAAAGGCAAGGCAAGAGCTGAGTGAGTGAGTGAGTTGAAGTCCGATTGCCTGCTGGGCTTTCGCGTGGCGTGGTCTTGTGGGCTGGGGATCCTCCCCAGACCCAAATCCGGTATTGGGTCAGTCACACGGGAGCTACTGCGCAGGCGCATCGAGTGGCGACTCCTGACGCCCTCTACTCCAGCTGTTAATTAACCAACATTCTTTGAAATAAATAAATAAAAAATAAATCCAACGTGGGCTGCGATTCGAAGAGAAAATGAAATTACGGAAAGTTAATAAATTTTAAATGTTTATTTTTAGTTTGGAATTCTGCTTGGACAAGCCGGAGAAATGATTTTTTTTTTGTGCACTCATTCTCCTTTTTTTATTCATCAAATTTACAGACATTGAGACAAAACTTCTCAAATTATTATATATTAGGGAAGTATATTTCATAAACAAATCGCCATTTAAAGTATTTTTGAATAATATGAATTCATTTGAAGTAAGCTGCTCTTGAAGCCGGCAAAAAAATAAAATTTGATTTATAACCCCTCCCCCAAAGTCCAGTTGTCAAATTGACTTTTCTTAAAAAAAATAAAAAAAAAACCCTCTAAAATTGGTGATATAATTGTGTATTAGAAATTGAAATTGAGAACAAGCATGTTCAACCGTCTGGAATAATGTTCACTGCAATTTCTCTATATTTTAGCGCAGCAAGGTCTGGTTCTGATCTCGACTTCAGTAGGACGGGAAGCCCATAAGAACAATGAATCTTTTGAAGAACGTTTATAACATTGCCTTAATTCAGCATTTTATGCAAACTGCAGCAACTTCGCCATCTATCGGCAAATCTTGGAAACCTTTTTATACCACAAAAAAAGCAGACAAAAATATCATATCCCATTAACTCCCTTTCAGCTCCTCCTCCTTTTGACTTCATAAAAAGAATACGGTATTCAAAGTTAGCGAAGGAAGCATGCTCTTGAATGGCTCTCCTGTGTCCTTTTCTGCCCTGATGTCTTTAATAGGAGTCTCGATTTAGACAAGTTTAGCATATATTTACACTGGAGAGCCCAACATTTAGCAGCGTCCGTTGATATTTCTGACAAAAGACTCGCCGTCCCTCACCTTCCATCGCGAAACTACTTAATGATACCTTTTAAGCTGGAACTCCTTGTCATTTTTGGAGCAGACTATTGAGAGAGATGAGAGAAAGAGAAAAAAGAGAGGAGAGGCATTCAACCTGGCTCATCAGTGTCTTCTGTTCGCGTTACTGCGCAGGCGCAGCACACTCGTCTTTTTTTCCGGTTGCTTTTGTATCGTTCATCTATAGGCTACTGTTCATATAATGATATCGTTTATCTCTCCCTTCTTTTGCTGGAAGACTGATTTGCAAAAATGCGCTCAGTTATGATGAAAGGAAGTGAAATTGAAAATTATATGTTTGGATAAATATTCATGTTAAGTATTTTTTTAATTTTTTTCCCCGATATTAGCTTTTATTTGTTGTTGTTGTTATTATAGCGGGTGGTGTTGCTTTAAAACTCAATAGAGAGCACAATGTAACTCTAAACCTTAACGGTTCGTTAGTTTCATAAATATTATCGGGTGGAGGAGAAAAGTCATGTTGGGTAAAAGTTGGTGTGTCATTGGGTGCCGTGGATTCCCCTTTTTTTTTCTGTTCCCTCTAACCCCGTTTTTCTGTTGTGGGTGGTAACGCGTCTCCATTTCGAAGCATTTGTTGTTAATGCGTTGGAATGAGACGCTTTTTCTCCTTTTCGGAGGATGACATTTTGACAAGTTGGAGTGACATTGGAACGTCGGTCGCCTCCGCTTGTCACACACAGACAGATACACAGACACGCTCTTTTCCCCTTCTCCACCAATCGAAGGAGGGGTAGTTATTAGAGAGCAAAAAAAAAAGGGGTTGAGGAACATGGGAGGGTAGCATCTACTACCAACTTCCCCTCTTCGTTTTTCTTTTTCTTTTCAAAGATATGAAAAAATATGATTAAGCTTTCTGAATGTTTTTTTTTATTATAATGCTATTTTAACTTAAAAATTAAATTAATTAATAAAAATCTTAAAATAATTTCTTTAAAAAAAACTGATGAAATTAAAATCAGATGCGTTAATTAAGATGAAATATTTACCCGCTAACTTAAAATAATTTTTCTGAAAACATTTCTAGACTTCCTGATTCGATTGCGAAATTAAACTGAGCATAATCTTCTATAAAGCTATAAATATCCTAAATTTCAAAAAAAAAAAAAAAAAATTTTTTTTAGAGTTTTCGATTTGGTGCTTCATTCAGGACTCCTATACTAGGGCCATTAAGTCTGTCGCTAATCTGGCCAGAGGCTTTTAGAAGCACTCGAGATTTCTACCTTCTTTGGATTACTCCTTTCTTTCCCTTTGTTTGTATGTGTGAGATCGCTTTGATTAACTCTAATGCAAGAATGAACAGGAAAATGGGGGTGGATGAAAGTGGTGGGGGTGGTGAAGGCTTTTGCAGGAGATGGTTGGTGGGGAGAAGATTTTGGGCGCCAAGTCTGCAAAACCCTTAATGGCTTCTGACAGAAACGAGAAGAGATGCCGCTTGACCAGTAGCTGGAATGCAGCAAATTTATGGCCATAATAATATGGGGCCTTGTAGTCAAAGTTGAGAATGGGACCTAGAGAAGAAGGGAAATGATGGAACGAAGGAGAGAAAGAGAGAGAGAGAGCGCCAGTGCCGCTAATTGTAGCCCCGAGTACCAAACGTCTCCTCGCAGGTATGAGAACGGGGACAGCCGTAGGAATGATTTAAATGGAGAGGGGGGAAATGTTCGAAAGAGGTTTTCAGGGGGTTGGACTTTTCGTGTATGTGTGTGCTAGTGGGGGTTTAAGTTGAAGCAGAAGTTTCACAAACCAAAAGAAGAAGGTTGGGTTTCTCGAAATTACCCATTCGTTATCTTTTCCATTGGGATTGTTAAAGAGATGTTGTAATTGAAACTGTTTGGGGCTTCTGGTAGTCATGATGGAGGTCGAGGGACTGTTGTTGTTGTTGTTGTTCGGGGGTTTTCTTTTTTTTAATACCAATTGTTTTGCAACAGACTAATTGGAACGGAGGCAGATTTATGATCAACCGTTCGGTTTTAAATACGTTTTTTCGAAAGAATGTAACAGCGAAGGCTATAGAGTGAAAATTGGCTTGCCAGTTCCTTTTTTCCAGCATTCATACCGCTTTAAGTTTGCCATTATTCTACACTTGCTAAGCCTGTTTTGAAGATACGTTTTTATAAGTATTATTGCTATTTTATTTATATTTAGTGACTTTCAATTAGAGCTTTAAGCAATTCCAATCCAGAATGGATACTTTCTATGTATGTTAAATTATAGATTACATGATTTAAATATATTTAATTCGTTCAGAGGAACACCCCTTATTATTCGGCGACTATATATAAATAAATTAAATTTTTAATATGGTGAAAGCCTTTGGGTGGTCCGACAATTTAATTCTGGCTCTTTCCATCTCCTTAGTGAAGAAGATAAATGTTTCGTTTTTGAATCAACATTCATTCGTGATGTATATCTATACCAAAAAAGAATTCTAGGAATAGTATTTACATGAAAAATGTTTGCCTTCATAAAATATTAACGTCGAAAAAAAAATTGTTCACGTAATTTCTCTTCCATTTCCTTCTTTACTTCAGAATTTCGCAAATCTTTCAGAGAGATGTGAAACTACGAATATTTTATTCGTGATACAAAATAAAAACCGTTTTTCACACCGAGCGAGGAAAAAATATTTTTTTGGTTGCCTTGTCTCGCTTTTTATGTATTCATTCACAAGTTCTTCGCCTTGGAATTGAGAAAAAAAAATACTTTTCCCTCCTTAAAAAAATATGAATTTTTTCCCCCTTGATATTCATGGTTTTTTTGTGTGAGGGAGTAATTTTTTTCCTGGTCTTTCCCTAAGTTTTAATTTCGAATCCGTTAAGAAATGTACAAATCTCTTAAGTACATTCATGAGAAAGTTACTGAGATTGAGAGATGGAAATGTCAGAGGAAAGAAAAAAATAATTAATATTCTTTGTATTTAATTTACGCGAATGGTTAATTATACATTGTAAATTTAAATTTTAAAAGGAAAAATATTAGGATTAAAAAAAATTAAAAAGCGTTTTTATGTACAAGGAAGAACAGGATCGGCCGTAGAAAATTAAAACATAAGAGATTATAGAGAATAAAACTATTTTAATCGAGGAAGAAATGGGAAATCTCCCTTTAGATGGAAACGATGGTAAACAGGTTTAAAATAACAGGTGAGAAGGGAAGGGAAGGGCAAGAGAAGGAACATTAAAAAAACTCACTTCAAATCTCATGTTTTTCAGGTGAACGTTCCGTTTTTCCTCTAGTAAACCTTATTTTTTCTTTTCCTATTTGAGTGCGAATTGTCGTCACCTCTGGCTGTAAGTTCTTTTTTCATTTTCTCTCTCTCTCTCTCTCTCTCTCTCTCTCTCTCTCTCTCTCTCTCTCCCGCTTCCTTTAGGTTTAATATCTTGAAACCCTCGTAAAAATAATCTCAATGTTTCAACACCATTGTTGCTCGCTTTTATTGCAGAGAGTAAAAAAAAAAAAATGTTAATATATTTTTTCTTTCACCCTCATTTATGAGAAAGAACGAACATGGCCTCCGTCGACCCCGCCGCCAACAACAGAGTAGCCCTGGAAAGCAAATTGGAATGGAAACGAATTAGTGTGCGAGGACCATGACATGCTGTTGACATTGTTGCAATCGATTTGTTAGTTGCTTGTCATAAGAAGTGTTTCGGTAATAGTCATACTTAGAGCTTAGTCCATTTGAAGCGTTTTCAGCTTGGCATCCTTATAAGTTTGAAATTAGAAATTTTTCATTCCTTTGCATATACATACAAAAGAAAGCATTATGACCAAAGCATATACAGTGTCTTTTAAGAAAAATCCGTATCTGCGAAGAATGTTTAATGATGCTGGTGGATCAGACTCACCTGTCCACATTCTACACCCAGACAGAACATTAAAATTGATTAGCCTCACTTGCCTATTAATCTGTATTCTCTAGGAGGAAATAACTTTTAAATTTTTTGTCATAAAAAGCCTTCTTCCTTATTTATACAAGTGTGAAGCGTTTTCTTTCCTGAGAGAATCTATTGTTCTTGTTCATTAAGTGCAAATCGAGATTTTTCACAAGCGATTCTCGTATTAGTTAGGAATTTAATTTTGTGTTCATGACGGTTCTCAAATCATCTTCATTGACAAATTAAAAGGGGCATTTTTGCGCGTGTTTAAGTTTAGTACGTGGGCATAGTTATAGTTCGAGTGGGCTCTGCATAATTCTTTTCGAAGGGTTTATTGTTCCACCTGCGAGGACCTACCTACCTACCTACATGCGCCCTCCCTTCCTCTAACCTAAGGGTCGTTGCGTTGACCAAAATCTTTTTCCCACAGTTTTAGAGAGATTGAGGCGACAGGGGAAAAAAAAAGATAAGATGGAGAGAAGGGATGGGAAGGGAAAGAATTTTGACAGGTCCGCTTGTATAAAGTATATCAGTAACTGGGCTTCATTTTCTCTCCTTCATGGCCCCCTTTTTGTTGTTGTTCTTGTTGTTGGATAGGTTTTAAAGGAATGTGTGTTTGGCTAATAAAGAGCGATAAAGTGACCCGGTAAATGCGTGGAATTATAAAGGGGTGAATTTAACTCGAGGAAGGAAATGCGTAATTATTGAAATTGAAATCTACTCTGGTATAGGTTACTTAAATCTAATGCAGTGTAAACACAAATTAGGTCAATGATGCGTTATCAGTTTAATGCAACATGAAAGAAATACTTATTTAAATATTTATTCCGCAGGGTAATAATTATACCAACCTCTAAAAATAATAAAAGAAGGAATGGTGAAGGATGGAGAGAGAGGGAGAGTATATTTTACGAGGTTTCACCTGAGCGTCTGCGCGTAATAAGCTCTTCACACCGTCGTGAATCGAACTTAACACCCAATTCGCATTTGGCGCTTGGAAAAGTGTGGAAGTGACAGGGCTGAAAATGACGCTCATTCCAAGCTGAACCCTCATCCCCACCCCAGCGAAGAAGTTCCTTTTGATGTCGAGCGAGAGGGGGTGTGGGGAGGGGGACGAGAATATTGGACCTTTTTTGACGACGAGGGTCCGGGCATAGGTAGGGGGGTAAGGGGAAAAGTGCGATGCCCGTGAACAGGTGCTCATTGCCACTGACACCTGCCATTGTTCCGACCATGAGATATTATTGGACGTCGTTAGTGCTGTTGATGCGCATTCGGTTACAGAAAAATAATGGGGACGACGGCGGGTTTGTGTGTCCGATTCCCAAGTGGCTCCTCTTCACTCACAGTGGGGGCTGCAAGAAAAGCATCGGCAACCGACTCGAGCGTGGTTTCCTCCGCAGGAGATTCCCGTAATTGTCCCCTGTGTTGGAGGATCCCATAGGAGTCATGACACCCCCTAGACAGTCCCTCTGGTCCCCCTTAGATCTGCCCAGCGACTGAAGACAAAAAGTACCCCCACTATCCATAGGCAATTGAACCCATGTTGTCATGTTATTTAACCCCTAAGGGAGGTCGCTACTCTCCCTTCAAACGTTCATCTCTCCCTTCCATCTTATTAAATTTCGCTCTATTTCGCCCTGAATGAACCTTATTTTAAAAATATCATGCAAAGTTTATAGTAACCGTAGAAGCATAAAGAAATATATAGCTTTCTGGAGATTTATTCCACAATGCGTGAAATAGAGAGAGGAAAAAAAGTTTGCCACCATGTCTTCCAATTCTCTCCAATTTCTTTTTCTTTTCAAGTTTTCAGAATTTTTTTTAAATGAAACCACTTAGTCGTGCATGATGGGAAGGAGACGAGAATAATTGAAGTGTTGAGTCCAGTTACTAAAACCTCCCCGTCATTTCTTCCCCCACCCTCAACTTCAACCCTCCTTCGTGCTCATGTCTGGTGCGCAGCCCCTGGAATTAAGCCTCTCAGAGAAAAAAAATGATGATGGGGGAAGAGGTGAGGGAGTAAAAAGTATACAGGAGAACTTTATATCCAATCCGAACCACAAGGACGAGCTCAGTCTTTGCTTAGTATTGAGTTTCGGAGCAGAAGAGACCCAAATACACACATAGGTGGGGTCACGAAACTTTAGGCAATTCTTTCTCCAAGTGAAGAAGAAGCCTTTGATCCCAAAAGCCCACTTACCTGTCGCCGCTCCCCCACTAAATACATGAAATTATGTCACAGAGAACTCGAAATTTTCGAATCCTTAAGGTCATTGGTGTTTTTGAATTAACTGCCGCGTGATACGGCATAATGGAGATAGTCATTATCACAAAATTTTACCAAATGTTGCGCTTTGGCAATACGATTCTGGGAATATTGTAAAACGTGATTGAGAAGGTCTCGATTGTTTTATCGAATGATTAAAACATGTTTTAAAATGTTATTTCTTTTCATCTTAACTCATTAAGTAAATGAGTAGAATTTAATTGCACATACGGCGTGTTTATGAACGTGTCACAGGAACATTAAAATATTTTTATTGGGAAAGGAAAGAGATTCCTCGACAAGCATTTTCTCATCCCTCGAAGAAGAACACGAAGTTTAATATCATTACGCATGCTTAATGGATTAATAAAAAGAGTCTAAATAAGTGTACCGATCATCTGATACTAAAAGAAAATATTCAGCGACGAGGCGAGGAGCTTCTAATTCAAGCGGAACATGTTATCTCGCCTAAGACTTTTCGTTCGTCTCGTTGGAGAAGTCGATCACGCGGCTCGTTTTTGCCGAGCAATTCATTTGCATATTGATGGCAGAGGAAGGAACGGATCGTTGGTTTTTATTGATCTCGAATCGTCTTTTTCCTCCGAATGTTTCTTGCTCTTATTTTTTTTATATCGTCCTCGATTCTCGGTTCACACGTGACGATGATCGGCGGTTCGTGAAGACCCCACCTCTTCCTCCCCCCAACCCTTTCTCCTGAAACAACAACCTACTGTCCAATAGCGCATGATAGCGTGGGAGGACGACGACTGAACGAGTTCGTCCCCATTCGTTACCGCACTGGCCTGAGCGATTATGCCGTTGGGTGACAGCTAAACTAACCAAAACGAAGGCGGAACCCTTTAGTCAATCTAAAAGCGTATTTACCTTCCAGACATCCAATAAGCTGAGCTAAAGAGACTTCTGTTCCAGTTTCGGAATCTAAAATGGGAAAGATGATCTTATAATGATTTCTAACCACGAAATTGAACACTAAATATGTTAACTTTAATGTTACCCAATACACGTCCATACTTCTCTTGACATTCGTTTCCTGAAGCTCTCTATTAAGTCCCTTTGGGGACGTCTGTCAGTCTGTCCACAAGAGAAAATCGGTCTGTCACCGACACCCCACGCAACCAAGTTGTGGAGCTCTATTCGGTGATGTTGACGGGAGGAGAGTCCGATACCCCCAAAAGGAAGAAAAGCCGCCTTTCACTCTGAAATTCCCCGATGGAAACAGTGCATCAAGTGGAAAAGGAGCGAAGGGAATTGCAGAGAGGGACAGACAACGGTTGGGGGAAACGGGGAAAAAATGGACATCAGAGTGGAACTCCTCTGGGTAAACATGCATTTAGATTCGCCATTTGTCCCTCGTCTTCCTATTCACATCTGCCACTGTCGATCATCCATTTATTGAGTAATATATTCATATTCGTGTATGCTCTCCAAAGAGTGGTGGCTTAAATATATTTAAAAAAGAAATTCGGAGCGTTCATTCGTCTCAGTCCACCGAGCATAGAATTGGAGAAATTTTTATGCTAAGTTGAAATTTGGACTGCTTTATAGCTTCAGGTCTGCCTGGGTGGTAAAGCTCTATATCCGGCCATTGAAGACGGTGATAGATATATTTCTTAGTATCAGAATAATTGCAAAATAAAATGAATGAACTGGATAGGAAAAAAAAACAACTTTTTAATTAAATCCTATTCGAGCAGAACCAAACAGGAAATGCTAAGAAATGTGTACTCATCTGAGCGAAACTCCCAATGAGCCTTGTTATTGTAATATAAATTTAATTTTGTTGATTAATACGATTGATATTACAATAAAAAAAAAGTCTGAGGTTTTCCAGTTATTGTTTTTAAAAGACACATTTTTTTACTATATAAAAGCTTGTTAAGGGAGGGTGAAGGGAATTCGCTCGCTGTTAAGGGGTTTGTAATACGAACAGGTGAGAGATACAGCAGGTGCTTTGATGGTAGAGCATAGAATTCATTTGTTGTTAATGTCAGAGAAGGAACTGAAAAATATCGTTAGTTCTGTGTATTTTTAGACATAAAAAGACTGCGCCAATCTCGATTAGGCCGCTCTCTTAAATGTAGGATACGGATGATAAGGAATCATTACTTTCAGGGGCTATAAAATCTCTTCCAGTAAAGTTATTTATATATTACAATGACTTTTTTCGTTTATTTTCTTGTAATTCTACATTTATTGTCTTCTGGGGATGCTTGCTTATTTTAAGAGTGACATGTAATTTATTAACCTTGTCAACGGTGCATATTAAGCGAAGTTCACGTTATATAGTTTTGCAATGCGAATCTATCTTCAGACGCCGTCTCGATATAGATAATGGCTTATTTTGGCTCGCAGGAGTAAATTTTTTTTATTTATTTTATATCCCCCTTTATATTTTTTTTCTTGATGCGTATTACGATTTTTTGTTTCTCTCCTCAAAGCAGAGGAGCAGGTTGACATTGCCATCCCTTAACGACCGACGGGATATGTGACGGTGGCAGTTGGCGTCGTTAATACCTTTCTATAAATTTTATTTTGAAGAGCATTTATGGCGATTCTCTTGGAAGCCAAACGATTTCTGTTCCTTTCATCGAACATTTACGATCTCCCCTCACCTCCTTTTCCCTCCTCCACCCACTCCCTTGGCATGGCAAGACGAGGCTTTGGCTTCCCTTTCAACAGACATCTGATTTTAATTAGTTTTATTTCTTGCATGAAAGTTAAGATCATATTCGGATGTGACTTTTTCCCCCCTGCTCTTCCTCCATTCGAAGGAATAATTTATTTACATTAGATTAACATTGATGGGGTTCGTGTATGAAATACGACGCAGTTAAATGTCTCAAAGTCCCCCTCTAATGGAGGAAAGGCATTGGCTAAGAGGAGTTTTGCATATGGTCGTATTTAACACGCATCATGGGAGATAGCACTGAATGGAATGAAATATAGGTGTATTTATTTTTAATATTCTAGTCATCAAGTTTCACCTGTGTGTCGTTTGACACACGTTAGATTTGAAGTGTGGGTGGATAATATTAGAATAATCATGGCTTTTTTGAGCTTAATATCTACTCGATGGAAATGATTTTTAACATTGATTCCTCTCCTATTGTCAAGCCGTCAGCTGGATTCTCACTCGCGCCAACTAAATGACAAAATAAAGTTTGCTTGAAACTTTGTGATTTTTTTCCCATGCATAAATAATAAATGACAGTAACACGATTATTCATTTACGACAGCGACACTAATGTCCTGTAGTAATTAAAGTGGTTGGAAAGTGGTACCCGTCTAATGCAAATATTTTTTTTGGAAGAGATGAGAAAAAAACCCAACTAATTAATGTAAATTTTTTCATCAGTACACAAACGGATTTTTCTACCAGAATGCTGAAGTGGAGTTTTTTGCCACTTTAAAATCCTTTTTTCCAGGACTGAAGTATTTATGGGGTTTGGAATGAGTGAAGCGAGCAAAGGCGCAGGTGGAAATGTCTTCAATCGCACCTGGTTTAGACAGTCGAAACGATCAAATAGCGATTAACGTTCTTGTGTAGTCTGAAAGCGAAACTTTTATTTATTTTTTTGTTATTTTATTTTCGTTTACATCATGTCATGATGCGACCCACTGCTGAAAATGTCGTGAGAGAATCACCATCTTTTCCACGGAGGAGTCGATATTTTTTTTTCATTTATTACCTCGACTGTTGTGGGAGTTTTCCGTTGTGAGCAAACAGCTGGAGAGGGTTCGATCGTTGAGTGAGTTTTAGTGTTATAACGGTTTTAAAACATTCGCCCTCCCATTTCATTGTAGTTGGAGTATATGGCTTTGAAAGGCTCATTGTGTTTATGTTGGCACAGCCAATTGGGCATGGTGTTGTTATATTTTGTTTTGAATTCAAATATTGAATTGAAGGATATTTTTTGCTTGAAAAGTGTAGCAAAGAAATAAATAAAAATTCAGGGGGAGATTAAAAGAGAGGTGGTGGTGGTGATGATGATGATGATGATGATGATGGTAGGGTAAGGGAGAAAACGATCGACTCCACCTGTCAGATCGAGTCAGTGAATGAAGTCACGTCAAAGGCCGTCTAATTAAACAAGATGGATGACGGAATATTAACAGTATGTTATGAAATGATCAACGCCTTCGAGTTCTCTTTTTTAATTTTCTTCCATTTTTTCGTCTGTCAAAGGAGATGAATGGGAAAACTCATTCTTCCGTGTTAAGAGTTTGTAAGTGAAAAGATTGATTATTGCAGTACATAGTTTGCGGTTTGAGCAAGAAGGTGAAATTAAAATTAAAAAAAATTTACATGCGCATTGATTGCGTTTTGTGCAGTTAGGAACTCGTAATCAAAAATGAAGGGGGAAACCACTTTAATGAATTTTAAAATAATTTTTAAGCGCATCTAAATCCATTCATATTATTCTTTACTTTACCTACAACCGAATTGTCATATTGCGACTTTGCCTTCAGGGTACTGAGAACGTTGCCACTTTACTCTGGTTCAAGGCTGCCATTATCGAATTAATAGTCGGTTATCGTCTCTTATTTTTGTGTCGCATTTTTTAAGTTTAATTTTTAATTTCTCAACTGCAGACGTTATTAAAAAATGTCTTGAAGTAATAAAAAAATTAATTTTTTTTGCTCGAGAGTGAAAGTCGGCTCCTAAGCAATTAGTGTGCGTCCAAATGAGTCCCCAGTGGCCGTTTAACTTCGATGATGGAGCGATTTCTTTCGAATACCGTGACGTCAAAGACGCCTACGAGACGAGATTTCGATGATCCGTTTCGGATGGGAGTTCAATTGAACTAATCAAAGGTTGGGAGAGGGGAGGAACCATTGGTGGTTACTTAAATACAAAGCACTTCATTCCCAGATCTAAAATTTGTTAATTTTCGGTTTGGCTAGTCCGTGGTTCTTGGATCTCAATCGCAGTGCTTCGTTTGAAATACGTTCCCATAAACAAAAGGTGAGCTGTTTTTGATTACGGATAATTGTCTCAGAATTCTTACAGGAACGAGCTGAAACTGAATTACCTCTAACTATTGCAAGAGGGATAGTTAGCAACAGTGAAATAATAAAAAAAAGGCTGAGTGCCACTGTAGCCATGGTAACCTGCTTCGGGGCTAGGGCCAAATTAATAGGAGGCAATGTGGCTGACCTTGCTGATCATGGGAAAGGCGTCTGCCCAAGGGAGGAGGCAAGAGGGACCCGCGTGCTGGCATGCACACGCGGCTGCCTCATTCGCTACCCTCGCATCATGGCACCTAGGTGTACTCGCACACAGTATACAACGCCAATTTCCCCCAACTTTAATTCATTTTTTGGGAGAACAGAAAGGGTTGAAAGCTCCCATCCAACGTCGTTCTAATTGGAAGCGAGCAAAAGGTTGAAATTGAAGCGCCAGATTGGTTTCTTCTTCTTCGTCTTTATGTTTTTTTTAATTTGTGCTTAGAAATATCCTTCGGGGCGAGAGGGAGGCAGGAAAAATGTAATAAAATATAAAAGAAATGTTGCAGGAAGATTAATAGATTGCGATGAGCTTGGAGAAGATAGGAAGGAAAAAAGAAGAAGAGGGAAGATGACAAATCAGAGAAAAAGATCAGATCCGGGATAAAGGTTTTTTAAGGGAGGGGAGGGATGTATGAGAGAGGAGGAGTCAGGTAGAGGAATGAGAAGGAAACATCTTTAAAGGAATAGTTTGTAGAAGCCACTCTTCGATGTGTGTTAAGGTATTTTTTCCTAATGAGTTCTTTCTCGATTGTGAAGAAAGAAAACGACGAGAGCAAGAGGAGAAACGTGGAACTCGTCGACTCGGAATGAATTACGATTGAAGATAGAGAGAAAGAGGAAAGTATGAGGGAACGCAAAGCCTCTAGGTATACCCTCGTTGACAGATGAAAATCCGTGCAGTTATTTCTATGAAAGGCAAACTGGGTATGGGTTATTTTTATAACCTTGGTCATAATCGAGGAAACATAAGTCAACCCGAGATAACGGATGATTTTCTTTGCTTCTGATGACGTTCCGCAAGCTTAAAGTCGACGCAAATAGCGCCAACTTAATTAGTGAAACGTCCAAAAAAGAAATTGACACGTTTGTTTGCGGAAAACCCTTTTATATAAAAGTGAATTTGTGTATTTATTAAATTTTCTGAGTTTAAGATTACCTTGTTTGCTACCTGAAGGATTTTTTTTTACCTTATAGCGACCTGGCATACATAGTTTCATATGCAAATAAATATCTTTCTTATATTGCCTCATTAGACAAACAGCTATAAAAAAATTCCATTTCTAAAGAGCCACATAGCTGACATTTTTGTTGAAATGTATATAGCTTATTTTTTTCAAGTTCCTTTTTAAAAGCCCCTTCACCGCCCTTCCTCTTCTATCCATATGGGCAGAATTTGTGGCTTGCTTATTATGCAGCGAATATTTCCCCGAGGAAAATTTTGGGCGACCGTGAATAATATTCGAAAGATGAATCGCGGGCTTCACACCTGCTGCTAATAAATGCAGGCGAAGTTGCAAACGATCTTCTTATTTTGGGTAGAAAATGATAATGTTGATGAATCTGCGCCGCCAACAGACGGGAAGATGAAGAACACGAGGACCATCTTTGGTTTTCAGGAGGAAAAAGAAAGTTCTCTTACTCTCTGGGGATCTTTGTTTGCCATAATCTTCACCGGGGGATTCTTATGATATTTTTTTCTGATTTATAATGGGTGGCCAGAAAACTTCCTTCCTTCTTGCGCTCGTCGCCTGGCGCGGGCCGTCCATCATACAGCTTCCCCTGTCTAACCGAGTCGAGTCGACATAATTTTCGTGCCTATTCATCTTCAAAACACCGTGATCCGTTTTGACCAAAATAGATTTGGAAATAACTAGAAGCAGTTTTTCCATGAGATAAAGCGGTATCTGCACTCCCTCCTGTATGAGCATGCGCGGCATTCATGCTTTTACCGCGAGAAGGATCCACCACGTGAATTGCAGATGCTCTTCCTCACGATCCCTCCCTATTCCCTCGTGATTTCTGTTAAAATGGACAAATGGATGATTATCAAAGGGGAGGGGTGAGAGAAATATACAGTTATTCGAGCTGCCAAAAAGGATTGTGTTATTCTTACCGCAGAAGTCTCGCTGACAAGCCGAACCTTTTCAAACTCTGAAATTTGAATTTTTATTTTGTAGACAATAGGGAATACAAATGAGAATCCCAAGTGCACGTTTTATACAAACTTTATAGTAGTTTGTTATATAAATAAAGCAGAAAGAAAGCAATTATTAGAAATCTTATTGCCCACTAGATGTACTTAATGACCTACGGCCACCTTTTGCACCTGGCCTTGTTCATCTTTTCTTCCTTCATCACTTGTCCATTGCACTAAAAAGTGGTGCGTCTGTCGCTCCCACCATTTGCCATCTGGTGGCGGGAAATAAAAAAAAAGCGGAAAGGAGGAAGGAAAAAATCTGAATTGAACAGTTTTATGACGACGGGCAGAGAGAGAGAGAGGGCCTTGCATATGAAACCAGATGGGTTTTTCATTAGAAACTTAGGAATCTGACGAATGAAGCGATGCCGGCTGCATCTGCTCAGAGTCGGCTAAAAACCCGGCCAAGGCTTTCTCACCTACTGACTCACACCCACACGTTTACTCAAACACACCTCCCTCCTCCTACTACATGAGTGCTGCAATTTGTTAAAAATGAACCGCGATGTCTTATGAATGAACGCTCTTTTAAGATTTCTCAGAAAAACCATTTTCTTTCGTACACATCTGTGGACTGATTTCATCGAGGCTTATGCTCTGTTTCTGACTTCAAGACTATAAAGTTCAATATTTTATTAGCTTTATAAACGCATGAGCTGAAGGAAATTGAGCATTTTGTTAATATTGCCTTATCAATGCCAAAGGTACTTTCCTGTTTAATTCTAAGCGTTTTAGAGATATCGCACAGAGAGGGTTTCAAAGACTCTCTTGTGGACGTTGTCGTATATTGTTTCGAACACCAGCTTTATCGTTTTAGCCTTGGAATAATAGTTATAATTTAATCGATTTTCTTTATGTTTCGAAAATGTCTGTTTTTATTTACTTGCAGTACAATGCGTCCCGCTTACATCACCTGTTACCACATGTTAAATCATTGAAACGTTTGTTACCCCAGAAAATTTTTCAGAACCGCAGAAATTAATGAGAGTGATTACAAAGTCTCTGACTTTTACTGCAAGGATATGTTTCCTTTGCCGAATAAATAAAAAAATAGCTTGCTTACAAATCACATACTCAGTAAATTTCAACGTGACCTCCTTACATGTCAAGCACAGCCGTTAGCGCTCTTCTATGGCTCAAAATCCTATCTCCAACTAGCTACTGTAATTTCAGCAATTGCGGCTTTAACGGTTGTTTCAATTGTTTAACACTAGAAACACCGGAGCAGTCTAATTTCGTTTGACTGTAATCTTGGACCTATTTAAATTATTAACTTCCCCTTTTAGGACTTTCATTATTTAATAATGGTGTTCTCTCAAATATCAAATTAGGTACGATTTGCATATCACGTTTTTGACATATAGACAGCTATACCTAGAACCACCGCAGCCAGTCAATTTGTCTGCTACATTATAGCTCGCTCGTATTATTTTAATTACTGCTTGCTTCGCACTATCACTCAACTACAGTTTGAAATGACACTATCATGGAATGTTCCAGTGCTAGTTTAAAATTGTTGCTTGCTCCACAGAAGACAATGTTGCTAGTGCATGGTGTCTTTAATCGATAAAGCAATGCTCCATTCCCGGGAGGAAGATGACTAGGACGGGCGTACAGTACGAACTGTTTCACTAGATAAGCTCAATGCATTACGAACTTCTTTCCTCAAATATGTGGGACCTCCAATACTATGAGCGAACACATGTTTGAAGAAATTACGCGTTATTTGCGCTTTGATAAAATACAAACACCATCTGCAAGCCTGCAAACGGACAAATTTGCAATTGCGTCAAAGTTTTGGAACAAGTTTGTATAAAACTGCTTGCTGTGTAGTGCAAATCATATGACCAGGCAGAGGACCAACTGTCCCCCCCCCCCCCCAAAAGGAAGGTGGAGGTTATCTCACTATATAGCGGATAAGTCAGATAAATTTAGCAACGTTCAATCCAAATGTATGTGCAATGCATTCCCTTACCTGGGAAAGGATGAGAATCGCCCCGCTAATGAAAGTTTACCAGAGGAAACTGAACTCATTTTAACATTGAAGGAACATTGCTTTGTAGGAACCACAAACCGGATTGGAAGAGCAATCCCCGATTCCGTAAAACAATTCAAAACAAAACTGCATGAATCGGCAGTACTCAAACATGACGACGTCACACACTGTATATCAAAGAAAAACAAATAAAAATGTCATGATATTTAACTCCCTGTGTGACATTCCAAATTAGTCCAAATAGTAATTAGTTATTATAAGTATTTCATTATTTTGTTATTGCTGTGGATCTTCACCTAGAAGCCTTAGACTTAGGGGATCTTGTCCTCGTTATTTTGGGGATGACCTTATATTATCTGCAGAGAAATGGATTTTATTACTTTGTCATAAGAATGTATACAGAGGGTTTTTATAATCATTCTGTATAATAAGGCTCAAAAATGTAGAATCCTTGAAAATACAATATAATGCGTATCCTAACCTCTAAGATATAAAGATATGTAGATGAAAATGAAGGCAAAACCTTTATTATTTTTTTCATTTCTGTTCTTACAAATATAACAAATTATAAAATTAAGCTTTTCTTGAGTTTGTTTTAAAAACGGGTTTTTTAACATAAGAAAAATTCGAAATGCACGTGTATATAATATATAATCCGAGAAAGTGTTAGTAATGATATATTATTTCGCTGACTGGTTTTGCATTCGAATATTTTCCCTAGACAACGAGCATTGAGGAAAAAGCCTCAATTGTTGCGTAATTTTCATTCTCGTCTCGATCTTCAGCGACGCATTCCACGAGGCATGGAAGCAAAGCCTAACTCCAAGTCGTCGCAGGAACTGGAGAAGAAAAAAAAAGTCAAGGGTTTGTTTATGCTGACAACAAGGGAGGAAACCAATCAGGAGGCTCGAATTTTTCTTCTGGGTGGGATAGCATTTCGAACTAATGAGTTGGGGAAACCAAGGGAGAGCTTTTAATTTTTTTCCCTCTCCTTTCCTTCTTTTTTAATGCACATTGCACGTTCCTCTCACGAGCCAAAAAACGAGCTCTAAATGGAAGTGTAAAATTTATCGGGTCTTAGAAAATATTTTCCTACAAAGTAGAACACGAAAGGTGCTTAGCTTTCTGACGGTCGTTAAAGGGTTTTGCGTTTTTGTGTGTCGTTTGCGCATGTGCGGTATCTGTGGTAGGTGGGGAATTCCGCTCCTTTCATTTTAATGTAGATTTTTTACGATTGACCACAGGCGGAGGAGACGCTTTCTTTCATAGTTCTAATTTTAATTACCCTTTTTTTGGGCTAGATAAGGGGGAAGCGAGCTTTGAGCATGAGCACACGTGCGTGCATGCGTATAATACGGCTCCAGAGTGATCCCTACTTTACCTCATCCCTCTCAACACACACACACTATCCACATGAATGAGAGAGGGTCCTACTTTTTTAATGTAAAAAGCAGGGAGGGATTCATTCAACCCCCATTCTATTGACGGGTGGCGGATTTACTAATAATATTCTAGCCATAACTGGAGCCAATTATCTTACAAATACGATACTTATTCATCAGGAGAGGGTAAACGTGGAAATGCCCTTCCCTCCTCCTCTTCACTTTTTCAGTTGAGGGAGATGAATTTCACTCCTCCGCCTTCTTCCTCTCTAATCCACGTTTTTCTCGCTCTTTTTTGGGCTCCCGTCTCCATCTCGTATCAAAATGAACTCTCCGATTCACGTAATGTTTAACATGTGAGAGAGAGATTCAAAAGCCTTTCCTCCCCCCCCTTCTATCTCTCCGTCCGTTTCGTTCATTCACAGATATTCCATTCACGAAGTCCTTCATTTTCTATGAAAAGGCTGTGCGTTTGATTTTTGCCTTCAGAAACGTTAGTCAAAAGAGTAATGAACTCATGGACACCTATAGTAGAATCATTTATGATATGACATAAATATTGTTTATAATTAAATATAGAAAAATTTAATAGGGTCCTCAGAGTTCAGGCCATGAAATTTTCTTTACTATGTTTCTATATTTTAATTATTAAAATCCGGAGATATGGCATAAACTCTTCTGCCGCCCCCCCCCCCTGGATCGGGTTATTTAAAAATTGTTTGCCCCTACAGAAAGAAAATACGTATAAGATGTTTCATTATCTAGCTCAAAATCCATTCTGCATAGATTGGACGAACACCTGACGAATCTTGAAAGAAACGGCGCATTGATTTACGATATCGTAGACAACAATTTTTTTCCTATATAAGACAGAAAAGCACCTTCGTGTTTCTTATTTTTCCTATCTCTTCATTGATTAATTCATTCTATACCGGGCAATTGCATTGTTTTGATAGGATTGATGCCCTCCTATTGAGTTCACCTTAAAAACAATGCCATGGCGAGTTAACTATCCTGGAGAAAAGATCTGGAGGTTTAAAGCGGAAACAACCATTGCTTGTGGAACGAATTTGTTTTTTACCTTTCTTCGATCGGTGCAGTGTTTCTGACAGACTTTTTAGATCGGGGTTATAATTGTCTTGTCGAAGAAACCGACGGGGGTTCTGTTCCGTTTTCTTCAACCCCACTCCGCGCAAAAGGTTTCGGGCTTCGACGATTTTTATTTATGAGTTGCATGAAGGGCAGGTGGAGGGGAGGGTTACAGGAGGAGGCAAAAAAAAAGCAGGGGGTAGGGTCAGTTGTAAGAAGAATGTCAGCTGGTCCCTTTTGCTCCAGTGACGAGCAGTCAGGCGAGGAGGAGAGCAAGACGTGTGACATATTGACCAGGGAGGGAAGATTTCAATAACCCCTATTCCTTCCATCCTCCTCCTCCCATCCCTAAGGAAGGAAATATTAAAAGGAGGAAAAATGACTACGTCTTTCACACGACAAGAGAAGAAAATGATATTTTTCTTCTTTTTTTTTGGCTCCCTATCGGAAGGAGAACAAGTCTTTCCTTCTCCTTGTTTTGTTTCCCGTAATGCATGGTTAATTGCATCACAAACATGGGATAAGGTTACTTCGGGATGAATGATGAGAAAATGAATAAATCCCGTTCAAATAAATATACACGACTGTTTATTTTAAATAGAAAAGTATATTAAAAGAGTTCTCAAGCAAGAACAGCACAAAAAACAGTGGTAATTGCCTCAGCTCGGACCTCATGCTTGTCTTTGTTGGGAGAATTATTTCGTTGTGTGGCCCGGTTGCCTTTTTTTTTAATCTTTTTATTCCTATTACTCTTCTTTCTTATCTCAGAAAGGTCTTCCGGGCTTTTCTTGACGAGGGGGTGCACGTGTATTCTTCTAAAGTTGACAGTCGCCCGATCTGAAGCCTGAAGCTGCTACCTGTTCAGTTTTGACATTGGGGAGAGAAGAAGCCCCCTGACATTCACTATGCTGTTATCGAGCTCTTCATCTCATCATTTTACAGCTCTCCGTATGAGTTCGTATATTTTAAAAGTAAGCAATTTTTTATGAGGTTGCCGGATAAAATTTCACGTAAGATAATGATCAAGATAACTGTTGTTTTATGTATACGACGGCATTCTGTCGCGCGAGTTTGTTTTTTTTTTAAGATAATTTTATTATTTTTATTATTTTAAGATAATGGTCAAGATAGAATTATTTAGAGTTTAACAAATGAATGTTTTTAGCATTTTTTGAAAGTGGTATAAGTCCATTTATTTATTCATTGAGAATATAAGAGTTTGCGTTTGAATCAACCACATAATAGTATTTTACAGTTAAACTTCTTTTTATAACATAAATATAAAAAGAGGACTTCTATGTTTCACTAAAGCTTTCATTAACTCATTTTTTAAATTTCAATGGAATTTGTTGTAGTTACTTGCAAATTAATTTACCAGAGAAGTTTAAAAAATGAATTTATTTATTTGATATATAAGCAGAAGGAAAATTGAAATTTACAAAGCAATAAATTTTAATAATAAAATTGACAATAATAATAATAACAAATAAATTGATTAGAAAGTAGTTTCATTCTCTTGTATTTTGTCGAATTTATTTATTGCAGAGATGGTTTTTTTTTTTGTTTTTTTTTTAATTTCAATCATCATTTCTCTTCGTCAAGAATTTTTGAAAACCATTCTCAATCAAGCACTCTTTAAATTTTTATTATGCATAAGTAGTTTTACGACTTTATTTATGATTTTAGATTCATGTAATCATGTTATCTCCATTCCCGCCCTCCAAATACAATAACACGATTTTTCATTTCGTTCTTCTTCTCTGTTAATTTTTTTCTGCTGGCTACAGGTGGATTAAAAGAGGGGATGGAACCTACCTCAAGAGGTGATGTAATTGCAACGGAAAATTAAAAAAAAAAGAAAAAGAAAACGAAACAAAACGATTTTTTGATTGTATGTACATGAAGCTTCATCCTCTCTCTCCTCCTCTTCTTCATTTTTATTAGAATCATTTAAAAAAACTTTTTCTATGTTTTTCCCCTCCAATTATTATTATTGTTATTATGTGATGTGTTTTGGGGAAGGGAGAAGGAGTCTTCGATGAGAAGAGGGGGCAAAAAAAGAAGACCATTTCTCTACGATTTCTTTTTTTTTTTTTCTTCTTATGATGCAAACTAGTGGAGTTGACAAGTAGCGATGGCAACCTATTCCCACACTTAGTATGCACACGAATTCCCTGGAGCTGATCCCAGGGCCCGAACCCTGTAATCATAATTGGATAAATAACTGAAGTCGGCCGTTAGATTTCGTCGAGTCAAATGAGTTCTCAGTTTTTCGCGTTTTAGCCGTGAGAACAGATCGCGCAAAACTTCGCCAACATAAAAGAAAGGGGGAGATTGGAATAAATAAAAAATTATGTCTACTCTCTATATTGATGAGTAGTGGCTATTTAACTTTCTTTTCCCTTGCGAATAAGAAACGTTTCTCTTTAGAATGCTCCCGTCTATCGCTTTTTAATAATTTTTTAAAACTGCATATCTTTTCTGCCACCTCGTTTATCAGAAGTAAACAGGTCTTTTAACTGACCTGTGTCTTGTAGAATTGTCATCAATCCTTCTTCATTATGTTAAACGATTTCTTGCGATAGATACAGAAGTAAATGAAAAGAATTATAATTACTTAACTGTGAAAAAAATTCTCAAGTACCTAATTTTATAATTTTATTATTGAACATCTCCAACAAGGCTCTTCAGATGTCTGTAACAGTGACTGTAATTATTTAAAAAATCGGGTAGGAAATTCTGTATGAGAAAAAGGATATTCAGAAAGGTTATCCAAACGAGGATAATTCCGTGTCTGCAAACCATTTATTAACTAGGCACACACGAGGCAGAAAAATCTGCGAATTTTAGGTTAGGTCAGGTTTGTTGTTTATAACTAGTGGGATCGTTGACGATGAACGAGCTGGCGTGAGTAATAGAGGAATTTGGACATTGTTTGCGTAACAATAGGAAGTCACATGAGTACATACAGAGTAATTTTAAATGAATGAAACAGCTTTATGTGGTTTATACAAATGGCTGCTTATAAAGTTATGTTCGATCCGACGCGTTGTAATTGCAAAATTTTGGCTTTCAGATTACTTGATATTACTCTGATTTTTTTTTTTTCTGTTGGAGAATGTGGATAATGCTGCTTATGCTTCTATACTGTGTACAGACAGACCTCGAACATTCGCGAGGTTAAGTTCCAGAACCCGTCGCGAATGAGGAGGATTCGCGAATGTTTGGTAGAGTAACTAAACATGGTAATGTATGCTTGTTTCTATAGTTGAAACCCTAAATATGACCCCAGATATGCTTCCAGACTTTTTAATTTCTTTAAAAATTAGCTTAATACATTATCCTTAAAAAAACAACAAATGTTTGATGTAAATGTAGATTACAGTGACGCGGATGTGCGAAAAAATCGCGGATGCAAAGAAGTTCAGTTCCAAAGAAATTTTCGCGGATCTGTGAATTCGCGAATCACGAAGCGCGAATGTCCGAGTCTGAATGTAGACTGTCTGGTATTTTCTTTGTGAAATGCAGAGTACGCATTGAATGTTTGTGACTCATTGTGGTGTAGATAAACTTTGAGAGTTTTTCTATTCATTGATACCTTACACGTTAGTAATAGTAGCTTCATTTAGAATTACTCTGTGAGAGACAAAAAATCTGGTGGTCCTTTGTAAAAGAAATAATAATAATTAATAATAATAATAATAATAATAATAATAATAATAATAATAATAATAATAATAATCACCGCATTTGTTAAGTTTAAAAATATTTGAAATTGGACGAATCAGTTTGAAAACCCTTATATTTCATGAAACGCTATCGTTTTCGAAAGGTAAACAGATATTAAAATTTTAATAAATTTTCTCTTTGCTTCTCTGAGGTAATGGGTTTCCTGTATGCTTATCTGTTCTATCTTCATTCACAGAGTAGGCATTCTTTTGCTTACCGTTCAATAGAGAAGGGATGAAATAGTGAATGGAATAGGAGTGAGGTTTGGATAGTGTGAAGAAGAAAAGACCAAACGGAAGGGCTACTCGGCTTCCAACGCGACATTATCTCCTTTCAGGAAGCTTTTTTCTCCCCATTCACCTTTCTCCCCTTTCCTGTTCCTGCTTCTTTTTTTATTGCGGGGGTGTTTTGGTCGTTGTCCATGATCAGACCAGCTGAGAGAAATACCTGTGACCCTCCCCCTGAAGAATTTCTAGAGAGAGAGACGGGAACCCACTGCCCTTTGACCCCCTCGTGAATAGCGAGGAAAAAAGGAAGGGAGAAGAAAAGGACTCAGAGGTCGAAGGGAGACAAATAAATCTGACAAAGAGGAAAAAGGAAATAGAACGTGGCTCGCATTCAGGAAGCCAACGGGCTTTGAACCCTCGACTCTTGGCTTGTAATTCACGCGTGATCTTTATCGGGTGACTAGACACGCGTAGATGATATGTCGTATGGTCTTTGCCAAGCTGACAGATGATTGCAATCAAATTGTTCGACACGATGATCTTTTTCAAATGGTTACTATTTCTTCGTCTTTTTCTGTTTTCTTCCCCCAGCAGGCACAATTTGTTAACTCGCAAAGTTAACATCATTTTGTACAAACCCAGGGGAACTGCATTCATTGAAGGATATTCAGAAAATTTTCATGTTTATTTCCATAAACCTTATATGGGAGTGACCTTAAGTTCTGTGAAAATGCCAATTCTACGTTAAATTCTTCCATCCATTAGAATAAACACTGAAAAATCCAAATATAGGTCATTTTCGGCTTATTTATGAATTTTGTGTGATTGAAAGAGACGTAACAAAGTCCTAGTGTATATATGTGCCACACATTTTGTAAGTGCTTAATATTACTATATCCTTGCCGCCTCAAATTCTTAGCTGAGAACGGAAGTTGAGGGGAGAGATGAGCAGTGAAATATGGGGTGAGTGTCTTACGTGGTCAGACTCTGTTGCCATTTGGTTGGCAGTGAGTGACCAAAGAAATCCCTCAAAGTGAAAAAAAAGAGACGACGGCATCCATGATGAACGTTCGCCATTCGACCGGATGACAGAAAGCGATGCACGTGGGGCTACTGGGCACGTGCCGGGTCCACTTTCAAGCACGTGGTCAATGGTCCATCCGAGACAAGTATACTGTGGAGCCGAAGTTCTTCCTTTTTCTATCTTTAGCTTTTAGGAATGAAGTATTTTTTTTTTTGTTTATTGTCTTCTCCTTTTATTTAGAAAAATGCACAAGAGAAGGAAAGCCCATTCGTTTTGTAATAAATCACTTCAACTAAATATCGCATGTTTATGCTACTAAAAGGTGTTTGTATATATTTCGGTGGAAATAGCATCAGTATACTAGGAAGTATAGTTTCACTTAGAATACACTGCGCCTTTATGAATAAGATGGGGGAGAAGCGAAATTCCCTCTTATGAATGGATACTATATTACGAACTACTGTAACTTTATATTTCCCGAAAACATTTTATGGGCCTTACAACCACACAACATCCATTTCTCTGTGTCACATGTTTGACAGCTGCGCGTGCAATCTGACACGTGGCTTACAGACGATTGGCGCTCATTCGTGGCTCTTCCTTGCCACCCTCGTTCGCCTCCTCTCTACCGGGAAAAAAAATCTTTTTTCCCATCGTATCTTTGCCACTCGCGCACCCACAGACACCGGAAAAATGATTTTTATGTATTTGTTTTTATGCTATCAAATTCGTAGTGCCGTCGTCGTCGGTCTCCGCTGCCACCGGGGAGAAGCGCAGACCCGATCCCGGAAGTCGAAAGACCTTCTCTCCTCTTTTTCATTCACTCTCCCTTTTAGGTATCGATTTCCCTAAACAACGTTTTAATTCAAAGGGAGAAACGAAAAAGTGAAGTAGTCGTCTTAAAAAGAGAGGTAGGAAGGAATAAGGGCTGGGAGCAGAGGTAGGATGATTAAGATAGATTTAAGCAATTTACAAATTGACTAGGAAAGCGAATGGGTTGTTTCGTTAATAGCCTTCTTGAATTAGGACATCCAATTAATTAAATAACAGTTGCATTACTTAAAGTATCTTAAATTGGAGGTAAAGCTTACGTTAAGCAAGAAGAGAGAGTTCTTTCTTGTCAACTTTAGCTTTTGGATTTGAATTCTAAAGATCAATATGAGAGAGAGAGAAAGAGGCAAGTTTGGCAGAGTAACCAAGAATTCGTGACCTATTTTGCCAATGTATCTCATCTCAAAAATATTCCTGTAAGCAGAATGACACAAACGTGTAATTTGTCTACAGAATTATAGCGAGAGACGAAAGTTTCGTTTTAAAAAACAAAAAGATGTAAGTCGTTGGAAGATGTCTTTAGCTGAAGGGGATAATCTATTTTGAGGAACAAATTAAATTGAAATTCCCGAACGAATTATCATGTTATCTACCTTCATCCCTTTAAGTAGCCGATTTAAAAAAAGGGCCTTGCTATGTAGGTTTGTTTTTTTGTTTCTTTTTGGGATCTCTTCCAATTTCGGTTGTTGGGGGTTTTCAGCAAGAAGGAAGGTCGCACAGAAAAAGAGACCTTGAGAGAGACCTTTTGATGGGGAACTTTTGGCTTTCTGGGGGCTAATAATGTAACTGAAGACCGCCCAAATTTAGGTTTCCTTTTGCCTACGGGCGACCCACTCACTGGTTTCCACTTAAAGATTGGAACTTATTACTCTTGGCTAATGAACTACACGCGTGCGATTCCTATCGATGGCGGTATATTCTCACCTCGTTCTCGGTTCTCGCGAGAAAAGAGAAGTCGAAATTGGTTGCAGATGCTGTTCGAGTCAAAGGGAAGGAAAAAGTCGTGGCGACAGAGTCAGCTGATTGTTAGGGGGGTTCCGAAGTGCTCTTAATTTTTTTCCCTCTTATAGTGTATTAAGATCATGATGCAAAGTATCTAGAAGGAAAATCGTAGGAGGGGAGTTTTTTTGCGTAATTTTTTTTCTCTTGATCAAAGTTACGTGGCATTTATGGCCTTGTGGGTGTAAAGTAGTGTCTCCAGTTGTCGTTTCATATGGTCTTGGAAGGAATGGAGTTTGTTCAAAAAACCCCCCAAACAGCACCCACTTCCCTCGTTTGCTTATCTTCCTACCGAGCCCTTCCCTTATCTTTGCCTTCGTCCACGGTCTAGTCCGTTTCTCACAGTCTCTTCCGTTTGGGGCTTGCTCGTTTTTTTTAATTTTTTTTATTTTTATATACTCTCTTTGATTATAATCTGTTTGGCCTCTTCTCTTTATTCTCCTTGTGTCGGATACAGTTTTTTTTTAATACCTTAGAATGAGCAAGAGAGATCGACGCAAAAAGCGAAAGTTTTAAACATGCCAATTGCTCGAGTTGGTTTCGATTAATAATAATAACTTATAATGAAAAGTCATAGGCAAAATATAATAATTTTTTACATCCGAGTATACTTAGACACCTACTAACTTTTTGCTACTTGCCTATTAATAACAACGGGCGATTCCGTTTCGCGCACGCCAAGTGAGTCAGTCAGCTCTGTCATGTATACCACCGTTTTTACTCTTTCATCGTTCGTTCTCATTTTAAACGTGAGAAGTTTTCAATCTTCCGTCTGTTTACGAAGAACTTGAAAATTGTTGAAAAACTCGAGTGCCATTTTCGCCCGATAACGTAAGTGAGGAAATGCGACGATCGGGGGAGGAGAAGGTGCAAGGCAGCGGAGGAGGGAGGAGGTACCTCACCATCGCTGCCGCAGACGGAGCTATAATTATCCGCTGGCATCTCCAGCTGCCGAGCGCGGTGGTTGATCTCGACTCCCCGTAATCAATGGACGGTTAAAGTGTGTAATTATATAGAGGTCTTTTACTCTCGGCTGGCGAGTTACGTTGCTCCTCACTGAAAGATAAAAAGCAGCGCTGCTTTCTTTCTTGCTCCTCTTCTTTTCTTCTGTTGTGTATGCTTTCACTGAGCTACATCTTCCGTCTGGCAACTGCTCCTTCCTTCGTTTCCATTAGAGAGATAGAAGTTGGAAGGAGCAGCAGCAACAACAGCAGAAGCAGCAGGTATCAGATTGAATGCAATGAAAACGAAATGCTAAAGGGAAATGTTACGCTCCATATGCTTTCGTACAGACCCAAAACGAAGGGAAGCAGGAGGAAAAAAGAAGCTTCTGTGCTCTTGTTTTCTGTGCTAAATTAATATTAGCTCCACTATCACCTAGATCGAAGAAACTGTTTTCCAAGGGCGTGTCTAGAGAAGAGAAGCGCATGTTGATGCAGTAAATCATTTTCGGATAACATATTGCTTACAGTTTATAATACGAAAAACTATAATATTTTTATATATTAGAATATATAGAAATTAATGAAATATGCCTCAACACAAGGAAAAACTAATATATTAAATATAATCATTAAAAAACACTAAAAGCTTTTTTAATAGTAAATATAATCTTCCAGAAAGTTCATCAGAAAATAAAAAAACAAAAAATTATTTCATCAATCAAAATCTTTATCAAAAACATCATCTCTTTAAATATACAAAATCCTATAAAAATCCTTTAAAAAATATAGTTATATTCTATTTACATTTAAAATCCAAACATTAATATTATAGAAAGATTCAAAATTCTGTAATTTTAAAAATCGTGACTCAACAATTACAACTTATAACCAGGTGTTTTCAGGTGTCGATTGCAAGAAGAAGAATCCAACTCGAGATTGGATGAATTTTAACAACCTTTTATACCTTAAACTTGTTGGCACTTTTAAAGGAATTTTTTTTCCAATTAAATTAGTTCCTTATTCTTTAGTACGAGAATGCAATCGAAAATATCAAAGAACACCTCACTTTACAATTACGGAGTCATAGTAGAAAAACTCTTAGTGAATTAATAAAAAATTAATTTTTATAACCACATGATTAAATCACACCGTAGTCATTAGTCAGATTATAAGATCAATTGTGCTAAAGCATCTGAATCTTTTTATTTCTATTAACTTAAAAATCTTTGGAAGGTTTTTAGATGTATAATTTTAACGTTAAAAGGTTATTTTTTTAAATAATTTACTTTATTAATTTTTTTCTTGGCTGCTACTTTAATTCTATAAAATTTTGACCTCAATATATTAGAGTGCCTTACGAGTAATATGCAAGTATGATTCTTATGGTTAATATTACCAATGAGCATTGAGCAGTAGCAGTTATAAATGTACTTTTTATTCTTAAATGATATATTTAGATAAATCAGTGTTACACGTTGTTTTATTCTTTGTTGCAGTAGTAATCATCCAGAATTTTTAAGTTAAATCTCAGATCTCTGTTGAAAGGCGTATGAAAATACACTTGACTTCTTTAAATCATATTTGAGGATGATATTAAATTAGGCAAAATTGTTTGTACTCCCATTGATTGCCAAAAATTGCAACTTGACCTTCATTTATTTGGACAATGGTGTAATCAAAACAAAATGTTACCAATTCCATTATATTGCATATTCTCGCAAAAATTATTTGTAAATTTAATTACACTTTAAATGATTCTAAATTACCACAAAAAACTGTTACTGAAGATCTAGGTGTCATTTTAAATTCCAAATTAAATTTTGTTGATCACATCAATTTTACAACTTCTAAGGCCTATCGGGCTTCCTATTTTATTATTAGAAATTCCTTAAGTTTTAATAATGATGATTTTTCCATTTTAATACCTTGGTCAGATCTACATTTGAATATACATCTGTTGTTTGGTCTCCTTATGTTAAAATGCAATTGTGTTTAGAAAAAGTGCGGTCAGATTTCTTGCGTACACTTTTTAGACTTTTTCATCCTAGTTTTTTTATAATAACAGGTATATGTCTAATACTTATCTCCGAAATGTTTTTAAATGTGATAAATTAATAAATAGACGAATTATACTTGATCTGTTACCTTTTTAAATTAAACCGTAATATAACTTATTCTTCAAAATTTCTAAATTCTGTTAATCTACGTTTATCATATGATCATTTTTCTTGTTTATATTTAATATTATTATATTTATACTTTTTTATATTTATTACTTATAATTTTATTCTTGTAAGCTGTTATTGGGCTTTCATAGCCTGTTGCTTGCAAAATTACAACTTACATATAAATGAGGAAAGACGCGTCTTTTGTAAGATTATGTAAGCTGTTGGACTGGATTGTATCTTTGTTTTTTTTATATATATATATAAGGGGAGAGAGAGGAAAATAAAACATTATCCCTTGTAAATTTAATGATGATGTCTTAAAGAAATGAATTTCTGTATTTAACGTGATCAGTTAATATTTTGAAGGCGATCGATTCGGAAGAGTGAGGAGGAGGCGGAGGCGTTTTCGCAATCGATCAAGAAGGAATGTTGCGCCGAAAATAAATGAGACGTAGGAAAATGCGAAATCGTGAGAAAAACCGGGACAAGAGCCGTTGCGTTTTTAAAATTAGCGAGGCGCGGGACTTTGTGTGTTCAGGGATGGAGAAGAAAGAGAAAACAAGCAAAAAAAGGAGATTGGAGAGAAAGAGAAAAAAAAGTTTTCTTGTGCCGCATTGACTACTATGGAGGATCGTTCCAAAATAGAAACACCCCTGTTCCACTTCCTCCCGTCAGGCGAGCGTCTATTTCAAGCGACGTAAATGGAAGAGCGAGGTTTATTCTTTAACGAGACACTTGAGGGGTGTGGTGGAGATTGAACGAGAGGAAATTAATTTTTTTTTTAAATATTAAATTTCTTATACGGAGAATTTATTTTAATACGTGATACAGTAAAAAGAGAGCATTCCAAGTTTCCAAAAAAAAAAATAATAATAAATAAAAAATAAAAAAATCGAATTTGAAACTCAAGGCACCGCCAAAGACTTTTTTTTCCATTATTGTTCTTAATTTATTCCATATTGTGTACAGCGTATTCGTATTTCATTAGAATTACAGTCCAAAAATTTCTTGCCTCCTCTGCAAAGCTTAGATGTCACGGAGAGAAGTTAGGAATCCGAAGAAAGGAAAAAGCAAAAATCGAACGCCACCTGTTTGAGACATTGATTTGCTAGTTTGGGGGCAATATTGACTAAAGAATTAAGGATTTTTTTTAATAAAACAGGTTGCCTCCTATTAGGAAAGGATCTAAACCAGAAGGACGAAAGTTTTTGTAAATAACACGAGAACAAGAATTTTAATTTGTCAAAAGGAAAAGCACGCGACGCTATTTTTAAATCACGACGAAGCTTCCTTGTAGCGTCAACAAAATTTCTGAATGGCGTTGTAACCTGTAAAAGAAGCAGGCAAGAATTAAATAAACTATACATTTACACTGACTTTCCATACAATGATATTTTCTCCGCAACTTCCGACGGGTTGTTAAGTCGATTTCTACAATCGAGACTTTTATCTGAGAAGGTCATAAAAATTTGTTGTAGAGAGGTTTCTAGATAAGGCTGCGTTTATATTTAAAGAACGAGAAAGAGGTTCGTGGAACCAGTCGACGCCACCCTCAAACGTTTGATGTTGTTTTGGCAATAATTGGCGAAGCGCGTAAATCACGGCCGTGGGTCGGCTATGGGGTTGACCTTGCGCCGCTCTTCCGGTCACTTGATTCACTGGGATGCCAAAGGCTCGTAGTGACGTAACCATCCCTCGACGGTTTCGTTGACCTCCGCCGAAGGTATTTCTCGGGTCTGTAGGTTGAGGGCTGGGAATGAAAGAATATACTCATAGAGAACGTAAAAATGTCAAAAGGAGAAAAAAAATCGAAAGGGAATTTTTTTTTTAAAGAAGAAAGGAGTCTTTACATGCTACTGAATTAAACCTGGGGTATATTTATAGGAGTTTAAATGCAAATCATTCTTTTCGATGTAGTCAGACATATTATTTTTAAGAAGCAGATTTATTGCGCCAATGATGTAATTAACAAATTGAAATAGGGATGCAGCATGAAAACATTCACGGATTGAAGGTGCTCCCGTTAACAATTATCATCCGGGAACGCCCAACCTCGGTGATACTAATAGTCGCTCATGTCATGAGATGGGTGATGATTACACACTCATTAAAAATTAAAACAATGACCTTTGTATTTAGAGTCTGTTTGGTAACATTATAAATGCTACGACAAACTGAAACCATTCATTTGCTATAAATAAGATATTCATTGATCCTGCCTTATGTTTTCTTCATTTATTAAAGTCTTTATATTTTTAATTACAGAGATCGGTGACGTTAATATTGGAGGCTGTGGATCACAACAACGTAACTCAGCCCTGTAAGTGTGATTAATTTGCGTTCTCGTCTTGATTCCGTTCTCGAGCTGCTTATTCACGATTTTTATTGCAATAAATTTCAGACTCTGACGCCGTTATCGAGAGGACCATCTTTAAAGGGATTGTGAACCCGGGATCCGACTGGCACACAATGACGCACAACGGACACGTTGCCCAGTTCACGTACCGAGTACGTGTCCTCTGCGATGCTTTTTATTACAACTCGACGTGTACGAAGCTGTGTCGACCACGCAACGACTATTTCGGCCACTATACCTGCAGCAACCTCGGCGACAAAGTGTGCATGCCCGGGTGGACCGGACCCAACTGCGAAAGAGGTAATGCTATGATCAGTGCTTAGAGTATAGATTCGGATTTTTATTTTATTTCCGCGAGTGATTGATTTGTATCGTCTTTTTTAGCTACGTGTAAACGAGACTGTCACAAGGAACACGGCTATTGCGACGTACCTGGAGAATGCAAGTAAGTAAAAGAGGAAAAACTTTTTTTTTTTTCTTATAAAAGTTTTGGTATTCTTTTCTCTTTGTAAAGGGCGTTGGTTTTTAAGAGCATGACATATCGCATTAACTTTCCTTCCTTTGCTTATTAATATACTGCCTAAGTAAGGTCGTCACTCTTTGGTTATTATTCATAAGATACACTGTGTGGTCTGCCGGCAACGCAATTTTTCAGTAATTCCCATGAAATCAAAACTCTTGAAATTCCACCTTCTTTTGTAATGTCGTAATTTATTTTAAACTGACACGAGAATCCTGTTTTGTTGGTTTAAAAAGTATTTTTTTTTTTAATTTTCGATGTTCCTTTTGCGTCTTCCTTAATGTCAGTTTCTTCTCTTGTTCGTTGTAATTTCAAGGCAATAGCTTTTTTTTCACCTTTTAAAGTTGATCGTTGGCTCGCCACCTGTTGTTGTTGCCCGAGAGATATTAATCATGGCTACCCTCCTCCAACTCCTTTTTTTCTTTTCTCTTTTCTTTCTAAGCCTCATAGCGTCTGGTGTCTTCGTCAACGGATTTCGCCATGCATTTTGAATGATGATCTCGAAAGTTTTGACGATGTTTAAATTGGCATTTCTTTATTACCCTCTCGCCTTGATTACAACACCAAGAAATGAAGAAAAGTCAACATAAAACAGAAGCCATAAAGTTTTTTTTGTTTTTTTAATTTTTTTTTCCTACTTTCTTCTTGTCTATTTTCTCTGAATCCTACAACGGAATGGTAAATATTAACTTTGCACCGAACAGGAGCTTTCCGTCTTCTCGAGTATTTTTTTTAAATAAAAAAATCTCACTCATTACTAATAAACAGAAAATTTCGACTCACATACTACACTATAGCATTCACATTATTATTAGTATTATTGTTGTGCATCCCTTGAAAGAAATGTCGTTTCATAATTCAAATGATCTGCAATAGGAGGATAAGATAACTGGGGTCTTGAATCGATATTTTCCATGGATGAGTGTGAACTAGCAATCAATGCTTTATAAAGCGCTTTTAATTTAGATTTGCTTATGATAGATTCTGAGATGGGCTAATTTAGCTGATTACATATCAACTCTAACAAGGGGACCGCACGGACATCACGGATTTGGTTGAAATTTTAGGAGATCAATCTACAACATTAATATATCTTCTGTGTACAATGGCCTTTCGTTTTGGAGAAATAACATAAAAAAATAGCATTTTGCATTTTTTTTTAATAACAAATAAAGGATGGGTCTGATACAAATTATGAATTATGAAGTTTTTTTTGGCCTATGACGTTGCTTTTGTATGTGAATGTTACTATCCAAAGTGAAAACAAATAAAAATGGCAAAAAACACAAAAAAATAAAAGATAAAAATTACAGGAATCATACCCGGGCCAAGAAATCACAGAGCTTCACGTTAGCCACTGCGCCACCGCTGGTAAGTTAATTACCTTTCTTCCCACTTGGTTTATCTGGTACTACAATAAGAAACGTAAAAAAAATTTGTATTAATGTTGTAGATTGACCTCCTAAAATTTCAACCAAATCCGTGATGACATGTTCGTGTGGTCCCCTTGTAAGATAAGCAGTAACAAATTCTGAAGCGGATGACCAACGAGTCGTTGCAGAATCCAGTTTTGTGTGATTTACTTTAATAAATGTAACAGCAACGGTTCTCGCCAACACGTTGTTGATGGAGGAGAATCGATCGTAGCAGTCTCCTGGCATATCCCAGGTCTGCGTGGAGTTACTAAGAAAAGAACAGATATGGCGAGACTAAGAAAATTTCTTCTAAAAAAAACAAAAAAAAACATATGTAAGAATAGTTAACGTTTGAAATCTTGTGAAAGGCGTTAAAATGCTGACGAACTTAATAGCTGGTTCAATCCAGTCAAATGTATTAAGTAAGAGCATTTCTTGAGGCGACTCAAAAATCGGGGAACATAAAAATAAGAGTGTCAGTTTATTAACTGCTTAATAGAGTGAATATTTCTTAAAGAAAAACCTCTTTCGTGATTTTTAGATATAATAAGTCAAACTATGTAAAAATGCTTCAAGTTGGAAGTATAAAAATATTTTTGACATTGACTGCTTGCAAATGTAGCATCAGCCAAACATAAGCTGATTGCTCTTCTACCCTAACATAATCGGAATGATACGTGAGTGAATAACCTAAAATATTTTTTATTCAAGAATTAATTTACGAAGGACTACTCCTTTTTTCAATTAACAACAACAAAAAAAGATAGCAGGATAAAAAATGGAAGAATAATGACGAGGAGAGGAGAATGAAAGCGGGGTAGAGTAGGGCATCGTCTGTTCCTTTTGTCACTGGGCACTGGAGCGCCAACACAAACGTCTTCTGAACTCCTTTATCGTCTTCATCATCAGAAAGAAAAGCGAGTTTGAATAATGGCCGCCTGTTGGACTGTGAACCTTCTGTCACATTCCAAGCGCTAAGAAAACACGAGTAGGGTCTCGAGCCGTGATAAAGGCAGTCGTCAGGGGGAAATTGCTCTCTCTCTCTCTCTCTCTCTCTCTCTCTCTCTCTCTCTCTCTCTCATTCTGACACCGACCATTTCTCTTGACGTTTTCTCCTCCGTCCATCCATCCATCCATCCATCCGTGAACGGCGGACCAATTGTTTGTGAGCATCGGCGTAAACAATAGAGGTTTGCTCGCTCTCTGTCTCCGGCGACTGATGGATGACTCAACTGTCGCTTGGAATGGATTAATGACTGTTAGCTAACGTTAAATTAGTTTGCTATATCGTTCTTCTTTAATCACCTCAAGCGCATACATTGATTGAGTGGTTATCATCTCTATCTACGATTCAATTTTTTAATTTCACGACCATTTCAAGGTGTGGGTTCACCATCTTGTTTCTACAAGTGAGTGACTTTGTGTGATAGATTGACTATGGCGGGGCTGTTTTTTTTCTTCTTCTTTCGAGCAATTTCTTTTTTATAATATTCCTCCTCCCCTTGGGAGCTCTTTCAATTGTCGGTGGTCATGATGAAGCAATTTTCGATCCTTCCTTTTCAAGTGGCAGCTGTTCTGTCCACTCGGCACCGATCTCTTCAATGCTCGGCTGATTCATTGGAATGCTGCTCCTGACTCTCTCTTTCCCCTCCTTCATTCGGGTCCAACGTGTTATCACTTTTGGCCTCTGTCAAAGAAAATAAGTTTGGTGAAAATGTTTTGCACTGATTCCGTATCGAGTCCTTTTCTGAATGTGAAAGGTCGAGGAGGGAGGGGCTTAGTTCTACAACGAATACTATTTTTAATGAAAGCGCGCAATATCGTATTGATTCGGAAATAAATAATTTTGAACGCGGATTCGATTTGTTTTGTTAGAGTACAGGGTGTTCCAAAAGGATTTTTACACTTTGATCACGTATTAGAGTACAACTTTGATCACGTATATTTCAGAAATGGGGATAGGTAGAAAGGTGGGGTTTGTGGTATAATGATCAGACACACCTAATGTTTTAGTAGCCGTTTAACAGAGTTCAATGCGTGCGCCATGTGTAGCACGCAAGATATCTAAACAATATTCCAGTTCCTCCCATGTCCGGCCTAGCATGTACTCATTAACGTTTGCAATTGCTGCTGTGATGCGGGTTATGGTAGACAGTATCTTCACAAAGCCCCAAAGAAAAAAATCTAATGAGGTTATGTCTGGAGACCTTGGAGGCCAGAAAATGGGTCCTCCTCTGCAAACCATCGAAAATGTATCATCCAAGGCCCAGTGAGAAGGGGCACCATCCTCCTGCTGCAGCATGATGTCAGGTTGCAGTCCTTCGACCTGTGGAAATGCAAACTGTTCCAACATGTCCCGATAAACAGTGGAGATTATTGACGCTTCCGCAAAGAAAAACGGTCCCACCAGAGGATCATGAAGTAGACCACACCACACGTTTAACTGTGGACTGTCGCGCACAGTTAAAAATAAAACAACAAAACTTTAGGTTCTACCTATCCCCATTTCTGAAATATACGTGATCAAAGTTGTAAAGATCATTTTGGAACACCCTGTATAATACAAAACATGTTCTAGTAAAATAAAATTTTATGGCACTATTTTGTCTTAATGTCGACTTTCCGTTTCAGATGTCGATTAGGGTGGCAAGGCGAGTTTTGCGATAAATGTGTAACGTACCCAGGATGTAAACATGGAACTTGCGAAAAACCGTGGGAATGTACGTGCTCCACCAACTGGGGAGGAATGCTATGTGATCAAGGTTAGTGAGAGATCCATATTTTAATTTTTTTAACATTCCATATGCTAGAGATTAAACGGATCTTAAGTTGTTTCGCTTTTCTTCATGTCTTCTTTGGTGTTTTCAGATTTGAATTTTTGTGGGACGCACGAACCATGTCAGAATGGAGGAACTTGCGAAAATACGGCGCCCGACGAATATAGGTGCCGGTGTCCGAAAGGGTTCTCTGGGCAGAACTGTGAAATAGGTACTTTTTTTACGGAACTAATCTTTATCATTTGAGAAAGTAATTCATATTTTCATTTTATAAACATTATTGATCGTCTGTTTTTTTTTCCTTTGTCTTTTGCAGCTGAAAACCCGTGCGTTTCTTCTCCTTGTCTAAACAAGGGCAAGTGTTCAGAAGTCAACGGAGGCTACCATTGCACATGCGCTCCCGGATGGACTGGAGACAAGTGTCAAACCAGTAAGAAGCTAAAACATCTTCATAGACTGTTTCATTTCATTAGTGAACTCCCCTATTCATTTACTGAGAAACCTATCATTGATTGCTCTTAGAAAAAATTAACTGCATGGTATGATTCCATAAAAGAGGAATGTGTAGAATTTATAGACTTAACGTTCCCCTTTCACATTAGAAGTATTCCTCATAGTTAGCAGAATGGCGAAAGTGCTTAGGTAATTACGTTTAGGGGAAATGCCTGTGATTTACAAACACTTCTTGTTGCATGATCCGTTTATTATAAGAATATTATAGTTCATTAAATTCCGTTTTATGACTAATTATTTTGCTGTGAATAAATGGAAAAGCAGAGAGAAAGAGCGAATGCCCGTGTAATTACAGATTGTGCATGAATTAAAGGTGAAGATGAGGTTTCCAGAGGAATTTGATCGAACCTCCTCAATAAAAAAGAATAATGATAATAATAAAGTGCGCATGGGGTTTGTATAAAAGGGGTAGGGAGAGGGAAAGGTTTTTGCATGATGATATGCGCGGAATGAGGCTTTTCGATGGGGAGGGAGGGAATTATTTCACTGACTACTCAATTACCTAGCTTCTTCCCCTAAACTCCTCCTCAGCTACTCAAGATCCCCTCTTGCATGGCAGTTTTGCTATTTTAAGATAAAAATTTCCTCACAGCGAAATCTGAAGTTTAAATTTCTCACTCGCTTGCATGCTTTTCAAACCCGCTTTAACGTGCATTGACTATTCTTTGCTTTTAAATTTCAAAAGGAGGCGCGATTTTTTTTTTCTTCCTTTAATATTTTCTTTCTGTGGAGGTGGGAGAAAGAGGTGATATTTCATGTGGTTTGGCTTTCTTTCTTTTCTTTCTGGCTTGGTTTCCCCCCGCAGACAAGGATGAGTGCGAGTCGAGTCCGTGCCTTAACGGCGGCTCTTGTCGCGACTTGGAGAATGGCTTTGAGTGCGCTTGCCCACCTGGCTGGGACGGCAACAGGTGCCAGCTGGGTAAGTACTAACACTGGGTGACGGTGGTTGGTGGCTTTTTTCCCCTCTCTTAATTACATTTGATTAATTAATTAGCAAGCTTTTAACTGCTCTCCGTCGCTTTTACTACCTGTCAGATTCTGTAACGCTTATGGTATTAACATTAAAAGCGGAAGCTGTTTACACAGTCATTTCTTTGAAGCATACACGCAATGTTTATTTGACCCCCCCCCCCCCACTTTAAAACTGCTCATTGATTAAACATCTTTTGCTTAACACAGTTGTTTCTCAATGGAGGTGGAAGGTATTAATTTCTAATCATCAAGGCTATGATTGCGTCATTCAAGTCTTGCAGAGGACAATGTACGCAGAAATTTCAGCGTGCTCTATATTCGTTTTTTCGACAAATATAAGAAAATGCAAATATAGCAGCAATGGATTTCTCTTGTTGCCAACGACGTAACTTGTGCATCCATACGAGTAAAATTCGTATTTATAACTAGTATCTAAATGTCTACGTGCATATTATAGCGTAGAAGCATTGTCGTCTATTACAAACAGCTCAACACTATCATCGAAAGGAATTTAGCTCTGTTTAATAAAAACTCAATGCCAAAAATTTAGGCAATCACGCATTAGACGATAGCCATTCTAAGGAAGAACGTCATTATTTTTTAATGAAAACAAAATTGTCAATATCAGTTCAAAGTCTGTTTATGTCAAAATTTTAAGTAAAATTTCCGCTATTACGACTTCGCATAACAATTAGCGCTCCTCATTCACGTACTCTTATAATCTGAAGTATTTTCACCATCACATTAATATTTTATGCATTTTTAATAATATTATAAGTTATATTTTGAGAAGCAAATGTGTTAATTCTGAACATATGCAATGTATATAAAATGTCATTAAGAAGCGAAGCGCAGATAAAATTTTATGAAATCAAAATGGAATTATGGATTATAGAATCTTTGGGAGTTTATTTGTACAGCAGTTAATAAAATTCATGAATAAAAAGTACAGGAACGGTCTAATATCTCAAAAAATACGTGTCTTGTCAAAAAAGAAAGATACGTGTCAAATATTTTTTGAAAGCTATTTAATGGTGCAAAAATTATCTCCCTGCACCCCTTGTAGGGGGTAGGGTAGGGGTCAACTTTGAATTGATCCTGGTGTTTTTTTCAATTGATCCAACCGTTTAGAAGATAGAGGCACTCAAAATGTAGAACTGTTAAAGTTTTGAACAAATTTTATCGATGAAGACAAAGAGATAGAGGGTGGGTCTTAGAGGCATTCCTATTCTATAATAACATGATTCTCCATAATATCAAATTTATTTATAAAATATGAAAAATCCCCAACAATATGAGAAATAAAAACATAAAAAATAATAAATTGATTTAAGGTTGGTTGGTTGGTTTGTTTGGTATCAACGTCCTTTTCAACTGCTATGGTCATTTCAGGACGGCGTTATAGGGGCCGCAAATTTTGCCTCGCAAGGGTTCTTTAACGTGTAGCCGGTAAACGACTACACGGGACCAACGGCTTTACTTCCCTTCCGAAGGAAGTGCGTGATCTCAGGATTTTCCCCCTGAAAAAATCCTCGTCGCCCTCGGCCGGGGTCGAACCCGCGTCCTCGGGCATCAGAGGCGATCACAAATTGATTTAAAACTCCCTACCCCTTCCCTATACAAATGTAACTGAATCACCTACTTAGAAACTTTTGTTTACAATTTAACAAAATAATTTAATTTTCAATCCATAAAGGGCATGAAAATAAAATTAATTACATTGACAAAGTCTTAAAGTGCTGGGACAAACTCGTAGTCCTTACTCCATCAATACGTGGAAAACACAAAACCTTGTATAGAAGAAATCCATGAAAATAATGATATCCACATTCCCCGAATACTTCTTAAATAATTTTGATGAAAGTCCGAAAACAGTCCTGGAAGAATTTTGAAATGTTGTGATATGCCCATTTATGATACATTTTGTTCCACAATTTACATAGAAACTTAAACATTTTCGAGTGACCACACTCATCTTCAGAAGGTAAATGGAGAGTTTAAAAGACAGCTTAAAAAATTAAAAATAGCAGATAAAACAGGAAGTCACATGATAAGCAAGTCAATGTGTAAGAAATTCATAGTGACTGGGATGGCCTTCCATAAAATGTTTAAAAATTATCACAGTATTTCAATGTATACACAAATCTTTTACGTTGGGGGATTTTTGAAAATCTGACTTCGGATTCTTAAAGACCATCAAAAAGTAGAATAGGAATGTTTCTAATACCCACCCTCTATCTCTTTGCCTTCATCGATAAAATTGGTTCAAAACTTTAAAAGTTTCTACACTTTGAGTGCTTCTATCCTCTAAACGGTTGGATCAGTTGAAAAAACACCAAGAATAAAACATTTCTCAAATGTTATGTACAGTCTGAAAATACCATTGAAAATAGGGGTTCCCATTTAAAATTTCAAAGTTTCCCCTTACCCTACCCCTTTGATGGGTGCAGGGGGCTAATTTTTGCACCATTAAATAGCTTTCAAAAAAGTTTACACGTCCGTATTTTTTCTTTTTTGACAAGACATGAATTTTTCGAGATATTAAACCGTTCCGGGACTTTTTATTCACCCGGTATAAACATAGCGGATTAGGATTTATATTTTTTTCCTTACACTCCGAGATATGTAGCAAACTGGCTTAAATGTATCTGTATATATCAATCATTCGAACTTAGTAAGAAAAGAACGGTGATTTACAGCAATAATTGTTAAAACATGCCCCCATATTTTATGATTAAAAGCTCTCGCAGGTTTTGCTGAACATCTCGGAGTGTTTTTCTAACCCTAAAATAGATCGGTTTATCTTTCAATGTTATCATGTACGTTGATCTCGTTCTTTCTCCTTTTTTTTTTTTTTTTTCCTCCTCAATTGGCACGGGATTAAAAACGAAAGACGCGGACGAGTGCCAGGACAAGCCGTGCGTCAACGCCGAATCGTGCAAGAACCTCCGCGGCGGCTACGTGTGCAAGTGCCAGCCCGGATGGACAGGCAAGAACTGCAATCAGAATGTGAACGATTGCCGAGGCCAGTGCCAGAATGGAGCCACGTGTATCGACTTGGTCAACGACTATCATTGCGCTTGCCCGGCTGGTTACACCGGCCGTGAGTGTCAGACCAACATCAACGAGTGCGAGAGTCATCCGTGCAAGAATGGCGGAGAGTGCATCGACCAAATCGCCAGCTTCAAGTGTATTTGCTCGTTCGGTTTTGCTGGGAGCCTATGCGAGGTATTTGCACACACATCTTTATTGGTTATTCGTTCTTGTTTATGTTTCTTTTGCGAAGATGTAATACATTTATCTTTGTTTTTCCCTATCTCTCTTCTAGATCGACAACGATCTTTGCAATCCAAATCCTTGCCAGAACAACATGCCCTGTTTCAACAAGAATGGCGATTATCATTGCCACTGCTCGGAGGAGTGGACCGGGAAAAACTGCTCCGTCCGCAAGAAACCTTGCTCTCAACCCCCATGCGAAGGTGAGAAATAGATCTTTCCTTCATATTTCATTGTACTTGACTATTATTTTCTTTTCAAGAGATTTAGGTATTCATTTGTTAAATTTAAATCTGCATTTATCTCCCCATAGTGGTCGACAGTTGCACCGTTCACATTCCGTCCACCAACTCTTCGGGCGTCCAGTACATTCCGTCCAACGTGTGCGGCGACCACGGCCGATGCTCGAGTAAACCCGATGGTGCTTTCACTTGCGTCTGCGACCCAGGTTACACTGGACGCTATTGTCACGAAAGTAAGCGTCGATTTTAAACTTTCATTCTGAATTCATTTCTTTCTGTATTCTCTCTAAAATGATTCTCTCTGATGATAGATATTAACGATTGTACCGGGACTCCGTGCGAGAACGGAGGCACTTGCGTCGACGGTATCAACTCGTTTCAGTGCATTTGTACGGATGGATGGGAAGGAAACCTGTGCAATATCAGTGAGTTTTCATTTCCGAAATTTTCGTTTTTTAAATAGTCCTAATTTAAAATGTTCCTTCTAATTAAAAAAAAAATGATTTCGTTTGATTTCAGATAAAAATGAATGCAAACCCAACCCTTGTCAAAATAATGGCACCTGCAGGGATGGAATTGCGGACTTCACCTGCGACTGCAAGTTTGGCTGGAAAGGAAAGACTTGCAATCTGAGTGAGTACTGTTGCTTTCTTTGATTCACGTATCCCATTGGATTCATCTTGGGTTAATAATTAAACAACGAGCACTGATTTCTCTGTAGGGCATGGTCATTGCGATTTGAATACATGCAACAATGGTGGCACGTGTGAAGACCAAGGGAATCACTACGTTTGCCATTGCAAGGAAGGCTGGGAAGGCAACACCTGCCAAATTGGTGAGTAAATTGAAATCGACTTATTATTTATTTATTTATTTATTTAAGAAGAAAGTTAATAATAGAAATTATATCAATGCTCAACAGGGACCGGTATGGTCATGGACCGACGAGTTAAGTCCCTGCGAGCAATTCATTATATACAAAGGAAAAACATTCTATCCAAAAATTAGTCACTACTAGCAATAAACCATCAATGAAATAATAAAAAAACAAACAACAAAATATAAAAGCAGTGAGTACGGTATAAAAACTCGAGTTACACACCATAGATTTCAGTCAAACAAAGCATTAATTACATAATATTCAATAAAATTAGCAATGCTAATGCTAGACCGACTTTGGAAATATCCAAAAAACGCGTAAATCTACTGGGACCATCGACTCGAAACTCGGTGGGGTCATTGGACGGATAGCATAATGGCGTGCTAAGACGGGGTTTTTCGAAATTCGGACCCCCTGCCCTCTTCAATGAACGCAGGTCTTCGAAATTTTGCAGGAAGGTTTCTAACTACCGTGCAAAAAAAAGCGGTTCCCCCGTTTTTCGATATTTGATTTTAAGCTTGCGAAAACTGAAAAAAAAATTTCGTTTTTCGGGGGTGTTTCACAAAATTTCTGATTTTTTCCGGTTTTTT